>OX123183.2:32544854-32951085 GCA_944739405.2 Euclidia mi
TTTTCAAAGCACAAAAAAGATGTTTAAGATCCATGTTAGGTTTAAAAATAACTTACAGTTGCATTCCTGCATTTAAATCCCTAAAAATACTAACTTTCCCATGTCTTTATATATTAGAAGAAGCTATATTTGTCAAAACCAATATTTACTTATTCACTAATATGTCTGAAACCAGTAAATGCTCAGCACTGCTGAGAACCAAGTACAAATACCTGCTTAATAAAGGAGACTATAAGACAGCCTTATTAAAAAAACGCATTGTGTACATGGGCCCAATTATTTACAACCGATGACATCAAGAACCAAAACCTGTGAAAATTTAAAAAATATTTGAATAAATTTCTAATAGAAAAATGTTACTACAGTATAACAGACTTCTTAAATGATGATTTGTAGGTAATGTCGTGAAAACCACTGTAATTGAAATTTTTCTTTGTAATTGTATCTTGTAATTGAAATCCTTGTAAAAGCATCTGTAATGTTCTCTTTATTTGTATTAATAATAAATATATTGCATGCTCAATGGGCAGAATGTATTAGAACTAACCATCTATGTAAGACCTCAACCATGTACATACATTCAAAGCAAATAAAGATTTTGAAGTTTGAAGTTCAGCGGCAGCTCTCTGTTCAATAGATAAATTATTATAAGACACAAGGTGCGGTGAGTCAACGGTCCCCAGCTCTGTAACTTGTGAATCAGTTTCATTCAATAACAACACCGACTCTAAATGGTTAGGAAATAAATAAAAAAATTGCCAAAAATCCATACCGAGAATTAAACTATTTTTAATCCCTGGCACTACATGAAAATTAAGGGAAACTGTTTTATTTTGAAATTCAATAGGAAGAGAGATAGATCCTAAAGAACACAATTTTTCACCACCAGCAGTTACCAAACTCAAGGGCTGAGAACAATCCAACTGATCCTCATTATTAAAAAAAAGAAATTATGATAATTGTTACCCAAGATTGTAACACATGAGCCAGAATCCAACAGACCAACTGCAGGTTTACCATTTATAATAACAGAAATATAGGGCAAATATTCTATATTAGAATTACGGATTGAGGATAGACGATAACAATAAAAAATTTTTTTAAGATAATTTAACCAATTATACCACTCAGTTTTATTGAACTTATTTGATTTATTTATACCCTAATCCTCGCTTATTAGTTTTTTGATTTATTAGCTTTAGGTTTACATTTAGGACAATCAGACACACGAAAACTTTTAGACCGCATTTAAAACAAATAAAAAAATGTGGTTGGCGACAATTATATAAACTATGAGAATTGGATCGACACCTGGGGCAGAACCGGTTGTCGTTTTTATTAGTGGTGGGTAGGTTCATAGCGTTTATCTGTGGTTGATCGTTAAAGTTTATATTAGAATAATTATAATATTTTTTCGGTTTGCTATTAGAAAAATTAGGTTTTTGAGGTTGGTGAGCAAACTCAGGCAACAAGGTATTGGGTGTGGCTCTAGAAGATTCCCGATGGTCTTTAGTTCGTTTATGAAATGTCTCAAATTCACGACAGACACCAACGAGACTAGGGATATCGGCCACCTTGGCCGTTAAAATAGTTTGATTATAGCAGGGCAAGACATTACGCAACCAAATATCTAATTTTTCTGACGCACTGATAGGTATATCAAGACGAGAAAACATATCCTGCATTTTGGCAACATAATGTGTTATATTTTCGTCCTCAGCTTGAAGGCGAAAACTAATTTAAAATTTTAAAATCATAGTAAGTCGGACTAAAATCACGCTTCAAATGATAACATAATTCACTTCAACTAGAAATCTGTTCTTTGAGCGAACGCTACCAGAATAATGCATCGCCCGTAAATATTTCAAATAGTAATATTTTATTTTCGGGAATACACCTGGCCTGCATAAACTCATGAATTTTTCAATGAACCCGCGAATACAAGACTTGCCATTATGTTTAAATTTAGCGAGTTCGGAAAACAATTTACGGTCATATTTAAAGTCGTCAGAAACCACGGGGGTAGATACAGAGCAGTTCTTTTGTACCACGTGCGAAGATGGTTCAGATGAGAGCTTAGGGAAGATATGATTAAGCGCTTGAACATGGCCTTGACGGCAGTTTCCCAATGGGGAGATGCCAACCTGGTCAAGTTTAATGCAACAAAAACCCAGGCGTGTCTGTTTTCTTCTAAACATAGTGCGTTCAAAATGTCTCCAACTTTCCGAAATGTATCTGTGCTGATAGCTGACCACCTTGAGCTTCTTGGTATTACGCTCACCCCGAATCTCAATTTTGGCTCATTTATTGAGTCGAAAGCTGCAACTGTGTCAAAAAAGCTCGGAATATTGGCCTAAGTGAGACGATACTTCACGCCGGGACAACTGCTAAGTCTATACCAAGCACAAGAAGGAGACAATGGAGTATTGTTCTCATCTCTGGGATGGATCATCCAAATACCAGCTTGAGACACTTGACTCAATAGAGAGAAAAGCCAGGAGGCTTATTGGTGATGAAGAAGTTACCTCAAAACTTCAAAGCCTCGAACACCGACGACGAGTTGCTGCTTTATCGGTATTATACCGTATACATTTCGGAGAGTGTGCAGCAGAACTGCAAGATTTAATCCCCTCATCCCCTTTCCACTATCGGACGACCAGACGCACTGCCCAGCGCCATCGGTACATGGTCGATATTCCAACCATACGTACAAAACGTTTTGCTTCCTCGTTCATCATGCGCGCTGCAAAACAATGGAACTCCCTGCCAGAATCTGTGTTTCCCGATCAATTTGGGTGTCTTCAAGTAGCGAGTGAATAGGCATCTTCTAGGTAAGCGTGCTACATTCTAGATCGCATCATTGCTTACCATCAGGCAAGATAGTGGTCAAACGCGAACCCATATTTACTAAAAAAAAATGTATCCGAAATTAAAGATCTAAAAATAGGTAGCTAATTGATTGCGGTAATTACTCAAAATTATCTCAGCCGAGTCGGTATCAGAAAGGCGGTCCAGATCCAGTATATTCAATCTAAAATAAATATGGTTGAGAATAGATTCTATGCGCGAATAGAGGTTTTGGTAGAATTGTGATTTAAGCAGAGAAATATTATTCGTAACCCTAATGAAGGAGTTCCGGATAGCCGAAATTTCCTCTTCGGGGTCCAAATTGGAATATAAAATCATTTCGGAGGGAAACTGAGACGCTAGTGTCGCTATTTGTTGGCGCAACTCGGCCACTGAGCCAGACTTGTCGCCGCCACGAATAATCAGTTCATAAACCAGCTCCGATTTTACCAAATGATTGAAGTTAATTTTAAAGACATGGCTAAGTTACGTTGAAAAAGATTAGGTCTCGTAAAAAGAAAAACCTAACAGCACCAAAAATCACTCAGAAGGGTTTTACTTATAATATAACAATAAAATAAAAGGTAATGTAAATATGTTCACAGTGGGTCGTTTCAAAGAAAGATATTATACCTATGTAGTACGTAAACAAGCTACGTTCGCAATGCGTAAGAATAGCGCAAAACGGAATCTAACCACACATAAAAATATAATTGTACAATTACAATTGAATTCCCAAAACCGTTACTTCGTCTAACGAATTTGGGTTAGAAAAGAAGTTAAGAGGTACATAAGACGTGGCGCAAGCCTTTAGTCGACTATATTGCCTAATTTATGTAAGTTTAAATGCGTTATATATTCTAACACACTTAAAAACAATAAGATCAATGACTTACCGACTGTGAACACACTTAAACACACTTACTCACAGAAACACAGAAATACACAGTAAAAAGGAAGCAACCAGAAGCCGAGTCAGATGCCTGAGCCCTTAAAATTGTTTGGCGCCAGTGTAACGTTTATTGGTGTGTTGCTTATATATATAGAGAGATAAATTAAATAAGTATTGTTGGTTACAAAATATATTTATATTAGCAAGCGTTACACAGAATATAACCCGGTAGATAGTGGCAAGAGCTAAGACTCAGGGCAGGGTAGGCAGGCAAGCTGACGAGACTTCGGTGCTCCGAGAGAGAGAAGCACATATCGTCAGCGGCGGTGTCCCGGGTCCAAAAAGGGGCGATCGCTGTCGCGCCGCGGTATTTATTTGCCGCTGGGAGGGGAGAGGCCAGTCAGGAGGAGCGGTAGGGGCCAGCGCGACGATTACAACGTCACAGCCGTACGGATTTTCGTATAGAAATTTCTGAACATTTTAATTTAGAAAGGTACGGACCGATTTTAGTAGATCTAGTTAGATTTAAACTTTTCTCGTTTTTCATCTGGGAAAATGAAACAACATAAACAATTCATAAAGACGTAAATAAACATTATCTATACTTTTCAGCGTAAACGTTTCGATCGGTGAGTGCCTGACTTCTCCCTCACCTCGCTTCTCATCTTATATTTTTATCCAGGTCAGGAACGCAGTTGTAATTCCTCTGCAGTTGCGGGTGTCCATAGGCGGTGGTAATAGTTTACCACCAGGCAAACCGTCTCCTCGTTTGCCACCTATGATATATAATATGTATACCCATTAAAAATATAGAACACACGATTAGTTTCAACTGGTGTTGGATAAAATTAATAATTTCATGTCCAGGATTACTCATACTTTGACATACAGTAAAATTGTAAGAAGCATTAAGTTCTATAGCAACTTAGCCCTCTATTGCAAAATCAAATGATTTATGGTCGGATAAATTTTAATAAGTTTTTCAAGAACATCTTAGTAGCAACAAGAAGTAATTCCACTGCTGTAGAATGTGGTAATAACCTTATAAACTATCTAGATTACTTGCTGCAAGTAGCTAATTACCGCAAGTAGCTTGTCTTTTAAACTTTGATATTTTTCTTATATTAACTTTGATGGAAATGTTGCAAGGTTAAAAACTTTACGTTGAATTCAACTAATAAGGAAAGTAAGTTAATAATGTACTTGTGCATGTTATGGCATCATAATTTTATATTATATATACCAACATACTACCATGTAGAGAGTATTGGGATCGAATCTACGGCGCGCACCACTCATTTTTCGGTGTTATGTCCGTATTCAATTGTTAATTATCACTTTCCCCGGAGAGCACATTAAGCTGTGGTCCCGGCTGTCCTGAAAATATTTGATAATTGTTATAGGGAGAGAGAGAGAAAGCCAAGGTCAGACAGGCAGTCGCTCTGTGCAAATGCTAATATTCGGCCAAATCTGGTTAGACTAGACAGCGGACTCAGGATTGGATAAGGGATAGCGCTAGAAGGATGAGATACTTTTTAGAAACTTAAATTAAAATGAAAAAAATCTGTCTCTGCATGAAAACATAGTATATTTTTGTTCAGTGCACAAAACAATCTAACGTTTTAAATAAATAAATTGACTTGGCAATCGCAATTGCCAAGTTAACTTTACTATTTATTTAAAACGTTAAAGATTTTTAATATTGATATGGTCACTATAAGATATTCTTAGGTTAGGTAATTACGTAACAACTTAAGACAGAAGGTCCCTTAAGTAGGAACTGAATAAATTAATAACCAACATGGACCTCACAATTTTTTACAGTAGAAGAATTGATTTGCAAGATTTGGATTTTTTGACAAGTATTATTTTTATGGGATATCATTTCTTTTCGTAGATATCCTATCCTACCTTTTTCCTTTTTGATACCTTCTACTTCTTACTTCTTGTATACCGACAATGAATATTTTTTAACTGCAAATTTCACTTTGTAATCCTATATATGTATTTATATGGGATTACAAAGTTATTAATGCAGTTGATGTATCTAGAAACCTGGACAATGAAAAATATGTTTGTTTTTCCTTGATTCATACACTACACACTGATTTTATTCTAAATTTAAAGCTTCTATGTCTGCTAGAAGTGTTATAGACTTTTGATGATCTGTCAATCAGTGAGAGAGAGAGACACAATTAAGAAACTTTTACTCGTTATAATTCTTAAACTACTTGTTTAAACTGATATATTTGCTAGATCTGCCTCTGTGGAGGTAGCGTAGGTGACTGCGGATTACTCAGTGTTGGGTTCGACCCGGTAATTGTACCGGGTCGAACAAAAAGTGATATTGGGTTGTTTTGATAATTAAGTATTATCCAACAGTAGTTTGGAGAATAGTTCGAATAATTGTTGACTCAACTTATTGTGAAGCATTCAAAATGTCACGAATAGTTTTTTAAAGTGGTACCGACCTGGTTGTACGCTCTATCAACAGCGAGTCTGAACGGTCGTTTCACAGCCTTGATACTCGTCAATCAACATCATCATCATCAGCCCTATATACAAAGTGGAAACGGCTGGGAACGGGCTCCTTCTCACTATGAGAAGAGTAAGGCCATAATCCACTTCACTGGCCAAGTGGGGGATGGCAGACTTCACATGTCTTTCGACAACATTATGGAGAACTCACAGACATGCAGGTTTCCTGCACCGTTTAGCAAGTGATAATAAAATTATGTGTAGTATGTATGCATTTCTTGTTAATGCATACATACTATACATAGAAACACCCAAACCAAGACAAACATCCATGGTCATGCACACCGTTTGACTAGAGCGGGAATCGCGCCCGCGACCTTAGGCGTAGCAGTCACTTACACTTTTCAAAATGATGTGTGAATTAACAATTTAATTCACACATAATTTCATTCATCATTTCATCACGCCGTAGATTCCAACCCGAGGCCCACTACCATATATATACTGTTACGGACGAGGTAATGGGATTGGAAGGAACAGCGAGCAGCACTGATGATACTTTATTCGACTTCACACACACGACGCGTCGTTCAATTTCGACGCGGACAGCACCAACACGAGCGTCTTTTGCACTGCACTTCACTGCACTATACTTTCACTTCACTTTATTTCACTACTACTTCTTTCTTCCTTTTACTTCTTCCTTTTCTTCTTCACTTTACCACTTCTCAACTTAAACTGACGCTCAGCGCGTCTACACCGCCTTAGGAATGTTCTAGATCCACTAATTTCGATTGTCATTTCATTATTCAATTGTTTTTCCATCTCCTGTCCCTTTTTAACCTTTCCATTCCTTCCTGAAGTTTCTAGAACTTTCTAATCTTTATTCAAAATATTTAAATTTGTTTTTCCATCTCCTATCTCTTTTTAACCTTTCCATTCCTTCCTGAAGTTTCTAGAATTATCTAATTTTACTCGAAATATTTAAATAATCTTTTTTAAATATTTGCCAAATATTCATAAACATTTTCCAAATTTCATAAAAACTATAATCCACATAACTGTTCAGTAATGACTAGGATTTGAACCCACGCCATCAGAACGTGAACGGGATGTGTTATCCGCACGGCCGTCGCCTTGTTGTCAATGACTGGTGAATTTGGCGAACACTTACAAAGTGTATACGTCATCGAATTACGTCGTTTCCAAATAATAAAATAGTCTTCAAACCTCTTTGCTAATAAATTATTGTGTTTGAAGACCGGCTAGTTTGTCATGTAGGCGTCAGTAGTCCTTGACGACTGTAGTGATGACATTTTGACATGACACCGGCCGTCACACTACCCCCTCTCTAAGACATGCTCGTCCCGAGCATTGTTGGATCCATGATATACCGCTATCCTTCATACAATATTATTTAGCGGGTCTTAGTCGCGATAATGTATTTATTTCAAGGCATAAATACCTCTGTTATTCTCCTACGTTTCTACCGGCTTGCAAAGGTTGTGGTCGCGGAGGGACTGATGTCCGCTCAGCGCCGTCCTTGTGAAGCGCGGGTTTCGGCAGCTACCCTCACTTGTTTTGTATTTTTGATATTTTTAGTTCTATCCGCACTGTCGGTACTTCGACACACTACATTTATGACGTCTACACACTGATGAGTTGTGTTACTGCGGCGTTGTTTGCATTTGTTGATAACTGGGTTCCAAGTGGTCGATAGTCTGTATCCGTCCTCCCGGTTAAAATTTCTATGTTTTTTTATTTCAACCGCTTCACGTACTATCCTGGAGTAATAGTGGCGATCGGTGGATAAGACTCGTGGTTGATGTAATTCTATCCAGTGGTTTGGTCCAGATTCCAGCAAATGCTCAGCTATGGCAGATTTATTAATTTGTCGATTTTTGACAGCTGTGATATGTTCTTTGACCCTTTCAGCGATCGTTCGTTTGGTCTGTCCGATATAGGAACTACCACAACTGCAATCGATCTGGTAGACGCCTGGTGTTTGTAGAGGAATAACGTCCTTTGGGGTACGCAGATTGTGTGCTACCTTGGAGAGGGGACTATATACAGTCTTGATGGAGTATTTCTGTAGTGCTGTTCCAACTTTGTCCGTCACTCCCTTGATATAAGGCATGTTAGCCGGCACTCTGCTTACTTCAGGTTTGCGGTCCTTCCTCTTCCGACGGGGTATCTCCTTTTTGTATCCGTTGCGCCTTAGTACCTCCTGAACATGTGACAATTCACTGTTTAAGTGTTCAGGGTCACAGAGGTCATAGGCTCTGTTCACTAACGAGGTCGCTACGGATTCCAAATGTCGCGGGTGATGATGCGAGCAGGCGTTGAGATACCTGTCGGTGTGTGTCGGTTTTCTGTATACAGTGTGTTCAAGTGTACCATTAGCTCTCACCGTCACTTTGACGTCGAGAAAGGGTAGCGATCCGTCTACCTCCATTTCAAATGTAAACCGGATGTTCGGATGTATGGAGTTCAATTTGTCTGCGAATCGTTCTATGTCTTGCTTGTTGCCCTTCATGATGCAGAATACATCATCGATATACTTCTTCCATAGCTTTACATTTGAAGCCTGCATGTCTATGGATTCTTCGAAATGTTCCATCCAGATATTGGCCATCACCGGTGCTACTGGGCTACCCATTGCCACTCCGTCGATCTGGAGGTAATGTTGTCCACGATATATGAAGTAGTTGCCCTCTAAGCAATTCTTCAATAGAACGCCGTATTCGTTAGACAGACCACTATCCCTTAATTTTCTCTCAACGACCTCAAGGCAATCCTGAACTGGAACATTGGTGAATAGTGACTCCACGTCAAAACTTACCATCACTTCGTCTGGTTCCTTTGTCACGCTCTTGATGATGTCGATAAAATGGCGAGAGTCCTTCACGAAAGATGCCATCTTACCTACTAACGGTTGCAGTACCTTGCTGATGTGTTTCGCCAAACCATATGTCGGTGAATTTATTTGACTCACTATCGGCCGCAATGGTACATTTGTCTTGTGGACTTTAGGCAAACCGTAAATCTTGGGCAGCTGCACGATTTGGGGTTTGTGTAGACGTTCAAAGTCATCTTCCGCGAACACGTTTCTATGGTCCTTTATCAAAGCGCGAATGCGTTTCGTTACTCTGGCTGTCGGGTTATAAGACACAGGTTTATATATTAGTGTGTCACTTAACAAATTCTGTATTTTGCTGTCATAGTCACAAGAATTCATCACCACAGTGGCGTTCCCCTTGTCGGTCTTCAGCACTAAAATATTCGTGTTATCACGCAGCGTTCTTAATGCCTGACGCTCTTCTGTGGAGACATTGGGTTTCGGCAGCTTTGACTTACGTAAAATAACGGCAACATCCTGTCTAAGTTTATCCGCATCGTTAGACGGTAACTTGTTGCGCATTATAACCTCCTCGATGCTGCTTATGACATTCTCGTACGGAATTCGTTTAGGTGTTAACGCATAATTTAGCCCTTTAGCTAGTACGCTTTGTGTCGCGTTATCAACAATATGATCCGATAAATTAAGCTGAGCGCTGAGCTGTCATCAGTCCCTCCGCGACCACAACCGTTGCAAGCCGGTAGAAACGTAGGAGAATAACAGAGGTATTTATGCCTTGAAATAAATACATTATCGCGACTAAGACCCGCTAAATAATATTGTATGATGTATACAAATTGCGAAAGTTTAAAATCGATTACCGCTATCCTATCCACATGAACAATCTTCAGTGAACTTCTAGGTGTCTTCCGAATTCTGTAGGTTACGTCATTAATTTTCTTTATAACAGTATATGGTCCTTCCCAGCTTGGCTGTTATTTTCCCTTACATCGGACCGGGTTATGAAGCCATACCAAAGTTCCCTCTTCGAATTCTTTTGCATTTGCGCGTCTTCATATCGTCTTCATATCGTCGTCATATCGAGTCTTCATTCTTACTCCCGCTTGTAAATTCTCTTCTCTAACGTGTTCATGAATTTCTTCGAGCTTCTTCTTAATTTACATGCATAATCGGTAACACAGCTAAGCGTTTCCGGAGGACATCCAGCAAGAAGGTCTACTGGAAGTTGTAGCTCCCTTCCTTAATTTGTTCGTGCCGAGGTTGTTGCCGTACTTTCATGTACTGCGGCTCTGTAAGCCAGAAGAAGTAGTGGGATATACTCGTCCCAGTTTCTCTGATGGCTATCGACCACTTTAGTAAAATGGCGCTCCAATGTCTGGTTAAATCTCTCCACCATTCCATCCGATTGAGGGTGATACGGAGTTGTCCTAGTTTTGTGGATCCCCATCATCTTGCAGATTTCTTGAAAGAGTTGCGGTTCAAAGTTTATCCCTTGGTCGCTGTGGATTTCTAACGGTAAACCAAATCGGCAAAATACTTCATTTACTAATTTTGTCGTAACTGCAATTGCTTCCTGATTGGGGACTGCAAAAGCTTCTGGCCATCTCGTGAAATAATCCATCACCATCAGAATGTAGCGATTACCACTTTCTGTCAAAGGAAATTGTCCAGCTACATCCACAGCAATCCGTTCCCAAGAAGCGCCCACAGTGTATAGTTTTAGTGCTCCACGGCTCCGAGTTTGCGCCCTTTAACTGAAGAACATTTAACGCATTACCTGCACCAGTCTTCAACGTCTTCCCTACAGTGCAGCCAATAAAAACGTTGACGAATCTTCAGTTAAGTTCTTCGGACTCCAAGATGTCCGCCATCATGACAAACTCGCAAAACTTCAGGAATCATTGATTTTGGCACTATCGTTTGAAGATAACTGTCTCTTCCAGAAGCACTTTCCCATTTTCGACGGAGTAGTCCATCTTGTAGTATTAGGCTGTTCCATTGTGCCCAATAACTTTTCGTGACGGTACTAGTATCAGCCACCTCACTCCATTCTGGCCGAAGAGAGTTATTTTTTAGCCGCTCCAGTATCGGTTTCAAATCTTTATCTTGTTCCTGCGATTTAATAATGAACTCCTTGTTCCATCTAATCTAATTACCTTGACGACAGCTTCTTCGTTTCCTTCTTGTCGCATGCAATGCTTGCAGCTGTTATTACAGGGACGTCTTGATAAGGCATCAGCATTACCGTGAGATTTCCCGCCACGATGCTCAACTTCGAAATCGTACTCTTGAAGTTGTTCAATCCATCGAGCTACCTGACCCTCACAATTTTTAAACTGTAAAAGCCACTTAAGCGCTGCGTGGTCCGTCCGGATCCGAAATTTTATTCCGATCAGGTACTTCTTAAAATGCTGGCGAGTTTTCACTACCGCTAGAAACTCCTTTCGTGTTGTACAGTAGTTCCTTTCAGGTTTAGACAGCGATTTGGTATAAAGTAGGCAATAACAGCCTCCTGATCTCCTTGTCTCTGGGAAAGAGTTCCACCAATACCCACATTGCTTGCGTCTGTGACAACAATGAATTCCCCATAGACTTCGGGATATGCAAGAATTGGCGCTTCGCATAAACGCGTCTTCAACTCCTTAAAAGCAGTTTGAAATTTTTCATCCCATTTAAATGGTCGTTTTTGCTCCGTCAGCTCATGTAAAGGTTTTGCGATGCTTGAGAAATTCTTCACAAAACGTCTGTAATAAGAGCAAAGCCCCATAAATGAGCGCACCTGCGTCTTGTCCTTAGGAATAGGCCAATCTTTAACCGCCGAAATTTTGGCAGAGTCTTTCTCGATGCCTTTTTCAGAGACGACATGACCCAATTAGTTAACTTGTCGCTTGAAAAATGAACATTTTTTTAAGACTGAGCTTCAGATTTGCATATCTCAATCTATTGAGTACACTTTCTAGCTTCGTAATATGATCATCGAAGTCTCGGCCCATTACAATTATGTCATCGAGATACACCAGACAAGTTTCCCCTAAAAGCCCAGCAAGAATGTGTTCCATTAACCTTTCGAAAGTAGCTGGTGCGTTGCACAATCCGAAGGGCATAACATTGAAATGTCAAAGCCCTCTGCCCATTGAAAAAGCTGTCTTCTCCTTGTCTTTCGGGCCCATTTTCACTTGCCAGTAACCACTTTTTAGGTCTATTGTTGTGAACCACTTCATTCTGCATAACGTGTCTAACGTGTCGTCTATTCTAGGCAAAGGATAACTGTCTTTCTTGGTTACATCATTCAATCTTCGGTAGTCAATACAGAATCTAGTCGATCCATCCTTTTTCTTTACCAATACCACCGGCGAACACCACGGGCTAGTCGATGGCTCAATGACCCCGTTTTTCCTCGTATCTTCAATCATATCCTTTACCTTCTTCTCTCTGGCAAAAGCTACACGTCGCGGGCGTTGACGGATTGGTTGTTCATTCCCTGTATCGATGATGTGTTTTACTACTCCTGTCTTTCCGATGTCACCGTCGTCCTTTGAGAAAATGTCGACGTATTGTGTCAGCAATTTCTTTGTTTTCTCTGATTCGATTTGAAAACACAATCCACGTTAACGTTAGTCTCAGCCAGACTCTTGGTTTCCTGACAGTTTCGTAACCAAGCGACTTCCACGGACTCTCCTATCTCAGAACCCTTCTTCAAAACTTTTTCTTCATCACTTAAATTTAGGACAGGTATAACTGCCATTTGTGAAGAAGCAACAACTACACACGCCGGCAACCATGGATCGTGATCTCTATTGTCTTCTATCATTATGCAACGTCGCTGACTCGAAATGGCAGGTAATGTGACAGGAACAAAGGTCTGTGACCCAGGTGCCAGCTTGCTCTCCTTGAGGCACAAAACCTTTCCCGTGCCTCCACCATTCATTGGAATCTCCACGTCTTGACACTTTAGGATAACAGACTTAATATCCAATCTACATTGGTGATCTCTGAAGAAGTCTAGCCCAATAATGCAGTCGTCGACGATGTCTGCAATCAGTGCTTTTTGCCAATATAATTTGTCACCTACTTTGAAAGCCACCATTTGCTCTCCCCTGACTGGGATGTGCTGGCCAGTAGCTGTTGTCAGTCGAGATCGAATTGACTGTTTTAGAATCTTCCCATTCTTCCTCATCAGGTGAGTCCCTATAACAGTTCGTGACGCACCGGTGTCCAAGGTCAGCAAACAGAGAACGCCATTGAACGCTCCATCAATGGTTAAGCTGTTCCCATCCGTGCTTTGTCAGATACAAACTTTAGGGGCTTTTCGTCTACCGGCCAGCTCTTGCCCCGCAGCCCTGGCTGGAATTAGTTTTCCTGGTCGTGTTCTGACGTTTGAACAGTAGCGTCAGTCTTACGTTTACGTTTCGGACAGCTACTGCTGAAATGTCCTGGTTCCCTGCAGCTATAACATTTTGGGACAAATCTTCGGTCTGTTCGCTTCATTTCTGCGGCCACAACTCGGACTCGTCCTCCCTTAATGTCTCGACGGACAGCCTCCACTTCTAGAGTATGCGCTAAAGCGTCCTTAACGTTGTCGTGATGCTTCATACGAACGGCAGTCCTGACCTCATCGTCATAAATGCCATCAATGAACGCCTGGAGACGCATGCTTTGGACTTGTGCCGGGGGTGCAGACTGGTAAGCTTTTCCTACCATCTTCTCTACTTCTATATACCACTGCTGCAATGACTCGTTAGGGCGCTGACAGCGGTTACACAACTGAGCACGGAATACAAATTCCAAATGCGCATTTCTATACCTGGACTCTAGGGCCACGATGAGCTGTTCATATGTGCCGTCTTTCCACACAGACTGTAGCACTGATAAGGCACCATCGCGCAACGCCAGAGCGAGTGCATTCTTGGCCTGCTCTCTATTCCAACTGTTACTAGAAGAAGTGGCTTCAAACAGCATCCTGTACGCCTCCCAGGATGAGGTACCGTCGAACGAAGGTACTTTAAAATTACCAGCACCTGATGAG
Organism: Euclidia mi; assembly: GCA_944739405.2. Classification (NCBI taxonomy): domain Eukaryota; kingdom Metazoa; phylum Arthropoda; class Insecta; order Lepidoptera; family Erebidae; genus Euclidia; species Euclidia mi. The sequence goes on from OX123183.2 coordinate 32,558,958, forward strand.
GCTACTGTAAGCGAAGGGACGTTAATCTTTATCCTCCTGAACTCCTCCTCTACGGTAGCTATGGGGGTGTGCATCTCTTCCGATACTGACGCCATGCGGGACTGCACCTCTTCCGATACTACTGACGCCATGCGGTTCTGCATCTCTTCCTCAATGGTAGTCACGCGAGATTGCACTTCACCGATACACATCTTTATCTCGGCGATCTTACGAGCGTTCTCCGATATATAACGGCGAATCTCATCCTGGCTCTCCATTATCTCGCTGAGTTGCTGCGAGTTTTGCTGTAATGACCGCTCGAGTAGAGATTCGAGTTGCTGCGAGTTTTGCTGGAGTTCAGATTTAAGCTGCTGCGAGTTTTGCTGGAGTTCAGATTTAAGCTGCTGCGAGTTTTGCTGGACCTCAGATTTAAGCTGAGATTCGAATTGCTGCGAGATTTCCTGAAGTGATTGTTGGAACAGCTCTGCGAGGTCTGCGAGAGATAGCGGGTTAGCTGCGCTTGCAGACGGAGATGCCCCTCCTTCGGATCCGCTTCCTTGCGAAGGAGCTTCTGGGTTCGAGTCACCTTGTTCTTGAGCGGCAGCCCTCGCACGTGTCGTAGGCCCTTCCCTCGGCATGACTGGCATCTTTATTCCTTCCAATCCCACTTCTGACAACAATTGTTACGGACGAGGTAACGGGATTGGAAGGAAACAGCGAGTAGCACTGATGACACTTTATTCGACTTCACATACACGACGCGTCATCCAATTTCGACGCGAACAGCACCAACACTAGCGTCTTTTGCACTGCACTTCACTGCACTATATTTTCACTTCACTTTATTTCACTACTACTTCTTTCTTCCTTTTACTTCTTCCTTTTCTTCTTCACTTTACCACTTCTCAACTTAAACTGGCGCTCAGCGCGTCTACACCGCCTTATATACCCCTAGGATTTTTTTAGATCCACTAATTTCGATTGTCATTTCATTATTCAATTGTTTTTCCATCTCCTGTCTCTTTTTAACCTTTCCACTCCTTCCTGAAGTTTCTAGAACTTTCTAATCTTTATTCGAAATATTTAAATTTGTTTTTCCATCTCCTGTCTCTTTTTAACCTTTCCATTCCTTCCTGAAGTTTCTAGAATTTTCTAAGTTTTTTGAATAATCTTTTTTTAAATATTTGCCAAATATTCATAAACATTTTCCAAATTTCTTAAAAACCATAATCCACATAACTGTTATGACTGGGATTTGAACCCACGCCATCAGAACGTGAACGGGATGTGTTATCCGCACGGCCATCGCCTTGTTGTCAATGACTGGTGAATTTGGCGAACACTTACAAAGTATATACGTCATCGAATTACATCGTTTTCAAATAATAAAATAGTCTTCAAACCTCTTTGATAATAAATATTGTGTTTGAAGACCGGCTAGTTTGTCGTGTAGACGTCAGTAGTCCTTGGCGACTGTAGTGATGACATTTTGACATGACATCGGCCGTCACAATACTATACTATATACCTACATAATTATATGTTCCTAAAGATAAGTTAAGATTATCAATATGTGAGCACCATGTAGTCGCTTTCTTTTTTTTCATTATTTTTTTATTATTGTCATGCAGTTCTGGGTCGTCGTGCTCACTTAAAAGTCTTACTTATGGTGGCGTTGTAGGTCGGGTGGTTTAGTACCCTAAAAATGGTTGAGCTATGGCTGAGTCATACGTTATACTCGTGAACGGGTGCCGTCTGCTGGGACTGGTCGGCTCTGAACTGCTGCTGAAATTCTATCAAAGGATATTGTAGTTTATATTCGTCTCACATTATAGTCACATATTTATACTTTTTTTATATTTTATTATTTTAAATTATATTGTCTGGACTTTAAAAGAGACTAAGACCTCTGAGTTTGTTTCGGATGTTTCTTCTCAGAGCAGTCAGAAAATAGTGGTCTCATCTAGATTAATTTAAAAAAAAAGTATGTCCTTGTTTAAAAGTTTGTAATGAACCTATGGACAAATAAATAATTTTCCTTTGACTTTAACTACATAACAGTCTGTCGGTCTCTTCACCAGGCTATCGCTGCTTTATTATGATAGCGATACCCGTCCACCCTAACATTAATAAGCCACGACATCTACCATCTTCCATCCCTTCGTTTCCTACCTTCGACAAGTTCCAACGATACCATTACCCTACACTGTAGCCATAATTCTCATATCGTGTGTAGTCGCCACGTAATATATTTAGCGAGGTTAGGCTAGATACCGTTTATTGAACACGATAATTCTAGGCTCGGTGCAGAGGGTAACTAATGATAATTGCATTTTATTGAACATGGTCGCCCTGTATGGAAAAATGTCACGTATACTGTCCGACATGCTGTTTGAATACGTGTTTTGATACTTAGGATTCTTTAGTCCATGAATCATACTAAATATCTTCAAAGGACTTATATTATTTATTTCATATTTAGTGTCAGTCAATGCCGCGCCGAACTAATAAATTGTGATTCACAAGCGTATTTTTGCGGTAGTGTAGCTTCTAAACAATTTAATAAGCAGGTGGTTTTTAAAAAAAGTAAAATATTGACTAAGTTGGTTGGTCTATGATGAAAATATTCAAATCCTTTTTTAAAATTGCCCCAAATTCTTTCAACAACACCCTCTAAACAGTAATTTTGTGTCACTAAATAAACTGATTCAGTAGTTTGTACTAAGTGTTTTGCGTACGTTACACTGAACAACCACGTATGTATACCCGACACATTTCTCTCCAAATTGCGTCGGTTTTAGTTCCTAATGTGATAAAGGCCGGGCCTGTCAAGACCTGCTGCCTACACTACCGAAATTTCAGATTAAAAACCCCAATAACACTGTCCGTGTTGGCATTCGAGCCCGACTTAGTTTTAGCCAATCCGTAGAGAAACCTGTTGGCAGCGTTGGGCTGTTTCAAATTTTGTTTAGAATAGCCAGTAAAAAGTTTAAAAATAGGGTTGGCATAGTAAGTGAAACTTTGTTTCTTTGAGTAATTTGAACATCAATTATTTTAGTCTTCGTGTTTTGTACATTTGATCTGAAGTCAATATCATTAATATTAACTCCATTTTAAAATCTCACTATCTCGTGCTTGCCACTTTAATTCTTTTCATAAGGTAAATGAAAAAAAAAGCTTGCCTATTTTTTTCTTTTTTCATAGACCGGTTTTCTGAATTTACGTTTCAGCAATGTTTTATCCAATAGCAGTATCGAGAGGCGCTTGAATATAAATGTGAAGAATACTGGCACTAAAAAACCATTACAGAAAATAAAACCTTGGAAAATATACATCTCTTTGAACTAAGATCTGTCTTCAAATCCGGCTTAGTACCTACATAGTACTTTTACTGAAAACATGTTGTTCGTAAACATGTACACAGGAAGAAATAAAAAACAATAATGTTCTTGACAACACCGATTATCATGGAATAGATTTATAATATATATATTTTCTTTTTCTCCATAATAAAATTTATTGACGAATGAAAGATATTATTGTAGGCGCGCTTCGAATTATGACCGATAGTAGTCTGTGTGAGTTGAATGAATTATTCTTTCGCTTTGCGATCGATATATCGTGAAGTCGGCAGTAATCTCGACTTTTCGTTTTAATTCTGACAAATACGAGTGTGCTTTTGAAAGGAATTTCGAAAATTTAAATTTGTTTGACATGAAAATGAAATAGGTTATATTTAAATTTTATTATCCGCATATAACGCAAGTTAATCAGGAAATGGATTCTGTATGATTTGACTTTTTGTGTTGGATAATTTTTTGTTGAAATAAAAACTTTCGGCTTTTCATACAAATAAATGGTATGGTGACTAAATTAATATCGAAAATAAATTGATATTCATTTTTGTCAATGTTTGTCTGTCTCTAAATTCAGTGCAATTTAATTTAACTCAAAGTTATTTAAATAATTTAGGTCACTTTCAAAATTAATATGGTTGGTTACAGAAAAGTATATACGTAGTAGATTACTATTCACTTGAAAAAAACTTATATAAATCTTTTAGCTCGAAAAGTATCACACTTAACTATCCGATATACAATTTGTGATAGCATAAAAGTCGATATTGCTAATACACTTCATTTCAATCCAATTATATAGCTATAGATATTTAGAGTGTTATGGATGTATTTGCTTACAAAAAGCTTGAGTCGTGAGTTTGAAAAGTTGACAAGTGAATGGAAAGTAAGATTCTCAAATATTAAAACAAGTAGGTGTGAGAAACAAGGACTAATTTCAAATTCTTTTTTAATTTTTTTATTTGTAATCCCACGCCTGTATCCCCGAAGGGGTAGGCAGAGGTGTACATATTACACCCACATTTCGCCATGAATTAAACCATTTTGAAATATTCATGAGTGGGCAAAACACATAAATATGTTGTGTTTCTCTCTTGAACAAACGACTAGAACTAATATAATACGGATTTCGCCATTGACTTAGTTTCATAGCAATTAATCCGACACAATTGAAAATATATGTTCCTTGTATTTTCTGTCATTCCACTAAATACGATAACACAAATTTACAAAGTTTTCAGCGCGTTCTATTTTCTATTTTGAAAGCTTCCGTTAAGTTCAATAATAATTGGTTCAATTTATTGCAATAAAATAAAGTTTCATAGTGTGAATAATTAGTTTGAGCAATTACCAGATATTTAAATAATCATCAAACTATGCAAACTCAATATTAATACCTATTAATTTCACTCTAATTCACAAGTGGCACAATACATGCACAATAAGATAATAGATTTTCAACTATATTTGTATATACATGTTCTGAATTCAAACTTAATGACAACTACAATTTAGTTTTTTCCTACATATATTTATAAACAGACTAGAGGGCGCCCGCAGCTGCGCCCGCATTTTTTTTATTTTACCCGTTTTGGTCGATCCCGTGGGAATTTCGGGAAATCCCTTCTTAGTGCACCCTTACGGTCCCCAAGGAACATACATGCCAAATTTCAGCTTCCTGCGCACAATAGTTTCGGCTGTAGCGTGTCTGTCAGTCAGTAACGCAAGGATTTTATATATTAAGATGTTGCCGAGGCTGCCGCGCTTTAGGCCGCGTTCACATTTATCTGACGTGATCTATCGTGACGCGACAGAGAGCAATCGGTTTTATACATTTTATATGAGAGCGTGCACATTTACCTAATGTAATCTGTCCTAACGGCATCAGTCGTGTCGCGACTGACGATATCCCGGTCAGCGACAGAGAGGGGTGCGGGGGCGGTACAGCGCGCGACGCGACACATCAGACAAATGTGCACGCGCAACTGTCTGTCGTAAAGCGTCAGACGCGCGTATGCAATTGTGTGCTATGGACCACGAACTAATTGACTTACTTTTTATAATATTATTCTTATACCGTACCTATAGACGAGCTAATTGAATACGAAATATAATCCTATGTAAATAATTTATGAATGTAATTGTATATCTACTTAATCTGAATCGAATAATTCATCAAAAACATTGCGAAATTGTGAACTCCTTGAGAGTCAAGACAGAACTGATTCAAAATTGCGTCAGATCGCGACAGACGGCGACAGACAAATAATGTGAACGGTAAGTAATTACGACAGAGACCGTCACGAGAGATTACGTCAGATAAATGTGAACGAAGCTTTATTCTATAGCCGCGCTCGTTCGGGGACCGTTTCCTCGCGCGGCAAATGCCTCACGAGGCTGCTCGCTCTGTGTGGACCCGCCTATTAACAATTAAATACGGACATAACACCGAAAAATCAGTGGTGCGCGCCGTAGGTACATTCGAACCCAATACTCTCTAAATGGCAGTATGTTGGTATATACTTAACATTATGATTCCATAACATGCACAAGTACATTATAAACTAAGTTTCCTTATTATTTGAATTCTTCGTGAAGTTGTTAACTTTACAACATTTACATCAAAGTTAATATTAGAGAAATATCAAAGTTTAAAAGAGAAGCAACTTGCGGTAATTAGCTACTTGCAGCAAGTAATCTTGATAGTTTATAATGTTATTACCACGTTCTACAGCAGTGGAATTACTTCTGGTTGCTACTTAGATGTTCTTGAAAAACTTATTCAATATATACGACCATCAATCATTTGATTTTGCCATAGAGGACGAAGTTTCTATAGAGCTTAATGCTTCTTACAATTTTACTGTATGTCAAAGTATGAGTAATCCTGGACATGAACTTATTAATGTTATCCAACATCAGTTGAAACGAATAGTGTGTTCTATCTTTTTAATGGGTATACATACATATATCATAGATGGCAAACGAGGAGACGGGTTGCCTGATGGTAACTTATTGCAACCGCCTATAGACACCTGCAACTGCAGAGGAGTCACAACTGCGTTCCTGACCTGGACTGGTAAAGGATTAGGATGAGGATCGAGATGAGGGAGAAGTCAGGCACTAGCCGAACGAAAGGTTTACGCTGAACAGTTTGGATACTGTTTATTTACGTCTTTATTCATTGTAAATTTTTTTTTTATTTCCGCAGATGGAAAAACGGAAAAAAGTTTAAATCAAACTAGATCTACTAAAATTGGTTCGACATTTCTAAAATAATAATAATATGCACAAAATTTTATATACGTATATCAGCTGTACGGCATATATAACACACTACTGAATTAAGTACGTATATCAGCTGTACGGCATATATAACACACTACTGAATTAAGTCCGCATGTTACCGTTATAACTCGTATATTTCCCAAGTAGTGTGTGTAGTTTGCTCTGAACCGTGACATGTACATACGTAAGGCTGGTAATATAACAGAGTGTGTTGGTTGACTGAACTCGTAACACATGCACTTTGTATCGATAAAGCACCCTAAAGGATTACTTATTTTACATGTAGTTGTATGGTTGTTGAGCTAAAGATCGTGAATGAGTTCATGGATAAAACGGTGGTGCCATTGTATTCTTATTACAGAAAGTACTAATATGTAAAATGGAAGGGCTTGTGATACAACATAATACGTTCATAAAAAAATCTTAGAATAAATAATAAAAAAAGCAGAAGACGGGCAGAGCCAGAAGGACATAATTATATAGACCAAGTGAAGGGAACGTAAAAATAACGTCGTATCAAGAGGTTAAAGCGCTGGCTGAAGATAAGACTTCATAGAAGAGGATCTACCTACAAGAGCTTAGCTTATAATTTGAAAAAACAAAGACCTAATAAGTAATACTAAAATACTGCACGGAACTGGGGAAACCTAAGGCATTTCAAAAAAGTTTACATAACTTACTTGATGAGCTTTCAAGTCCTAAGAAAAAATGATTTAACCGATATAAATAACACAACAAATTTAGTTTCATTAAAACTTACCAGAAAAATCGTTTCAAAACGAAAATAATAATTAAATAAATATTGAATGAGTGGCGTAAACATAACTTAACTTCACGCCTTTATCCTCGAAGGGGAAGGCAGAGGTGTATCACACACCTACACTTCGCCAGTTATGTTTCGGTCCCGATGTAAGAGGGGGCGAGCCTATTGCCATCTACCGGGCACATTATTGAGCAAGCGATAATTAACATTTTTAATTAATTTATTTATTTATTTAATTAAGGTAAGTACACCAACAGCATACTTATACAACTTTCCTTAAAACAAGTTGAAAGTTATGTTTATATATGTGAGCCAATTATAGGTATACACACCATTCATGTTTATACACACAACTTCGAAAAGTCAGAGGTGTGTGCCCGGTGTACTTAGGGATCGAATCCGAGAGCATCGTCGCAGTAGTCCGTTACGTAGGTACACCACTGGGCTATAAAATACAATCGTTAAACACGGCGTAAACAATCGCAATTATTAAAGTAATTTAAGGCATATATGCGCACACATTACCTTTTCTCCTGTGTCTGATTTGGAGTAAAAATTATAGCAATACAACAATTTCCAAATTTAACACTAATTTATTTGACATTATCCGATAACACTTTACAGATTTTCACAGATAAGAAATCAATTTAATTTTAAATAACTTAGCTACTCTTTTATTTTCGCAACTGGCGCTTCAACAAAACTTAAAAAGTGTCGTTAATTTTGATCCGCAATATGCCAATCTTATTCTTATTTCCAAGTTGTTCGTAATCATTCACTGACTCCTTTATCCTTATCTTACCCATCTTTGCCTAAAAATCCATCTCAATATATTCTATCTATCTATAATCTATCGATCTATCTATAAGTAATCATTTATCATCCAAAGCCTTATCATTTCAATAGCATGTGACGGAAACAAGGGAGCAAATTATGTTTATGTAATATTATTTCTCCTTTTTTATACTAAATCCCTTGGTTATAATAATATGTTATACGTGAAACGATGTGATCATTCCATTCGGCTAACGTAAAACTATTTTGACACGATATCGCTTCGAGAATGAACCCAACACACTCAGCGTAGTAGTCCGTTGGTTGGTCTCAACACTAGGCTACCGCTGCAGATTTTTAAGACAAATATTGTTTTATTTTATATTCAAATGCTCATCATCAGCCCTATATACTGTCACACTTCTTACTATTAGAAGCGTAAGGCTATAGTCCACCACGCTGGCAAAGTGCAGATTGGCAGACTTGACATGTCTTTCGAGAACATTACGGAGAACTCTGAGACATGCAGGTTTCCTCACGATTTTTTCCTTCACCGATAAGCAAGCGATATTTAATAATTGAATACGCACCTAACTTCGAAAAGTCATTGGGGCGTGCCGTGGATTCGAACCCGAGACCCTCTGCGTCGAGCCATCAAATACTACATCATTATAATTATTTTGTTTGATTCATCACTTATTTTCCTACCCTACTCTTATGTAACTCATTCTCTTACTATAAAATGCTTTACAGCTATTTCCTTGAATAGTCTATAAAACCAAAACTATGTTCATAACCTCCAAGTACGTCATAAATACTGCACAATGAATAATACTTTGAACTGCCATAAACACAACGTAAACCAACAAAGCAGATAGATTTTTAATAGTATTCAAAATAATAAAGGACGAGAAGAATTTGGTTAAAGTTGGAAGATGTAATGGCCACTCTTAAACGAGTGACGACCTAAATGTATTCGAGATACGAGAGGCAACGACGCTGTTAAACGCAACGTCCCGATATATGGGGACCACGTATGTGTGGGATTTTTAGGATATGACTGTATTTTTCAGTCTGCCAACCCGCACTTGGCCAGCGTGGTGGACTATGGCCTTACCGTTCTCGTAGAGAGAAGAGACCCGTGCCCAACAGTGGGATAGTATATACAGGACTGATGATGATGTGTGTATTTTTAACCGATTTCAAAAAAAGGAGGGGTTCTCAATTCGGCCCGTATATTTTTTTTTTTCGATGTATGTACACCGATTTCTCCGAGGTTTCGGAACCGATTTACGTTATTATTTTTTTGTTTGATGCGGGTTAGTTTCGAATTGGTCCCATAAAAATTTGATTCAGGTAGGCCCAGTAGTTTTTATTTTATTAGCATTTTATTATTTACCTTCACCTATCCCGATGTCAGTAATAAAATATCGCAAGTAAATTTGATCCACTTCCCGGTTACCGATTGAGCTGAAATTCTGTATATGTATGTAAAATGGATGACAATGAAAAATGATTATGACATAGAGCTGATATGATGATGGAATCGAAAGGTGGCCAGAGGAACTCAGTAAATAAATGACAAAACTCTATCGAGTTTGGGTGTCGTTACATTCGTCTTAACGAGCACTTTCGTCCGGATCGTAACTAGGATCCTCTAAGGTCCAATGAAGGAGCCAGAAGTTGGCCATACGAACTCAGTAATTACAAAAATCTATTTGGCTTGTACAATGATGATAATGGTGACTTCAAGGACGTAAAACATGCGGTAAGACCGTTTCTTGAGATCTATATTTTTTAAGGGCCGCAGCACCTTTTGTAGGTCAACCCATAACCAGTTGGCAATTAAACAACACACTATAAAGTATTAAATAAAAATAACTACTTTAACAAAAACCGACATCAAAAACTAAAAAGTAAAAAATAATAAAGATTTAGTATTAATTAAATACTACCTATTATTTATATTATATGTGCTATTTACTAATAGGTTTGAAGTTGGTGCCAAGCCTTCAACAAATAATAATATTTTAATCACTTAAATTAATATGAGCAAATTAATACATTACTTCGTAAGTAGGTATTAAATTGGCTTAGCACTGACTGTAAACCTATTAGTAAATAGCACATAATTATATATAATAGGAAGTATTTAATTAATATTAAATCTTTATTATTTTTTACTTTTTAGCTTATGATGTCGGTTTTTGTTAACGTAGTTATTTTTATTAGAGTAAAATAACGCCTTTTATATACAAACCCAACTCAAATTATGATTGAACAAGGACGTCCTACGCACAGGAGATGTATATACCCATTAATAATTAATTGCTTAATCGTCAATAATTCTAAATTATAAAGAACCAACTATAATTGGTGCCTGTAATCTTGACATACGATATCATTGTATTCGCTGATTTTATACATTTTCATATTGCACCTTATTTAAAAAAATGTTGTAAGCCACTAACCGCAGTTCATAGATACTTGTGAATGTGTAAGGTTTAATAAAATGTTTTCTTCCTATTCAGGATGTCCAGAAATATAATCACAATCCGTTAAAAGATAATTTGGTTATTACATTTTTTTAACACATTTAAACTATAGGTTTAGGTGCATATGAATACAAAATCGATATACAAACATATATTTAGATTATATGGGACGGTCATTTTAGGTACCTGAAATCTACGAAAAGTTCAAAGATAACAACTGCTTTTAATATATGTTTTTGTCTATTCAAAGATCTATTGAAATGGTTGGGCGAGCTGATACGAGCAGAAAATAAACAAGGGGATATCTAGCGTTATAATGTTGATTTTGAATAACCATTGCTAATGCGGTTCGTGCATATTGTTACAAGCTGGGGTTCGGTGATAAATTATATACACTATGCCACTAAACTGCACTTTATTTACTAACACAAACACTATACACACTTATTTCTCAACACCAATAAAAACACACTTATTTCTCAAGACTAATAAAAACACACTTATTTCACACCACTAGAAACACCACTAAACACTCCGACTTACTTCCCTTCGCTTGATGATTATCGCTCCGATATTCAATTCCAATTGGTTACGAACTGTGGTTCGGTGATAAATTATATACACTATGCCACTAAACTGCACTTTATTTACTGACACAAACACTATACACACTTATTTCTCAACACCAATAAAAACACACTTATTTCTCAACACTAATAAAAACACACTTATTTCACACCACTAGAAACACCACTAAACATTCCGACTTACTTCCCTTCGCTTGATGATTATCGCTCCAATATTCAATTGTTACTGTCCTGTCTCGCGCGTTTACGCGGTATTTATTCCGGCCGGAACACATAACTAGCCTTTTCGAGACGACTCACGAAATTTCTGGTAACGTGTAACGTGTTTCTAGATTTGTGCAATTGTTCTATTTACACCAACGCCATCTATTAGAGGATAGATGAAACAGCTTTAAACAACCGATACATTTAATCTCATCTAGTTCTCCTATGCACTGATAGATGGCATTATTTTCAATTCGTAACAATATGAATCGGTTTGGTTGATTTCTGGATTGAACATCATCGGCAATTATGAGATATTTAAGTACCTATATATTTTTTATAATATAGTCCTGGCATAATATGTCTAAAATATTACTTTCTGAATAAGTGCAAAGTAAATTTGAACCAATTGTGTCGAATTCAAACAATAATATTTTTTGACTTATTTGATCGATGGTCTAAAATACATCATAGAAATTAATTTAGCGGGTCTTAATCGCGTTAACTTAACTTATTTAAGGTATAAATACCTATTTGTTACCGACGTTTCGCTCGTCTTGCACCGAGCGTGGTCACGGAGAGACTGATGAGAGCTCAGCGACCACGCTCGGTGCAAGACGAGCGAAACGTTGGTAACAAATATAAGAAAATCAGACTTGGATATAATTATCCCACAAAATATTGTATGGTGTAGAGATTGTTCCTCTGAGCGGTGTCAACTAGCGAGGCAACCAGACACACCTAAATAATAGTGTACTAGTTAAGTCAAAATAAAACGAAGCATTGCCGCATTCAGAAATAAAAGGAACAGCTGCTCTAGTGCTACAAACGTGAAACGTAACAAGGTATACAAAGAAGTCACAAGCTCGAAATATTTTTTCTCATAACCAAATCCACACTCAAACGCCGCATCAGCCATAACCACTAAGCCAATTGTAAGATCATCGTATATTATTAAATCGTCGTACTTGTAAACAGCGTTCGTTGTAAAATCTATTTTGTCCTACTATCAGGATCATTAATCACGAATGCTCTTGCGGTGACGCGATGGCTTGGAAGAAATTAGCAGTGTCGTGTTCTGTTAAGAGGACACACAGCGGCCGTTTTTCCATACAAACGTAGTCTCCTGTTTTCTCCCTGGATGATGCCAGTAGAGCAATTTTTTTTTCCAAAAGATGTATGGCCCCGATTGGCATGTCCCTATGTTTTCCTTTTTCTCATAAATTAAATATTAAAAAATATATGAACCTTCAAATACCTCAAAAATTGGCCAGATTTTACTCTGTGTTCAAACATCCATAAAACAAATTTGGCTACATTATTTAAAAAAAGGAAAACATAGGAACACGGCCAAAGCCTTTCTTTAATTTAATATGAAAACTAGTTAAATCGATGAAATTTTGGAGACGGAATCAAGGGAATACGAAACGTTGATTTTGTGTATATTTAATAGGTATTTTTGGTCCAAGCTGCAGTTTTGTCTATCGCGCTCTGCGGGGGGAGGCTTGAGGCTGCGCGACAGCAATAGATTTTACAAATACCTATTTTTCGATTCTCTCGCCCATAGTGTTTCCTCTTACGCAGCGTTATATATGTATGCACAGGCATGCCCCGTTGAGAGCCAAAATGCTTAAAGTGAGTAACCGTGCCGTATTTGAGTGTGGATTAACGAAATCCTGTCCAAGATGATGGTTAAGAACCCTTCAAATTTAAGGATGCTGTTTAGAGTAGATTTACTTGATAAATAGATATTCTACGTTACTTTAGAATAGCTGGATACCTTTTGTATTGGTACATTTCTTTATTGCAATCCGTAACCGCAACTCGAAGTATAAACTACAACGAAACTGTGCGTCCATTACCTCGGAGTCAGAGTGTCTAGGATCTATATAAATTTACTATAAGTTACTATTGTAAATAAATCATAAAAAAGGCAGCGATAGCCTAGTGGATATACCAACAGACTGCCAAGCAGAGGGTATCGGGTTCGAATCCACGGCGCGCACCAATGACTTTTCGGAGTTATGTGCGTATCGAAATTGTTAATTATCGCTTGTCCCGTGCCTCGGAGACCACGTTAAGCCGTCGGTCCCGGTTGTCATGAAGATCTTTGACAGTCGTTACAGGGCGTCCGTACCTTCTAAATAAACTGACACTAGTCTAAACCATGGAATATCGCTATCCCTTTGGGTTGCAGAGGTCAGACAGGCAGTCGCTCTGTGGAAAGACTAATATTCAGCCAAATCCGGTTAGACTAGTAAGCGGACCCCAGATTGAAACTGGGATAACGCTAAGAGGATGATGATGTAACTAAATCATAACGTAAAACTATGAAATGGCTGAACTGTCCCACCAGAATAACATAATGTGAGTTAAATTGTTTTACAACTGTACATGAATTAGTTATTTATTAACTTTAATGGTCAATGATGTTGTACAATTATAGTTCTCAATATTAATAATGAAATAGTTTTTAACTTATGTGTGTTACATATTTTATGAACTAGTGACACGGAGGTGTAAATATTACATACCTACAAAACTTAATTATATATATGTTCAAAAGACAAAATTATAACAGCAATCATCAAGACAGTCAACTAAAACTTTTATTGCCCGTTCTTTCTCGTGCTTCTATCTTTTGCTTGGCAAACGAGGCAGTTAATGTAAATGTAGATTCATTTAGTAATTAACTTAAAAAAAAAATATTTTCATAAGCGTCACTTTGTGACGTAGATAAATAAACGATTTTGACTTTGACTTTGAAAACGCAAAACTATCATCGCATACATTACATTAAAAGTATCAAATCAAATAAAATCATAACAGTAATACGCAACTAATTTTCTCAGAAAAATCTTACCCACAAACCTAGCAAACTCATCTAAAAATTCAATTATTTAATAAAAATACATTTGCGCATTCATTTCTCGTTGTAAGTAAAACATAAAAATTGTTCAACCAGTAAAATATTTTTTTTCGAGCGCACTTTAATCCCGGGGGCTGAAGCTAGTGCCGGTTTAGTCAAAGCACTTTGCCATGTAGGTACATGTGAAGAGTTCCGTTTGTTACATTTTAGCTCGGGCCAACGACTTTTCGACTCTGTTTTACTGGCAACAATAACTTTGGGTAATCGTTTGTTGTTGTAGTTTTACTCAGAATGTAATTTGTAGAAGGTAGGAGCATAAATTTTCAGGTGATATATTGGATCAAATTTTCGAAAGAATTAATTTAAAAAATAAACCATTTAATTTTCATGTGATATTGCTTTTCTATCATGTAGAAAGGCAATAATTACCATAATATTGTTTAAAATACTGTGAGAATCAGTAATATTACTGTAATCCAAGATTACTTAAAGTACCGATAATAAGATTAATTACTTAAAAGTCAGAGGAAGGATTAAGACGTATGGTACCATTTTGTGACACTATATTATAATATGTACTTTTCTTTGGTTTTTCTACATGATTTACTTAGTAAATATTTTTGTTTATTTAGTTAGTAAATCTTCTTAATTTGAATGCTATTTTAAGTACAATGCTGTTTTTTTAGACCTCGCCGGGTTTTAATGAAAATAGTCGAACCTAATTGGTATAATAATACGAGTATGTTACTCTCTACCTATTATCGTTGTCTAGCCCATTGACAGAGAGACTAACAGATAATGTTTAGAAATAATTATATTCCCGCTTACACCCTCCAGAGTACTGTACAGAGCCCAAACACATGTATTTACAGGTACATTCATGGTGTTTCATAATAGACAGATCATGGAAAATTTATCGGCTGTATTGGATCGACACCTATCAAAACCTTTTGGTAAAAGGCGATAAGTTTACCTGCCATCCGTCAATGAAATTTTGACGTCCAAATCGGATGAATGCGATGGCAATGACCATTTTCAAGGTAGTAGAGCCTTGCTGATTTCAGTATGAATGTGCCGGCTCGACCGGGGAAGTACTACCCTCTCACAGAAAATCGACGCAAAGTAACAGTACCTAAACTGTTGCGTTTCGTTCGGTGAGTGAGAGTGCCGGAGGCCCTATCCGCTATTCCTTCTCCCTCATCCCACTCCTCATCCTACCCCTTTTTCCAACCCCAAGGTGCGGCAACGCAATTGTGACTCCTGTGGTGTTGCTTGTGTCCATGGGCGGCGGTAATTGCTTACCATCAGTCAATCCGTCTGTTCGTTTCCCGCCTATTACCATAAAAAGAAAAAAAAAACCTTAAACGTCTATTTTAATAGGTACCCAATTGATTGGCGATCTTATCATACAAAAATATTCCTTGAAGGAGAAACCTTCAAGTTTCAGGTAAATTGGGAGGTATTCTGTTTTTAATGTAAACACCTATACAAATTCCAAGAATTACAAGTTAGCGGGCAGGAATAACAAGAAACAGCTACCGCAGATCTCAATGGTGATTGATTGCCTAATAAAGTCGAAAGTGAACTTATAATACACTTGGTGACCCATCCAATTGGCGAACTGTGCAAGCGTTGCTTTACTTTGCCATTATTAAGAACGGCAAGCCAAGTCATCCCATAAGCGCTACATACTTATATGTAATTAGTAGAATTAAATACAGTTGTCTAAGGTTGAAAACCCAATATTGCAGGGGCTGAATGCTTGGACCATAAGCGACCTGTTCGGTAATAAGAAAGGCTATTCTCATATCTTCTCAACTTTAGTCAAAGACTACTCGGGAAAGAAAAATTTCCATGGCCTACCTAAACAACACTCAGTAGATTATGTACCCTAGCTGAACATCTAAGAGCTATCTATCATGGTGTGGATAATAATATCAATTCAATAACAAATAAATGTAACTATGGCGTGTCGCCACAGACAATGGGTCATTCGCTAACGTATCCCGCGAGACCTGAATCCCGTTCGCTTGATGACCTTATATGAAGCAATCCTCACATTAACAGGCACTGGGCCGAAATATTTGATGTGTACACTAAGTAATAAACTATAAAGTAAAGCTAATATTCATCGAAATCCGGTTAGACTAGTAAGCGGACCCGAGATTGAAACCGGGATAACGCTCAGAGGATGATGATGACTGAGTAATAAACTATATACATAAAAAATGCCAAAGTACTTCCGGATAATATCACAAAATTGACATATCTTACAGTAAGGAAATTATTGTTAGGTTTTTAGGGTAAATTTCTGATCCGGTTTTTAAATGGAGATCGCTTAAAGCATGTGTAATGCTACATGTTGCTTATGAAACATTGAATATAAACACAGTTTTATATCAATCAATAACTTAACATAAACTAGACGTCGCCAGCGGCTTCGCCCGTGTCAATTATACATATAAACCTTCCTCTTAAATCATTCTATCTATAAAAAAAAAACCACATTAAAATCCGTTTCGTTATTTTTAAGATATAAGCATACATAGGTACAGACAGACTTTGTTATATACTATGTAGTTATGAAGTCCAGTAGCACCGCGGCTGGATAAGCGTTGTCAACCAAATCTATAAAGGCAGCACATTCATCAATCCTATCACGATGCTAACATTGTTCCAAGCACTTACGAAATATGCATAATATGAGAGCAAATTAAGTACAAAAATAAACACGCTACAAATACACGCTTCAATTTACTGAAAAACTAATTTTTAAAACAGCAATCCAAGCGCCGCATAAAACCTACAAGTTCTGCGTAATTGAGTTTTATTTAAATAAGGGCAGACTTGTTCAAACTTGGGATTTGGCAAAGTATCATTACATCAGGGTAAAGTGTGGATGTTTAAGGTACAGGTGTCCTCGGGCAGGCTTGATGGAATTTCTTCGTTCCCTAGCTAACCTAAACAGTTTCCTATTACAAGGAAGCGCGCACCACTGACTTATCGAAATTATGTTGGTATTAAATTCATAATTATCCCTTGCCCCGAGCCTCGGTAACAATGTTGACGTTGGTTACGGGTGTAATGGACATCTTTGACGGTCATTATGAGGAGTCAGTATCTTACAATATGCGATGCTGTTATAAGCCAAGTATGGAATATGGTGATCCCTTCGGATTGCGAAGGTCAGACGGCAGTTGTCTTGTTGAAAAGATAATATTATTCTGTCAAATCTGAGGGTCTAGACAAGTGGCAGTCACTTATCATTTCTAATATAATAATAATAATAATAAAACATTTATTTCAGAATAAAATTATTCTATATTTGTTAGTAACATTATAAACTTATAAACTAGTGTTAGTAACATTTATTTTAAGCGTGAAACACGCCGATCCCGGGAGTGTCTACTTGACTGCATGCAGTCGTATCCACCGCCCTAAGATCGGAGAGTCCCACCTATCAGCCAACGTTCCAAGAATGGTGTTGGGGCTGGCGCGAACACGGTGCAACAGAGATGCGCATCTTTTGCGAATGATGGCCGAAAAACTGTCAACGTCGGCGTCGGCAAACATGCCGGAGGCGCTACAAAAACGCGGCAGCCCCATCAACACCCGGAACGTGTTGTTATATTGTATGCGCAAGCCACTATATGCCCTCTGCGTGAAGTTCACCCACAGGCTGCACGTGTAAAAGGATTGGCAGTAGGCTTTGAAAAGCGTCACCTTAACCTGAGCCGTACAACGTGCAAACCTGTGAGCCAACATCCCACATCGAACAGCCAGCGACCTGCGTTCCCGTTCTACATCAAGGTTGTCTTTCAAATCGTCTGAGACCCAATGACCGAGATATTTAAAATTAGCAACTCTTTTTAGAGGTCTGCCGCACAGCACAACCGGTGGAGTTGTGATATAGCCTTTACTACCTGCTTTAAATACCATGAATTCGCTCTTAGGTGCGTTATATTTGAGCCCATGGGTCCCAGCGTAAGATTCACACACGTTAATCAGCTTCCTTAATGCTCTGATCGATGGGCTCAGCAGAACCATATCATCTGCATAGCTTATATTATTAATGCATACACCATCAATATGACAGCCGATTCCGGTTCTACTGAGCTCATCGATCAGATTATTCATGTACAGGTTAAACAACGCGGGTGAGGACAGCCCGCCCTGCCTCACCCCACACTCAAGCCTATAATCAGCTGAAAAGGAGTTTGCCCATCTGACTCGGTTCTGTTGATTAGAGTACCAAAATTTAAATATATTTATTACTTCCCGGGGCACATCCGTCTCATTATGCAGTTTACCCCATAGCACATTATATGATACAAGGTCAAAAGCTTTTGACAAATCTAGGTAACACGCAAATACTGGTGTCTTTCTTGCTGTATAGTACTGAACAGTCTGCTTGAGGCTAAAGATGGCACTCTCTGTAGATAAACCGGGCCGAAAATCGAATTGAGCATCGTTTATTTTTAGATGTTTATCGAGCTGGCTTACAAGCAGACTGTCCAGCACCTTAGCAATTATCGTCGCTAAAGAAATAGGTCTATAATTTGACAGCGCAGACGAATCACCCGTTTTATTTTTAATAATCGGTACAACAGTTGTACGCATTAATTTTTCAAGTAAATAAGAATGACCTAGACATAAATTTAAAAACATACATAATACTCGTGGTAAGTGGATCCCAGCATGCTGCAGGTGCTCGATGCTGAGACCGTCATGCCCGGGCGATTTTCCTCTAACCATGTTCTTAATTGTCGCAGCAATCTGCTTCGCAGTAAACGTGACGCTTCGCACGGAGCAGACGGTACCAGAATCGGGCTCATGCAACTGTGGCTCATTATTCAAGGGTGATTGTACTCTAAAATGCTGCCGAAACAGATCCGCAATACTACCCTGGTCATGTACACCTTCAATGCTCACGGGAAGGCTCGGCTTGTGATTTAATTTGTTTGTTGATTTCCAGAATTTACTAAAGTCTTTGTTTGAGTGGTGTTTAGCAATTATATCCATTTTAATTTGATTTTTATTTGCTTGACACCATTTTAATTTACGCTTGAATATTTTTCTAGATTCGCTCATATCATTAAAAACCGGACCAGAACTGGGCTTACCAAACATTAGCCAAAGCTTATAATAAAGTCGCGCCCTCTCGTGAGCCTCACGAACATACTTATTCCAGCCAGTTACATGCCTACGCTTTGTTATTTTTTTCTGATAATAACTGTATTCAGCAGCGTTCACAAGTATACGTTCAATGTTATTATACATTTCATCTAACACAGGTAGGTGGCAGGTATTATTACACATCCAGTCTGCACACTGACTAAATTCGCTTGGAAAATCAATTTGTTTCAATTCAGAATGACAATAATCATGATATTTAGCTATTTGTTCCGCATCACGTTCACCCCAGACAACTTTGTTTACATGTGCGTACGACTTTGTCAACATAGTGTGCATTCTGATGTTATTAAACTGACATTCTAACATAACAGGTAAGTGGTCCGACCAGTATGAGTCATACAATACCGACACATTGCGAATAGCGGGCAGCGCGGCGCCTGTCACTACGCAGTGATCGAGCCAGCGCAGGCACCCGTGTGCGTCGCTTACATATGTATAGGTGTCCAACAGAAGTGTATTCATATCAACGCACGACCATAACTGCTCCGCACAGAACGAAAGTAGCTCGTTAGCAAACAGTTCACCCGGGTGTGCGTTAAAGTCACCAAGAATAAAAACTGACTCGACACTATTATTTTCAATCACCGCGTTAATCTCGCTTAAGCACTCTGTGAATTCTAGAAAATTGTCACTACAATCAGTAGGCATGTACACTGAGAACACCACGAATGACCGATCACTGAGCGTTACCTTAACAGCTGCAAGACGCACACTACTGCAGCTGATAACTGTTACCGCAGGGAACGCACTTTTTCGCCAGAGAAGGGCAACTCCTCCGTGTGGTCGCCCCCGCAGCACACCGACTGAGGTATCCACTGCCGAGGTGCCCGTGAAGGCAAAGTTGTCATCTATAGTACCCAGAAAAGACAAGTCATGTGGCAGCAGCCATGTCTCCTGCAGCGCTATCAAATCAACTTCTTGACAAAGTTGTCGTATGCAGTCCACTGACCTGACAACGTTCTTACAATTAAAAGTTATTAATTTGGTTGTCTTCATGTTGAGTTTTTTTTAATTATCTCGTTTGCACGTAAGTCGGCTTTGTTTCTGAATTCAACAAAACGTCGATATGCAATTCCAACAGGCCAAAAGTCAGCATCCATAAATAAATCTATCTTTTCTTTAGGCACAAAAATTTTGAAGGAGTTATATTCTTTTTCTACTCTCATCTGCATCTTTTGAACAGTGACATTTAAATTCGACTTACTTGCTACATACTTATTGATGTCACACACGGACACATCCTTCGCCACGTTATAAATATAAATCGGTACCTTTATTTCGGCAGCCTTGAAGTTTGTACTTATTTCACCTACAGCTTTCCCCCTGTTTCCTGCAAAACGGTTTCTATATCTTCGCCTTTGGACCGTAATCCAGTCATCATTTTGTTTCTCACGCTTCCATTCACCATCCTTCACTAAGTCTGCCATAGTCTTGTTAACATTCATCGTTGCAGGATTACCGAGCGCGTCATCCGTGTGTCTCGAGTTACCGATGGTCGGGCGCGCGATCAGCTGAGTTGGGTGATTCATCGTACCGCTCGTCGAGCGCGTGAGCTCGGAGGTACCGCCTTTCGAGTAAACAGGATTATGACACCTGTCGTGTTCGGAGCACGGTTGAAATTCACTCGTTTTTGAATGAATAGCCGGTGACCGCTGCGTGTTTGTTGGTCTTGAATCAGGAATACCCTCAGTTGGAAGTTTATTCTCCTCAATTTCGCAATAAACTGTTTCTGGAGAAGATACTATAATGTGACTATGATTGCTCACTTTTTCATCCCCCAGGTGTGATCCCAGAGGATCATTGACCACTTCAAAACTCTTCATTCGACACGCTCCTCGTCGAGTGTTTATATTGTATTCATACGCATTGATTGGGGAAGTATGCTTCAACAAATCTATCTCACATTTTAAGGTATTCAACTGTTCAATAGTGACAAACTGTTCCTTAATACGGCTGATGTCTTGCTGCACAACCAATAGATCCTTCAATATCTTCGTTACATCCACATGATCGAAAAGAATTGGGGGTAACTTTTGAAGTTCGCGAGCGACGAAAATAGGAATTTCCTCAGGATCTGTTTCCTTAAAAGTATTAATAATATCCTCTATATTTCTGAGCGTTTTCCCATCTCTCTTCCTTGTTTTCTTCTGCTTTTTTATTGTTGGTATGGATTCAAAAAGCAGATTCTTAGCTACCACAATATCCTCCTCAGAGAAAGCAGAGACGCAGATTCGACTGATACTTTCTTCGTCCATCACATCTAGTTTATTGTTCACAAACGCTAGCATTTCGTTAATCACGATATTACACTTTGTACATTTCACACGATTGGAAGACATATTCGCTTACGTACGCGTACGGTGCGCGCGACCGTATCTAAGCTCGGCGCGTGCGCGACTTTTTGACTTATAGCTATCGCATGGTTACTATTTGAACATAAACTATTTCTTATTCGTTGACCACGTGTCATAGCAAAGGTTTATACATTTTTGCACATAGCGATAGATCGATTGTCTATGCCCTTGAGTTAGAGTATTGTGCGCGTACCGGGCTCCAAGGACTTGTATGTAGCCGGGATAAAGCGTGAATGGTGATGATGATACTAAGAGTAGAATTATGAAGCACACAATAATCGCCCATTAAATATAATATTTATCCAAAACCACTAACGCTATTTACGCATAAAATCGATCCGCGCAGTAAAACCGGCAATTGTATGGACAACAGAATAGATTTTTTTATTCGCCTGCCTACAAGGACTAAGGTCATCAAATAAAAATCTTTTCAACAAATTACGTATTCGGTAATAACATTGTCTTTATTTTAGTATGATTAAATAGAGAATGGAGGCTGGCAAGCGAATAATCTAGGGCATATACTGAGACGCTACCGAGCTCCTAATCAAAACGGTCTAGGTTAAAAGGATTAGATGCTTTAGTTGTACAATAACGTCTGATAACGTCACACTACTTACATACCAAATGTTGATGGAACACGATTTGCGTAATGTGAGTATAGTTCTAGTTTTTGTCCAAACAGACAATTTAAATTTCAGCATCCCACGTTCTGTAAATGAAATGGTATTAATGCTAATAATATTAAGCATGTTATTTGTATATTGTACCTACGTGTGGATCTATTTTTATAACTATTCAAAGTTTTGTTAGGCAGCATGATTAAAATTATTAATTGTTATTTTAAGCCCGCACTGATTTTATTTTGTCGTACCTACCAGTCAAGCAATTACACAATCTTATATTTATAGAGTATCTTTCTGGTTGGCCTTATAAATAGAAATTGTAAATGATCGTACCTAGTTTATCAAAGCATTTGATTACCAATAAGAAAAAAAACAAATTTACAAATAAATATTACGTAAAATATTAAAGCATAAGTATCGTTTTTTTTAATCTCTAAATAATAACGGTAATAATTTTCACTCCTTGTGTTATAGGTATATGGTCTGAGTGTGTGTCTAGTACACACACTCAGATGGGTTGGACTAGGAAAATCAGGGACTAGGTGCACCTAGTACTAGTCTCTTTATATACGTGATCCAAATACCTAGTCCATCTAGTCCACCTAGTCCCAAATCCACAATGTTCTTGCATACTTCGTAAAATTGATAATAAGAACAATATGAGTCTTCTTCTTTTTTCTCTTAGCGTTATCCCAGTTTCAGTCTGGGGTCCGCTTTCTAGTCTAACCGGATTTGGCTGAATATTAGCTTTTCCACGGAGCGACTGCCTGTCTGACCTCCGCAACCCAAAGGGATAGCGATATTCCATGGCTTAGACTAGTGTTAGTTTATTTAGAAGGTACTGACGCCCTGTAACGATTGTCAAAGATCTTCATGACAACCAGGACCGACGGCTTAACATGCTCTCCGAGGCACAGGACAAGCGATAATTAACAATTCAATACGCACATAACTCCGAAAAGTCATTGGTGCGCGCCGTGGATTCGAACCTGATACCCTCTGCATGGCAGTCTGTTGGTATATCCACTCGGCTATCGCTGCCTCAATAAGAACAATATGAATATTTATTTGAATTTAATGAATGAGATCTTGATTCAATCTACGTCTAGATGTCTACGAGTAAGTAAACGAAGATTGAAACTTTAAAATTTAAATTTGAGGATAAAATTTATAAAAATATAAAAAATAATATATAAAAATATTTCGGTTTGATGAAATGATATCTTCCCTTCATACTTTTTTTACAGTACCTTGCGGCGCCGTTGTCAAAATTTTAAACAAAGTTCTTAATAACTATACGCCAATAATCCAATAATCACCTCCTATCGGGATCACGAGACTAGAATAGTCTATACGGTACTAAGAACACTAAGTACGTATTCGATATCATACGATCTCCGCTCGCTATGAAATACCGCGAAACATGTCAAATCTCGTAATGCGTAAAACGTAAACTTTAGCCTACGTAGGTCCGACTGACCTACACAAACCGGTTTCCACAGGTCTGTGAGCTCGAGTGCGAGAGAGTGGGACGAAGTCATACAAATTGTATTGCATCATCTCGCTCTCGTGCGACGCACGTAAGCGAGATAGAAAAACACGTATTCAATAAGTATGTGTGCGTTAACAGTGTAAGTGCAGTGAATGCTATGATTGTAAGAGATTAGACGGACTTGAGTCTTATGAAAATTGGAATAGGTGCCACCTAGTCTCGTAAAATACCTGTTCTTCGGATCTGTTCTAGTATATTGGACTCACCTCAAGTGTGTACCATGGGTACTAACACGGAAGGCTCACTAATAGATATCTCAAAAAGAAATATCTTATACGAAATTTTTTATAGCTTTAAAAACGTCGCACTTAATCAAATACCTTTGTTCAGCAAAACGGTAAGAATTTTAGTTGGGAAATAGCAACAAGCTCGCATACAACTTTCTCATTTATACCTAATAACAGTGAGTATTCACGCAAGAGTTGTTTACATTTCGCCACTGCATAACTATGCAACACTAGCAGGCCCGTGGGACTCCATTCCCGAGAATATGATCATACTGGATACAAGTAACAGAAACTCGCTTTATTTTTCAGCCTTCGTTTAATAGATTCATGCGTACAAATAAAATCTCAACCACAATACCAATAAAGGAACAAAATATAAGTGAATTTGATTTTTTTTTACCTTTATTGGTACGCTGGGATCACTTCGTATACAACTTAAAGTTATTAGGAGCAGAATTAAGTTTTCTTTTAATATAACTATCCACTAGAAATAAGTCTTGTATCGCGGGGGCTTTACATACGAATTACAACAATTGAAACAACAATGTGTGGCTCTAACAAGGTGTTTTCTCTTGTGGCCAAACTGACAATACTCGGCGCAGTTTTCAACAGCGAGGTGCTGCGGTTAAACCACTACGCTATAAGTGCGGTCGAAAATTAAAACAAAGTTGCTGTTTTCTTAATATTTTCAAACCTCATTTGTTGACAACTAGCTTCAATGAAAGGACACACCGTGTTGGTTGACAGCAATCAATGTTTCGTTCGTCTCCTACAATCGAGCTACCGTGAAACATGCCAACATTGCCCACTTTTTTCAAATAATTAACGTTTTTGTGTGATCTTTCTATGGGGACGTAAGTATTTACTTTTAACATCTGCAATTCAAAGGTTATGTGCAAGTATTTTTGTGTCAAATTTTATTATACTCCCAATTTTAATTCAGTTTTTGTGACATTTTGTTGGCGGGCAAAGTAATCTGTACTTTTAGCCAACATTACCCACGTTGATTTTAGACGCAAATATTGCTTGTAACCAGATGACATAAAAGCCAATACACGAATATTGGAAATGATGGCGTTTACTTAAGAAATTAAACCATGAAAAGTTTCCTACCAAAGTCGTTGGGCAAAGTTACCATGACCTATTTGCTCTTTTTCATACAAACCACATTTCGCCTTACAAAAGTGCTAGGGTTGGCACATTTAAGTAAAATGATCTCCAGTCTCTTCTTAGGTAAAGGTAACAAAAATAAATAAAACATAGCAATTCTTCATTGCAAAGGGGTGCAACCTTGCTCTTCGCCATGATCAATGAAACTATCACCTGACCTGAGGCACTAAATGTGCGCAAGTACACCACGGCCGCGTGACCACGTTCCGAGGCATCACAAAACCCGTGAAGGGTTGCCTTGTATTTCCCGGGAGGAAGGATGGGACGAGGCAAGGACATCTCGTTGACGGCAGGCAGTGTAGATACAAAAGAGATCCATTCCTCAACAAGAGTACCGCGTAGAGGTTCGTCCCAGGTCAATCCTGCTGTCCAAAGCTTCTGCAAGAAGCATTTTGCCCAAAATATGACAGGACAAATCCAACCGCTTGAATCAAAGGTTCTGGCGACAGTAGACAACACGAGACGTTTAGTCCAAGAACAAGGCAATTTCAATTCTACGTTGTACGTAAAGATGTCTTGGACTGGTCTGTACTGAACGCCGAGAACAACCATCATTGCGGGTTTGTCAAAAATTTCAAACAAATGTGAATCTTGCTGATGATCCTCAGGTGATCCTTCAAAAGCGCTGGTGAGTTGGAAATCCATTTACGCAACTCATAACCAGCGGAGCAAAGATACCTATCAATTGGTCCCACAGGCCAGCCTCATCCGCTGTGGAGGCGCCAGAGCAAATGTCAGGCTCGTGGGAAACGTAAGTCTTCGCGGTCTGCGAGCTCCCAAAGAGAACGTATTGCCAAGTAGGGGCTCGACCTTAACCCGTACGTATTGGTATTGAGCTCGTAAATGACCATGGGATCGCGAGGATTCTCTCTCCAAAGGATCAGCTGGACGCGACGATCATCAGGGTGGATAATCGTCTGCCTGAACATCATTTTTATATCGGCCACAAAGACAACCTGATGTCGTCGGAAGCTGGTGATGACGTCACAAAGGTCCTTGACCAACTTGGGACCAGAATGCCAGCACTGGTTCAAGGATACGCCTTAGAAGTCTGCGCAGAACCATCAAACACTGTGCGCAGCTTACCAGTCGATGGCCTCAATACCGCATGATGCGGGAGAAAGTAATGCTCCACCGAACGCCAATCCAAATTTGACATGGACGTGTGTCCCAACTGTTCATATTCTCTCATGAACTCAATATACTTCAGTCTGAGCTCCGGATCACGACCCATGCGACGCTCCATAGCCAACAACCTCTTTTCGGCTAAAGGTCGTGACTCACCAAGTGGAGGCCGAACAGACAGAAAAGGTAGCTTCGTAATGATCCGACCAGAACGGAGTCGACCAGTGTTGTTCTGGAAGAACAGCTCGCAATCCTCATGTTCTGGATTCAAACGGGCAGCTTGAGGGGGCTCCTCTACCTCCCAAAACCTCTCAACCGAATTAGAGAGAGTGAAGCCTACAGCCAACAAATTATCAAGTTCGGGTCGAGGGGGGTCCCTAGGTACAGGTCCCATCAAAGCAAATCCAAATATGGTCGGGATGGCAGTCAAACCATTTGGCACCAAGACCCGTTTCCCACCAATCAAAATTCCACCGAGGACATCCGAGCCAATCAGCAAATCGATTTGTCCCGGTGTGTCAAATTTGGGGTAGCTGTTTCTGTGGATGCATACCCATATTCTTCAGCACAATAGCCGAGGTTTTAATCCTCGGGTGTGAAGATTCAACAGGGGCAAACAAAACCTTAACTTGCCCTTCAACATTAGAGGCTACGTCACCTATTCCCCGTATACAATTCGGAAAGGAGCCCATATTTAATTTAACCTGCCCTACCAAATAAGTGGAAACAATGCAACCTTGTGAACCTGTGTCCAATATAGCACGGACAACAATAGAGGTCCCCGTGGGTCCCCAGACCCTAACAGCAATCGTTGTTAGGATAACGGTCTCAATGGGGGAGGTTGGCGTTATAGGGCAGGAGTCAATGACCTATTGTTGCCTGGGCAGCGACCGTTTACCAGGACCAGGCAAATCAAAATGAGGGTGCGGCTTGAAGTCCTCAAAGGCGCGATGACTCAATCTGTGGGGGGTCATAATGACGCACCCGCCCAAAACAAGGTGGGCGCGAGTCAAGGCGGGGACGCTCCGCCAAAGGAGGGGAATACCTGGGGCAGCAGTCATGGTGCTGGTGACGTTGAGCGGTCGCACATTCTGGTGCGCGAGAGAGAGGAGGCGTACGCACGCTACGGTTCTCCAAGCGGGGTGAGCGGCGATCAATTGAGCGAGGCGACTCTCGGCTGCGCGCCTGTGAGCCTCGGCTGCCACCTTCAAAACATCCGCCCGTGCGCAGCGTCGGCTGATTGGACAAGCGGCCTACCTCTCTGGCATTCATGCAGAGAATGTCCAAATGCTGTCCTCCACAATGAGGACTGGGGCAAGAGTTTGAGTAATCTCGCTGGTAGTGGGATCCCAAGGAAGAGAAGCAAAGGCGGCGGGCATTCGCAATGCGCCTACGAGAGGCGACATGAAGGTCCAAGAATGCCCTACAATTGGCCGTTCTGTGCCCCGTGACCTTGCTGTAAGAGCACTCCGCTGGGCTCTGCGTGACTGCAAAGCGAGGAGGGCGCCGATCAACATTGGCTCGGGTGTGAACGCGAGCCTGCTCCTTGACCTTGGGTGGCTGCGACTTAGCCGGCGTGTCACCACCGGAGTTATCCAAGACCCGGCACTCATCCTCGAGAAACCTCTCCAAGTCTGCAAAGGGAGGCAGATGGGTCGCACTATCCCCACCAAAGCGCTGTTCAAATCTTGACCTCAGGTCGGCAGGCAGCTTTTTGAGCACAATGTGCTCCAATACGTAGGACCATTGGTCCACGGGCAGATCTAAGCACTTAAGGGCGTTGATTGCCACCAAGAGCGGGTTCAAAAGTTGGATGCGCAACCCAAAGACCCGGGTAAGCGTGAGCAAACTCAAAATCTGCTCGATGTGGGTGTCTGCGAGGCCACGCTTGTTGTTATACCTACGGATAATTAAGTCCTGAGCCGTCTGGTACGCCTCGTCAGACACGGGCAGATGCTGGATGAGGCCTTTGGCCTCCGCATCCAGAACCGACATCAAATAGGCCAATTTTTGTGCCGGCCGAAGGTCAGCCCTGTCATCGACCAGGCTGTCAAATAAGTCAACGAAGCCCAGGTAGCTTCCTAGGCAGCCATCAAAGTGCGGGAGGTGTAAAGTGGGAAGCCTACTCACCAGTCCCAGTGCTGGCCTAGGAACCTCCTGCTTCAAGGCGGGTTGCCCATCCCTCTCGGCAATTAACTGCCTTGCACAGTAGGAGACAGCATCATAGAGGTCTAAAATCTGGGCATAATCCTCGCTGACCCTATTTCGCTGATCAGCGGTGAAGTCAACAACTGACACTTCGAGACAGCAAGCGCTGAAAGTATGAAATTGCTGTTCCACACTTGCCAGGCAATCATCGATCCGCTCATATTTTTGTAGTAAGACCTGCTGGCGATCAGGCTGGTTAACCAAAGCACTGGCTGAGGCAAACCAGCGCAAATCTGATGCAATGGCACCAGCAGCCGCAAGCAAGTCCTTGATAGCTGACATAATTAAGTTTTCAAAAGAGCTCAGACAAGCGTTAAATAATATTATCAATTAAAACTTAATATTTGTTAATTCTTTGAAACTAACAAAGTCTTAGCCTGTTTACTGCCGATGCAAGCAAGTGGCAGGTATTTACTGCCCAACAAAATTAATAGTTTCAATTATAGTGACACAAAAACAAAGTTATCAAAAGTTGAAACTTCAAATTAGTTAATTTATTACTTGCAACAGACAGACTGGCTGTGTTATTTGAGATATACAATAGTAGTGTATGTGTTACCTAACAATATTATCAATATATTATAACAAACAAAGATTTATCAATGTTACCCGCCCAAGATGCAAGGTCAAGTTTGGTTGTTATAATGTTTCAAACTCAATATATGCAATTAACTAAAACAATTGATACATATAACTGTTATGTATCCAATCAAAGCTGACTTATTAATACTACAACAACTGATTCAAGTTAGATTTCAACAATACAAGTCAAACAATTACTGATTTGAGGTTATGTATGACAATGTGTTTCAAATTAAGTAGGTCAACTAATACAAATAAATATTATGTATTTTAGACAAAACTGACCTGACAAACACCACAACCTGTCTACAATGTGATGAGATACAAGATTACAATATTAATCTGAGTTTAGGTACAATCAACAGCGCCCTGCTTACGACAAAATTATGATCAGAATCTGGCTAGGAGGGCTGGAATTATTTGCAGACGATAGTGGAAGCGTAATTATATTCATCAGTCTTTGTAGCCACAACAAATCTCTGACATAAATGTACTGCGTTATCACAGCGATTAAATTAAACTAATACCTACATGTGCAAATTTACCTAATATCTTCTCTGATGATGTTCTGGAGTAGACCTATAAGATTACACTCATAATTTTGGCCAAAATGACAAGCAAATCGTTATAGCTACCAGAAGGTCCAGCTCGCCGTCCTTCTTCAGAACACGATGCAAGTGGATGACGACACACAAATTTTACAAGGGTTCAACAGTTCACAATTTTATCACAATTCTTGCCGGTAATGTTCAAGGAGCGGCAGATACAAGAATTTACAGTTCAGGTTTACTTTAATACCACTACGATTCGCGAAGCACCCATGTGCTTTCAAATGGCGATACTTCAGGAGGACAAAACCGTGTTAATTTTACTTTCCGTCAATCGCTCACAACCTTGTCGGACAAACTCATATAGCGACGGTTGCGAGGTTGTTAATCAATATAATTAATTCCAAAACGCAACATTACAAGACGGCGTTAGCGCAAGACAATTTTTACCGGATCCGACAATGAATGACAAGAGTAAATGATTTGACAATTCATGGTGTGACCATAGTCAGAAATTTACAATGGACAAAGTAACACGCTACTAAACTGATATAATCGATTTAACTTATCATAAACAACATTTCTATTTCAAACAAATAGTTTTTATGAGATTATGAATAAAATGTAAGTAAACTTTTATTATTAAAAACGTTATAACTTTGCTTAGATAACTTTATAAGTATTAATGGATTCCAATACCATCCAATAAAGAAGACAAATATTCTCAGTAGATATTTTGCTTAAACAACCGTTTTTTCCGAGTACTTTAAACTAGAACATTGTATAGCGCAGCGTCAAAGAAGTCAGATTACTACATAGAACCGCAGTCTTTAAGGATTTCGTGTGTTAGTTCGTAGTTGGCGCCGCTGGCGGCGCTGGCGTCGTTCTTCGTCTCTCTGGCTCTCGTAGTTAAGATACACTGGGGGAAGGTCCGTCTTTCTTGTTCTTACACTGGGGAAAGAGTGCCACGCCGCCAAGGGCTATTTCAGTCGCAGAAAGTTTGTCTTTAGAGCGCCCTTAGGAAATGTGCTTCTATGTATAAAGGTGACCTTTTTGGCAGCGTTACAAGTAATATTTTGCTTTTGTACGAGAAATGAAATACTGATCTACCAATATAATCCTAGCCTCCAGGCAGCTTGTTATTTCAATATAAATAATGACGTTCTGTCTTTGAACGACAGATTAAAGAATTGTGTGATAAGAGAGTGTTGTGGGGTAAAAGAAGCTGTAGTGACAACTATTGAGAAAGGTATGCTAAGATGGTTTGGATACATGGAGAGGATGGATGACGAAAGACTGACCTAGCAGATATATAAGGCAAGTGTGGATGGGACAGGACGAAGAGGAAGACCAAGGCGGACGTTCTCTGACCAGATTGGATACATCCTAAAAACAGGACAGGTTAGAAGTACCCTGAACAGAAGAGCATGCATCAGGAATCTGATTGGAGTGAATGAAGCAAGAGAGATATGTCAGAATCGTTGCAAATGGCGTTCCGTAGTCTCTGCCTACCCCTTCGGGAAACAGGCGTGAGTCTATGTTTGTAAGTATGTATGTAATGGCGTTTATATGTTAAAATATTTATGTCATAATAGTGTATACCGAACTGATCCTTAATCCAATCAGAAAATAGAGTAAAAAATACAGAGCAGGAAGAAGGTATTTTGCCAATGAAAATGATATTGCATTGGTAAGCAATACGTATCGAAGCCATAATCAAGAGAACACAAAGGTTGTTGTTGTGAAGCCCGTTGGCACGTAAACAAAACAATTTCAAGGAGAACGTCGGTTTTTATGCTTTTATGCCAAGTATGCCAATAAACTAAAATGTTTATTCACGTCTTTGAAACACTTTGTTAAGTAACAATGGTGTTTTTCGTGTTGGCGCCTTTGGTAAGAAGCCATCTGAAGAAATGAGTGTATGTCACGTCAGTCGTAATAATACAATAAAAGAAACAGCCTTGTTTGCTAGTCATGAATTCGGAACATTGATGTCTTTTGTGAATCGGCGGTATATTGATGTATCTTAGAGGGCAATCTCATTTACATTATATCGGGTCATGTTGATCGGGTTTTGTTTGTAATAGTACCTAATATAATTATGAATATTTTTGGGAAATTTGACACTATTTCTGAATATTAATACATTTTGTTTTTGTGGACTATAATCATTTTCATTTTATTGAAAAATAATAGCTATTTCTTAGTCAGCAGACCAATATACAGCTTGCCACGCGCCATATCCCAGGTTTCTTCATTTTTAGGAACGTCACAAATTAAATATTTTAGTAATTAATTTATTTAAATTGTTGGTTGCTTCAATGACCGGAAAAACTAAATTAATTATAATTATTAACATCATTATAAATAGAATTTCTTTTACTCCGTAATGCATAATTTTTCATATTTCCACATTAGGTTTTTTCCTGGATTGCTCTACTTTTTCCTTAAAATTATTGTAAATCTCTTTTTAAACTGCGCAAAGCCTTGCCGCCACTTGGCACGCTTACCATAAGGAAAAGGCGAGCTAATTGTTAATTTTTCTACAAAACTTGATGTTTAGAGGGTCGGAAGGCATTAACAGTGGGTAAGGAGAAAGATAAATAACCTTTAACTGTCAACAAAGTAGTAGAAGGAAGTTTTTTGTCTACGTCGACAGATGTAAGAGCCGAACTTGTTAGTACTATGTCAATGATGTTTTGCTTAGATATTCATTTGGATGATTGGATTGTAGGAGACCAATTTTATTAAAAGTAGATGTAAAATGGTCATCAATGGCATCTATCGTGATCCAAAACGGAATTTTAGGATTTCTCATTGCGTTGTATGTAATAATTGGTAAATTTTCCGAAAATATGTAGAAATCAAAAAAAAATTATTTATGAGATCAACAAAATGTTGCTTATTATGTACTTTTTAAATAAAAAACATCAACATTTGAAAGAGTTAGCATTTATCCTGCATGATACAGACATACGTAAACACCGAGATCCTCAACATTCTTACCTTATTCTTAAACAAAGCACCGTAGTTGATCATTATATAAAACAAATGGACGCTATCGCAGCCCTGCCCGTCATTATGAACGGAGCTGGCCTCCTAAAACCCCATAAAGAGACGAACGTCTTCCTAATTTAATTATTACGTCACTGGCCATCATGGCTTCTGGCTTTTGTTTTAGTTGCGTAAAGTTCTTTACGGACAAGGGCAGTGCTGAAAAATTGATATAGACGGCATTTTAGGAGGTTTGTGAGGAGTATAACAAGTACGTTATGTCTGTATGAAAACTGGGAACCTGATTGTATTTGAACTAGGAACCAAATAAAAGCTCGTTTTTTTATAGCTTCATGCCTGTATCCTCGAAACAATCCCTTCGCAGAGGTAAAATATTACACTCACATTTCGCCATATTCTGAATTTTAGGCCCATTTAGTAAAGCGCGAGCCTATTGCGTGCTGCTACTGAGCATTCAAAAACTCAGTACTTAACACTTTTTTCCGACCCGGGAATCAAACCTAAGACCCGATCAGCAGACGCATAAGCTATGCATGTAGAAACCCTCAATATAGGTACATTTTTTTCTTTCTTTCTTACCTCCTGTAGTTTTTATTTTCGTGTAAGGTTAAATACAATTGAATTAAAACTAACATAAGTGGATATTTACACATAAATTAAAATAATTATTCCTATACTTAAATAACTAACAAATAAAAGGCAATACATAAAAAAGTAAAAGCAAAATTTAAAGGGCGTCATGAAAATCCTCCACATCGCCATCAATTGGAAGCGTGCCCAGAATGCTGGCAGGATTGCCACGTTGTATGGCAATGCTGATCTTTTGTGCCAAATACAGGCCAGCATTCTGGTCACGCGAGGCGTCAACAAGTCTCTTTGAAAGATCTCTAAAAAGAGATTTAGCACTTGGACCCCATGGTCCCAACGTTTCAACTCCAAACGGCTCAAATACATAATCTCCTACTAGATTTATCTATTTGCGCCTTTTGAGAGTCTCCGCTGAAGCAGCAGCAGCGCCCGCACAACCCGCTGTGCTAGGAAGATGAGATGGCGCAAGGGTGTCAACACATGTTGCGTCCCACACCAAAGGCCTACCCAGCTTCCATGGCAGTAAAGACATACCGTCTGGTCTCTTACCATCGTCGCGTGCCAAGCCCTGAGGTTCAAGTTGGGCTGGAACGCCAGCGGTGACAAGAGCCCGGCGAAGTATATCATTGAGGTTGGCATGTCGTGAAATACGACCTGCGCTCTTGCTGCATGACAGACCATGATGACCAAGGCTGTCGACAGCCTCTCCACAGTGACAGCCTTAATTGTAGACGGCAAACTACGGTGGCTCAAAATAATATTCTAGACCAACTTAATATTATAAGGTGACACATTATGTAGGTATCCCACAAGGTGGACCGACGATCTGGTTAAGATTGCGTGAAGCTGTTGGATGCGGGCGGCTAAAGATCGTTCTGTGGAGAACCTTGGGGGAGGCTACTTGATCTTGATGGCACGGGCTGTTGCCGCAACTCCACGTCTTGGCGTGTATTTTGCGTGCTGTTGGGGGAGACTTATGTCCAGCTGTGGACGTCTCTGGGCTGACATGATGATCACACCTCTTAGTGTGATGCGATGCGACCCGTTCATAACCACAAATACTAAATTCAGTGGCGTACTTAAATAAAGTTTACGGATTCCTTATGATACGAACCGGGTTTACATAGTCTAAAAACAAACTAAAAACAAAACTACTGAAGGGAAGAAAAAGGCAAAGTTGCAGCTGCTAGGTCTCTTTTATAAAAAAAAATATCAGTTTATGTTCTTCTCCCAATAGGAAAGCACGACAGACAGAGGAGCTTAGGAATCTAAAACGTAATGTTTTTGTTTATTCAGCAATAGGAAAACGGCACCTTTACGTCCGTATGCTCTACCTTAAACCAAATTGCTGCTTTGACCACCATGTTGTCACCATTAAAAAGACACTCTAGAAGTTGTTTGATGAACCTTGGACATTAAATTAACACAATTTACACTTTGTTTGCTTATTTTTAGAGCAGTCGTAATCATAGCATTCGGGCTCTTTCAATTTAGACGTTTCATGTCGCACCGCTGCAGTGCGGAAGCGGTGTGTTTGTCATATGGTGCATGGACTGTCATATGTTTTCATACAAAGCGCGCGGTGCGGCAACAGTGCGGTGTCGGTACCGAGAACGCACGACAACAGTACAGCAACGTCGCAAGCTCCACGTGTTTATTTCGCTGTTGAATACTGCGGTGACTAGACGTGAGAGCTAATTTTATCGAATTTTCATGCTTATTATTTGCTTAAAATAGATGATGAAGAATTTATACATGAAATTGAATTACGTCCTGCTGTATTATGATATAAGTTGTTTAATTTACGTAACATAATGTTATCAGTAGTCTTTCTTCGGCTGATATAGTATGTCTGAATGTAGTTTCTTGCCGCTGAATTTTACTTCCAACTAATTCAAGTAAGTCGTAGAAACACTGTCTAGACATTCTTAAAAGTAATTAAAAAATGCTTGGATCTTGTTTTAATCTAGGGTAAAGATTGTGGAAATCACGAAATTACATGTTAATGAAAGTATTGGTGGTGCTCTTTTACGGGGACGTCGTTTTTGTAACAGTTTTGATATTTTTCAACAAGAGCACTAACAGTAGGTAATGTTTCTTCGTCAGAGTCCATGGCTTAACTGCTGTCAAATAAATTTAAAACATCACTAGCATACAAACGCACGGCAGTGAGATTCGCTTTCAATTTAGGCGTTTGGTGTCGGACGGCTACCGTACTGCAGCGGCACGGCAGCGGGTTATAATCAGCGGCACGGTAAACGTGCGGCAGCCGTCCGACACGAAACGTCTAAATTGAAAGAGCCCTTCATTATTAAACCGAGCTAATAAATTACATAATAGATTTTAAGAGCATAATGCTTAAATTTATTTGAATCAACCAAAAGATAGTCCGATTAAAAGCGAGTTGATGAGAGCGTTATAAAAGTTTTAAGCAACTCCCTGTGCAATATAAAATTTTTAGGACGAAGAGAGCCGCTGTTTACCCGTATAGCAGAATTTAATTGTAGTATTTTTGAAATTTGTTGTCTGATCAAAAGTAGTTTAAGCCTGGATCTATTTCAACAAAAACTAGCTGGCTGAAAATAACTTAAGTACAACATTCACATTAACTAGCGTTAACCTCCTTAGTTGCAACAGTATATTTAAGTCTGATGCCATAAATATGATTTATACTCGTACCTTGTGTGAGCCACAACTTGTTGTTTCGAATCAGGGCATAACTTGGGCCTGTTGCTAAAGTATTTGTATATTCCAACACATGATTGACTTCTATTGTTAGCGTAGGTACTTGTAGGAAAAAAGCAATAAAATGCTATGTTTGCCGAAAAAATAGTCACAGTTAAATATTCACAAATCATCTGTGGCAGCCACAAGCAGAACATTGCAAAACAATAAAAAATTACCACCATTGTGTTTTCCAGTTACTAGTCGGCGCGTGTCGACTGTCAGCCGTACAAGTGTCGACCGGCTAGAGCATTGTCGCCGCTGCGACACATGACATTCAATTTCCTTTTGTCAACTTATTGCACGACAGATGCAGTTCATATTGTCTTTTACATATTATTGTTGAAATTTCAAATGGGTAAAATGGTCATTTTATAAATCGGGGGTAGACAGGGTAATAATAGGTAAAATACTGAAATCTTTAAAAAAAATCAGTTAGTCGTCATATCTTATGTTTGGCTTAAACATTGTTTTACATTGAGTTTAGAATGTTAAAAGAGCGAGAAAACTATTCAATAAGATGGCATACATAGGTAACGATGTTATACCGATACTACCAGACTATAGAAAAATAGAGCCGTGCTAATGAGTAACTGGATTAATTTCAACTTATTTTTGTAGGAAAATATTATAAAATAATGCAGTTAAGAAGAAATTCCAAGCTTTAAAATGTTTACAAAGACGGTATACTGCCCGGTAGTCTTACCTGTTGCCACCAGTTTTTAAAAAAGTATAAAATAACTTACTTCACTTTTTAATAAGCCTTCATTGCCTACCCATGAAGATCTAAACTAAAAGTTTTTACAGATAGCACTAAACTATATAATCAGTCTGCACTAGAAGACCCTTCGGTAAGAGTGATTTCATAAGAAATTTGTTCACTAAGGCAAATTTTGGTAACAAAATAGCGAATCTAAAACCATCGGCATTATAATGAGCTCACATGATAAAGCGGTTTTCTAATTATTTTTTATCAGTAATATATACTAAAAATATGTAGTAAGCTTACAGCAGATATTATCCTAAATATTAAACTTTAAAAGCAACGTCAATGGACATTTAAGAAACAAACAACTTTTATTTATTTCTAGTATCACTACATGAAGCTCTTATTCTGAGCAAACTACGAAAGTTCTAGAGCTCAAAGTTTAAAAGTCAAAGAAAGTTGTAAGATGTGGGCGATTAAATGATGCTGCAAATTAAACTATTTATTAGTTTTTCAATTCATGAGTTTTTCCAGTGGCGGAAAAACACTGATTGGTAAAAGTTTACATCCAATGCTAATGGCATTATAGAGTCATAAATACAATATTCCGGGGGATGGACCTCGTTAGCCTTGGTTGGCAACCCGTCTAGGAGAAGGAAAACTCCGAAATTAAACCAAACGTTCGGGGGGATGGGCCTCGTTAGCCTTGGTTGGCAACCTGTCTAGGAGAAGGAAAACTTCGAAAGTAAACCAACTTTTCAGGGAGCATACCCGACACAAAACCCCGATCTAAGATTTGAACCGACACGTGCTGAGGGATTCGTGGCCAGAGGGCAAGCTGGTCTCAAACGGAGGGTGCCTGTGTTGGTGGTCACAGGGCGCAGCTAGCCTTACCCCAGTACAGGGCTCTACGGGGATGGACATTTTAAATCCCTATTACTCGTGGGAACGCTATGAGAACAGACTTTACTAATTCTTTAAATGGCGGCGACGCGGTTCGCAACCCATCACACCTCGTTTCCCGTGAGGGCGAAAAGCGGCCTACGGAAAGCCGATTTGCAACATTGAATGTTGGCGGTGGAATGGACGGAAAGTTGGATGAAGTATGCCAGATGATGGATGATAGAATAACTCTTGTACTGTAATGTTCGTTTGTTTGTGTGTTGTAATGTTTGATATTATAATATAGTTTTTTTTCTTTTCTATTGACATTATCGTATTCAATTTCATAATTAATAACTCTTGTTATCTAATAATGTTTAATATTATAATATCTAAACATATATTACTTTTATGTATTTTTTAGAATTGATTTGTGAATTAATATAGTATAGCATGTAAGCG
Organism: Euclidia mi; assembly: GCA_944739405.2. Classification (NCBI taxonomy): domain Eukaryota; kingdom Metazoa; phylum Arthropoda; class Insecta; order Lepidoptera; family Erebidae; genus Euclidia; species Euclidia mi. The sequence goes on from OX123183.2 coordinate 32,597,238, forward strand.
TTTTGGTGTGTATATATACTGTAAGCTTATATTGTTTTTAATAAATAAATAAATAAATAAATAGAAATATTGATGTTTTGTGTGTGAATGGATGTGACACTACCAAGCATGGTTGCTACACGGCGTATTGGTTCGGAGTAGATAGTACCACCAGAGCCTGCAAGGGAGTTGGTTTAAAACTGTCTGCGCGAATGAATGAGTGCGTAAAAGAGTTTGAATGTGTAAATGCAAGGCTTTTATGGATGAGAATGAAAGTAGGACTTACCCGTCTGCTTATTGTAGGGGTTTACGCCCCGGTCAATATAGAAACGGGTATGTCAGAACAAGAAAAAGACGAAAGGCAAGAGTTTTGGGAGAGTTTAAGAGAGATTTTGAGGACCTGTAAGGATAACGAAAGATTGATTCTGTTAGGTGATTTCAATGGATGGGTGGGAGTAAAGTGAGGTGGATTTGAAAGGGATTTAGGTGGATTCGGTGATAAGAGTGTGAACGAAAATGGAAAAGAACTAGCATTGCAATATTATCTAAAAATAATTTACATAAAAGAAATCCACTTACAATAATTTCAAATAATACTTATATTTAAATTATACCTACTTATTCATAATTATACCAGTAGCTATTGTTAGTTTGTTTTATTTATTATAACGAGTATATGTCGCTTATGCGCATACATACCTGCAATTAAATTAATAATAAAAATAATAGGTGCATAGGGTTCTCACCAAGAACTTAGGGTCCCAAGCCAACCTCACCTGCAAGTGGTGCACCTGCCGATCAACGGACGAGGCTCTGGCAAACAAAATAGCCCGATAAGCGGCAATAGGCTCGCCACCTATTACGTGGGATCAAAACACTGGTGAAAAGTGGGCGTTTAATATGCCTCTGCCTACCCCTTCGGGGAAACAGGCGTGAGTCTATGTATATATGTATGTATAAAAATAATGTCTAATATTACAATGTCTCAGTCTAGGTTGCTAGTCGTCATAGTAATTTATTTATTTTATATTTAGTAATTAACAAATTAGGTTTGGTCGATTTTTTATCTATTTTCTAGGTATTCTGCGATAGAATAGTAGCAGTTATTTATTAAATAGGTTCTGATTGACTTGTTGAATGAGGTAGACTAGTGGCATCTTTGATGTATTTCGGTAACTTATTGTAAATTTTTACTGCCATGTAGTAAGGACTTTCGTTTAACATTTTTATGCGTGATGGTGGTAAGTGTAGCCTATCTTTATTGCGAGTGTTTATGTCGTGGACATCATGCTTTGTAGAGAAGGTATGGATGTTTTTATATACAAAGGTACATATATCCAGTATATATATTGAGGTGAGTGTTAGTATATTAAGCTTTAAAACATACGGTTTGCAACTCTGTGTATTGTCTATTTCAGCATGTATTCGAATACATTTCTTTTGAATGATGAATAATTCTGCAATATTTACACTAGTACCCCACAGCATGACGCCGTATCGTAGCCATGAGTAGGCGTTAGCGTAATACGCAGATAAAGCTGTTTCTAAATTGGTGCTGTGTTTGATTTGGAAGAGAACATTTGTAAAACTTGACAGTTTAGATTATATGTGTTCAATGTGGGATTTCCAATAAATATGTGTGTCTATATTTATTCCTAATAATCGAAATGAATTTACTTCTTCTAAAATTGTATTTTCATAGATAATGGATTTGTCAAGGGGAGGTTTTTCGTATGACCTGAATTGCATGACTTTTGTCACATTTTATTAAAATAGAAACGTCATCTGCAAACAGTACTGGAAGCCAGATTGTTGGATCTAATATTTTTGGCAAGTTGTTGATGTATATGAGGAACAATACGCACCCTAGTACACTTCCTTGAGGGATGGAATGAGTTAGCTGCCTCACTTGTGACCGCACGGATTTAATTTCTTTTTTATTATTGTCAAAATGTTCAATTTGGATTATTTGCGTTCTATTGTTTAAATAAGACCAAAACCATTCGTAAGCAGTTCCACGTATTCCGCAGCTGTAGATTTTCATTAGAAGTATGTCATAAAGAACTTTGTCATAGGCCTTCGTCATATCCAACAGAATCCCTATGACGTGTTTTCTGTCGTTAATATATTGTAGTGAAGTTTGTACATATTTGTATACTGCTAGTAAAGTTGATTTTGATTGCCTAAATCCATTCTGGCTTTCATCAAGTATGTTGTACTTCTCTAGAAATGTGTACAGGCGGTTTCACATGGCTTTTTCAAATACTTTAGCGAAAGTTGGTAGTAAAGCTATGGGTCTATAATTATTTAGACTTAAAAGGTCTCCTTTTTTGTGTATGGGTTTTACAAAAGAGATTTTAATTAAATCTGGGAAACAACCCTCACGAAAACTTTGGTTGACTAACAGCGTCAATGGGATAGATAGCTCAGTTGCACATTGCTTTAATAATATAGGTGGTATATTATCTATTCCGTAACTGTGCTTACTTTTAATTATTTGGATGATTTTGGTAATTTCTTTTTGATTTACCGGGCGTAAGTATAGAGAGCATAAAGGGGGTTTTACAGCTGGTTGTCCGGTCGGGTAGGTGGAGCTGGGCTTATTTTGGTCTTGACCAACGGTCGCAAAATAATCAGTAAATATGTTGCATATTTTTGTTGGGCATTTAATTATAGTACCATCAATTTTTAAAGGCAGATTTTTTCTTTTGTTCGTTGTAATTTTCCACTTTGTTTTTACTTTGTTGTCGGAGTTTTTCATTTGTCTAGAATATTCTAACCTTTTTGAAGCTTTAATTGTTGATTTTAAGGTTTTAGAGTATTTTTTGTAGTAGTTTTTCAGGATATTATTGTTTTTGGTTTCGTTTAACAAATTTCTTAGCGTGAGTTCTTTATGGTCAGAGTGGCCGTAATCTTTGACAAACGACTCGCATATGAGGGGTTTGTAATTTGTGAATAGTAAGTCAATACGAGTAGATGTTGTTTTAGTCACTCCTGTAGAATCACGGATCAGCTGTTTTAAGTTATGTGTTTCCATAAAATTGATCAAGTTTTGCGTATGTTTATTCGTATTGTTTACATTAATATTAAAGTCACCGCCTATTATTAAGTGCTTATGACTATTCTTTATGTCTTACTTCCGTAAAACTTTCTCTATTTGTTCATAAAATATTTCGAGATGACGATCTGCCCTATATATGCCTATGAATATACAGTTAACTTTAGGAAACTCTATTGCACTTATTTCTATAATATATTCTCTAGACAAGTTTACGAATTCTATTCTTTCTACATATTCTATATTTGTTATTTAATGAATATACACACACCTCCACCCTCACGGGTTTTACGGCAGAAGATAGATCCTATTTTATAGCCCGAAGGCAAAATGAATCTACAGTACTGTTCGTTCTTCCACAATTCCGATAAAAATAACATATCAATATTATAATCTAATAGTAAATGTTCTAATAAATCAATCATATTACCTATGCTTTGGATATTTTGAAAAACAATCGTTGAGTTCTTAGCGAAATGTCTTATCGATGGGCTCTTGTCTTGACTTTTTGCGTGTATCGTTTTCTGGTTGATTTGTGTTTCCGCTGCTATTTTGTGTGGCGTTATCTGTATGGTGAGGCTCTGTGTTCGTTGGTGAATTTTTTTCAATCCAGATTTTTGTAGGGTTATGTACTTGTCCATTAATGAATAATTTATTGTCCCTTATTACAGCATGGTTACCATTATTTCTGGCCATTCGGAGGTTGTATTGAAGTTGCTGTCGTTGTTTAAGAGTTTCTTTATCTAAGAAGGGTCTTACAGACAAACCTGTGTTCTTGAATTGTCTTTGATTTTCATGTATGTATTTTGTCACACGTTTACTAATCAGTTCAATTTCTAGTGGCTTTGTACTATCGTGTCTACCTATTCGTTTTATGATAAACACATCTGTCACTCGTCAATGTAAACAGTCCGCGTATTTTAATTTTATTTTATTTTATTTTATTTTATTAGGGGAGCTTACAGCTACATACAAATTGTTATACAAATAGATTATTAAATGCCAATAACAAGCTTCCACAATTAGGTAATAATATGATACTATTTTTAACAGATTAAACTTAACTTATTAATTAGTAACAAATGGTTTCACAATATTGAGCCAATAATAGTAACTAACATTTATACATTGTCAACAAATTTTTTGGTTAAACAGGATCTGGCAGAATTTTTACTCATAGTAAATAGATCAAAATGACTGTCGACATTCAACCCATTAAATTCCGTGAATACTCTAGGCAGAAAGCTATTTGCTCTAAGATTGGTGTGGCACAGAGGTCTATGTAATAAGAGATTTTTACGTAAATTTCTCACTGGAGTTCTTAACTTTATTTTGGAAAGAAGTTCAGAGCAATCGATCTTACCCTGAGCAATACCGAGAAGAAAAGTTATGTCTGAAATGTTTCGTCTTTCGTACAGAGGTAGAATATGCAATTTAACACAACGCTGCTCGTAGGTAAGATCGGCTAGGTGGAACAATTTAAATTTAAAACCTAAATATCGAATGAATTTTCTTTGAATCATCTCGATCTCTTTGGAATAGCAAGCATAGCGTGGGTTCCAAATCTGACAAGCGTATTCCAAATGACTTCGGACGTAGGAACAATAAAGTACTTTAATGGTTTTCATATTTTTGAATTCATTGGAACAGCGCATCAAAAAACCTAAAGCCCTAAACGCTTTGTTGATTGTTTGGCTAACATGCTGATCAAATAAAAGCTTGCTATCATGTACCACACCCAAGTCTTTAGTGACAGTTTTCCTCTCTAAGTTATGGCTTTTTATTGCATAATCAAATGTGAATACTTGACGCTTACGTGTAAAACTTATACAGTAACATTTCGAAGCATTTAAATCCAGTTTATTACTACGACAATACAGATCAAGACGCTGGAGGTCCTCCTGCATTAGTTGGGCTTCCTTTGAATTATTAACCGTACGGAATATTTTCATATCATCGGCAAATAACAAAAAATTTGAATTTATGAAGCAGGAGCCAATGTCATTGATGAAAATAACGAAGAGTAGGGGACCCAACAAGGAGCCCTGTGGGACCCCAGAGGGGATTTTGACCCATGATGAGGCATAACCACTCAACACTACTGCCTGAGACCTGTCTAGGAGATAAGACGAGAACCAGCTATGGAGTTTACCGTGAATACCGAGATCCAGAAGCTTGGCAAGCAGGATTTTGTGGTCTATACGATCAAAAGCTTTGCTATAATCAGTATAGACCACATCAACCTGATTACCACAATCCATATTACTGGTTAAGTATTCATTGAATACCAAAAGATTGGAAGTAGTCGACCTACCCTTCAGAAAACCGTGCTGTTCTGGGATGAACACTAATTTAATTGCGTCATAAAGTTGATTAAATACCAAACGCTCAAGAACTTTCGCAATTAAGCACAATTTCGATATTGGCCTATAGTTTGTAACTGCACTCTTAGACCCACTTTTATGAATAGGCGTAACAAAGGCTGATTTCCACACAGTTGGCATGACACCTTCATTCAGTGATCGTTGGAAGAGCAAAGAGATAGGTGTGGATAGTTCCTTGGCACATGGTATCAAAAAAGAGGAAGGTATTGAATCGGGACCAGCGGACTTACAGGGATCAAGGGCTTTTAATAGCTCATGTACTTGTTCTATTTTGATCTGAACTAAGGAGATGTCACAGATTTGGCTACTAATTGACGAGATATTATGTGATAGCACGGAGGCATTGTCGTTAATAAGGAAGTTAGATGCAAAATAGTCGGAGAATAACTCACTTATGCCTGGGCCAGTGTCACTGTGCGCGTCTGCATAAGTCATTAATGCTGGGTAATTACTGTTACCTCGTTTAGTCTTTATATAAGACCAAAAACGCTTAGGGTTAACAGTTATAGAATTCTCAATACTCCTAATATAATTTTTATAGCATACGTCTTCCATTTTCTTTACTCTTTCACGAAGTAGGTTAAAAGTGAGTCCATCAGACCTATTGTTGTATGTTTTATACTTTTTGAAATACTTGAATTTCTCTTTGATACATTTTAAGAGCGCACTGTTGTACCACGGAGGGTAATGGCTATTTTTAGTTTGACGCGAAGGAATGTATTTGTCCCTAAGACGGTATAAAATATCATAAAAAGCACTCACAGCGTCATCTATGGTCTCAGCACTAAGCAATGCCTTCCAATTGATATCAGCAAGTTCCTTGCGAATACTATCGTAGTCCCCAATGTGATAACAGAATATTCTACGAGATCGTTCTTTAAGTGTAATTGAGCGAAGAAATGAAGGTTGGATCACTAAGCTTTTATGATACGGGTCCTCTCTGACTAGTGGGTCGGAACAGGCTGACACGGAAACAACGTCATTGCATAGTACTAAGTCCAATAGTCCACCAATATGATTTTTATGTGAGTTATATTGAACAAGACAACATTCATTCAACTTGCTAATAAAATTGTTGTGATGCACGTTATTCGATCGCGTAGCTTGGAGACCGTCATTGTGCAATACCCAATGAATGTCACTTAAATTAAAATCACCAAGTATCAAAAAATTGTCGGACGCATTATTTTCCATTAGAGTCGTAAGTGTATTAAGAAAATTGTTAAGTTGCAAATAAAACGGATTACCCTTATTCTGTTGACATAAATAAAGCGTACAAATATGAATACTTATTAAATCATTATGCGTGTTGCGGGCTTTTAGTGTTATCCAGATATCTTCAGCACTTGACCGCCAATCCAAGTTATGCACAACATGAAGATGACGGAGGACAGCTATTAGTACCCCACCCCCTTTAGACTGGTCTGTGCGGGCGTAGTCTCGATCGCGACGGAACACCAGGTATCGATGATCAAAGAGTTCGTTATCGCTGATACTCTCAACTAGCCAGGTCTCAGTCAGCAAAATAATATCGTAATTACTAGTGCAGAGGTTACGAAAGAAAGTAGACGTCTTAGTGCGGAGCCCCCTACAATTCTGATAGTAAAGATTAAGCATTTATAACCGATAATACAATCCGTATATGTATATGCAAACAAGTTAAAATGTATATTAAATGTAAACAAAGCGTCATTTTAAAATCGAGAGTCAAAAGCAACAGGCAAATAGCAATCTGCACATAAACGATGACATTAGATGCAATATTAAACATAATAGTCGTTAAAAAATTAATATGTTGAGTAGTTAACAAACAAAAGGCTGATTCTATTGATAAAGACATCGGGCCAAGCCCAAGTATCACAGAAACGAATACTAGTATACAACAAGCAAAGCTCAAAGTGTTTATGTTGGGATACAATAAACAGTTTGGATATAAACCTAATAGAACATACATTAGTATATTTTGGACAAATCTTTCTCGTTTTTTATAGCAAAGGACTTTGAGGTCTGGTCTTTTCTTACAAAAATTTTTGAGTTTTTGACCCAAACAAATTGGAAATCGTTTTCTTTTGCTAACTTTTTTGCCTTGGTTAATAGCACTTTGTTTTGGACAGTAAGGTGATCATTTATGTAAATCCGGTTGGTTCCTTCGAGATTAATATCCGCTGGGCAAAGGGTTTTATAGGCACGTGCTGCAGCTACAAAGTCCTCCTTTATATATCTGTTCAAAAATGATACTATAATGGGCTTGATTCTGTTTTCCTTGGAAGGCACCCTCACGACAAACTTTATGTTGTGCTTCATAATGGGACACTGGATCTTGGAGGCGATTTTACTAATAATATCAATAAGGTTTTCATGGTCTTTGAGCGGTACTCCTTTTATTTCGACGTTGTTTTGCCTCATAAATTGATCTCTCTCATTGAAATTGCTTTCTAATTCTTCCAACCTCGACCGCATCCCTAAGACTTCATCTTTCGTCTTTTCAACAGCACGGACCCTCTCGTCCAAATCCTTGAATTTAGCCGCGAAATCTTCCATTGAACTTTTGAGAAGACCAATATCATTTTTGATGTCCTTGATGTCAGCTACGACATCCAACAATGGGTTAAGCGTTAACTTGATATTAGAGATTTCCTGCATTATTTGGTTCAGGGTTATAGGCTTAGAGGACCCCACATCCATGTTAGAAGCAGCTGGCGACGATTTGCAACTCGGACACTTCCATGCGGCTTGTCTCTCGGCGCCTAATTTTCGATAACCGACCTCAGTGACCCCAGAACACGGAAAGTCAAAATGCTTCTTGCAACCATTACATTGTATGACATCGGAAGCTTCCTCGCCGCATCTTGCACACCGAACCATTTTATAAAACAAAATAAGTGCGATCGCCGAAAAAGTTTGAGATACGTTACGCCTCACAGAGGTAACACAATGTAGGCATAAACTGTTGACACGTCTGTGACGATTTATCTTTGGCGCGAGCCGTCGCACGTGTCGCTACGCAATAGCGCAAGCAATATTGCTGCTTCTGCGCACTGCTTAACCGCGCGAATGCCGTGTACTGGGCGTGAAGTGATTTGTCACTTACCCACCAGCTGATCGCTTAACATTTAAAACAAATGTTTTAAACGTATTATTGTTCCGAAAATGCACTTTATCTATATTATTATTAGTGTAACACACTTCACTGATGTTATTTGATAGTTATAACACAGTTTCACGCAGTTTCAAATCGAATTACTATGAATAATTGCAATTCTAGCACAGAGCAGACTAACACAGATCTTAACCGTTTCACTATCGGGACAAAGATAAAAAATCCTTAAAATTAGTTATTTTGATTTCTTAAGATCAAATAGTGGTTTAATACGTGTAAAAGTGGACAAATATTGCCAATAAATGTTAGCAACAAATAATACCAAGGCCTTCTGCTAAGAAAGAGTGTAGCAAATTGGATAAGAAAATAGTAAGAAAAAGTACATAAAACCATATAAAAAGTGAAAACATAACCTTCAAATTGTGCACCAAGATCTTACAATCGTCCGTGTGGAAAAACTGTGAGTTTAAACATCTGAAAGATATACATTACATGAATTTGGAACATCACTCACACACACAAGGTCAGCTGATGATCAGCTGTTTTAAATAGTGTCTTGATACACACTCACACACTACAAATTTTTTTTCATAAACAACAACTGATTTTGACATCTACTCGAAGAATTAATTTCTACTACCTACATTAACATTTAATAAATCCATAGCCCAAGAAGATAAATCACTCTTTCATTCAGTCATCACACTGACATTCTCGATCGGAGCAACTGTACTCTATGGCTATAATTTGAATATTACTTATTGGACAACTATTATATCATTGGGTGACATCCTCTCTCTAGTTTCGACAACTGATACGAGAGGGCACTACTAGTAGGAGAAATCTATTGACAGTTGGCTACACTACGTAAAAGTGGTCCCTATAATATTATTATATTGCGCATACTTAAAGCAACTGAAAGTGTAACTCCTTTCGCATCAGATACGTAGAAGACGCTACGATAGCTGTTTATTATGGAGGGAATCAATAATGTTACTCTAAGAAAGCCAATTTCCAAATGTAAATCACTTGAAAACGTGGATATGAGTATATCTTTGAATTCGTCTAGTTCTACTGAGTTACTAAGCAAAAGCGTGGATCTCTCTACAAATGTAATTTCAGTTCACAGAGAAGAAATGAAGCAAGAAATAAATAATTTAAAACGTAGCTTAGAAAGCACACAAAATGAATTAGATAATGTGATTTTGGAAAACGTCCAGCTAAAAAATCAAATAACACATTTAGCTCAAGAAATAAAAATTCTCAAGCAAATATGTAGGAGTCCAGTATCTTCACTACGCAAAAATGTTAACTCTAACAGAAAAAACAGCGTCAGACGCAGGCTTACAGACACTTTTGATAATGACTTGATCGAATCAACCAGCTCTTCGACAGAACAGCCATCGTGTAACAATGCCTGTAATTTGCAAAAAGCTAGTCTCTTAAAAGACATGTCAGATAGCTATAATAATATAGAATCAACAATAATACAAAGTGCTCAAAATAACACTACTTCTATGGCTGTAACTGGTTCAAAAAGCACAAATGTAAACCAAAGCAATCAGTGCCGTGAGAAAAAAAAATCACGTTTGTTTATATTTGGCGGTGAACAGTGCAGAAACATATCGGAAACTATAATTAAAACAAGAATGTACTCCAAACATACACATTACACCGTGACGTCACTAATTAAACCCTATGCTTCAACAGAAGAAATATTACGTAGTGCCACACTCTTTGACATATCTAAAGACGATCGTGTAATATTATGTGTAGGACAGCATGACAGCAATCCTATGAGAATTATGACCGAACTATGTATATTTCTTAAAAACATTAAATGTCCTGTACTTATATTGAAAACACTAAGAAATAAACATCTTAACGAATTCAAACTAAATGAAATGTTACTCATGATAAGCAAACAATATCTTAATTGCATTTTTGTTGACTTGAATTATAATTTTAAGATCTATGACATTTGTTACCAAATTAATCGTATATTAGACCAGTTGGATTATAACTTGAAATATTTGACATTCAAAAAACCTAGACGTGACTCTTTTTGGCAAAACAATACTTGTAGCGAATATTCTCAAAAAGCCCGAAATAACATTTGCAAGCGTTGCATACATACAAGCAAGAGTAAGGTGGAAGTTAGCACTCAAACCACTTACAGCGAAGAGGTTTCAGACAACCTACAGGCGTCAAATCTTGAGCTTTTTCGAGAGTAAATATTTAAAAATTGTGCATCAAAACATAGGTGGCCTACTTAGCAAAATAGATTTGTTAGAAATTCATCTATTAGAACTGCGTTTTAACCGCCAGCAACCAGATATTATCTGCCTATCAGAGACTTTTATAGAAAAAAGCTGTGAAAACCTAATTAAAATTACAGGCTATAAGTTGGTAACTTCTTATTGTAGAAATAAAAAACAGAAACGAGGAGGTACTTGCATCCTGGTAAAAAATGAACTTTCAACCAAAGAGCATTGTTTTTTTAAGGAACAAAGTAAAGACCGGGATTTTGAGTGTTGCGGGATAGAGGTCTTAGCACATAATTTGTTTGTGATTGTAGTATATAGAATACCCAATTCAGACTTTAATACTTTTTGTACAAGACTATCTATAATTCTACATCATGTTTGTCTGAAAAGTAAAAAGAAAGTGGTTTTGACAGGAGATTTTAATGTGAATACCCTGCAAGTGAGCAAACATACGATAGAACTTCAGGACCTCATGAAAAATTATAATTTGATCTTTCATGTTAAAGAAGCCACCCGCCAAAAAAATTGTATCGATCATATGATTAGTAACATTAAGTCAGCTAAAAGTAAACTACTTCACTTAGATCTTTCAGATCACAATACAGCGCAAATGCTATTTATTCCTATTAAACACAAAGAGATTCCTTTAGAATATTACACATATCGTAGAAACTTCTGTACATACAATATTACAACATTTAAGCAATATATTTCACAGCTCTCATTCTCACAAGTCTTCAATGAAAGTAATGTTGACAGGGCTTATTTTCATTTTCAAGAACTTCTGTTATTAATTTATGGTTTGTGCTTTCCTATTATCAAGGCTAAGATATCAACAAAGACTAAACACCAACAATGGATAACTAAAGGTCTCCGTATAAGTTGTAAAACAAAAAGAGTCTTACGTTACAAATTTTATAAAGAAAAAAGTTATAAAAACAAGAAATTATATTCATCATTCAACAAACTCTTAAAAAAATGTATCGTACGAGCAAAAATTAACGTTGCAAATAATCTTATGAAAAAGACAAAAAATATTTGTAAAACGTCATGGCAAATAATCAAACAAGAGTCTACACCTGTTAGTCACTTAAACTTTATTGAAAAATTACATGAAGATAATACTGACATATTTTCTCCACAAGCTATAGCTGAAACATTTAATGAATATTGGACTAACATAAACAATAAGCACACGCATCCCTTAAATAATACGCTCAGGTCTTCTATTTGTAGCAGTATTTTCTTGAGACCATACAACCATGACGAGGTACAAAGAATAATTTTATCTTTAAAAGACACAAATTCCGTCGGTTGTGACAACTTTGCCACAAAAATACTGAAGTCATGCTCATATGAACTTACGCCAGTACTCACCCATTTAATTAATTTATCTTTTGTGGAGGGCTGCTTCCCTAACTTGTTAAAACAAGTAATTGTAAAACCAATCCATAAGAAAAAAGGAGATGTGACCAACAAGAAAAATTATAGACCGATAGCCTTGATTTCTGTCATTTCTAAGCTCTTTGAAATTGCTATGTATAAGCGGCTATCGGCTTTTATAGAAAAGCATAACATTCTTAAGGCTGAACAGTATGGGTACCAAAAAGGAAAGTCGACTACACTAGCCTGTTTTACTTTAATAAAAAATATAGTTGATCAGCTTGACAATAGCAAGTCAGTGGTAGCAATTTTTTTCGATATGACCAGGGCATTCGATTTTGTCTCGCATACACTTCTGTTAGACAAATTAGAAAAATATGGTATCCGAGGTCCAGCACTAAACTGGTTCAAAACCTATCTAAATGAGAGATTGCAAAGTGTTGAAATCATGAACCTGGATAACAAAAATAACTTAGTGGCAACAAGATCCAACTATAAACCTATAACGTGTGGCGTGCCCCAGGGCAGCATTCTTGGACCTCGGCCAAAACGGGTAAATTTAACCCTAGATAGATAACCATATTACATAGTACGGTAAAGATAACCTTGGGTCACTTCGACTCACGGGTTTATATAGGCTTATTTTGCATAATATGTAATATATTATGTTTTATTATTAGTAGGATTAGATTATATGTTATGTTAGGTTATAAATAAAACGAATATATTAATATTTTATCATGTTTTTATTAATAATAATTTGAAATTAACAAAATTACTTTTTTTTTTAAACAAAAAACTCACTACTCCTGAGATCTATTCTTCAGTATTTTAATTACTATAATAAGCTTTGTAAAATCAATTTATTGTAATCTTAGGAATATAATCACTATTAAAAAAAATATAAAAAATATGTCATATGACTTATAGGCACTTAGGGCAAAAGCTCGACTTATGTTCGCCACAAATGAAAATTTTGCACTTGTCGCACACAGACGTCGTCTTCCTTCTTATTTTCCATGGACGGAAACTGCAGTATTTTCTTTTTTTTTTTTATAATATTCGAAGCTAATGTCCTCCCACTCGATCTTCCTTTTGAGGCCGTCCAACGATGACCATTTTTACCTCGAAGTGTTTCACGCTGTGGCATGACAATTGATGTCGCTTGAGAAAGTGCAGAGTTTCCTGGGCTCTCAGAAAGAGTTTCAATGTGTGAATAACTCTCTAAAAGTGGCGTAGGTTCCTCTATATACTCATAGTCACTTTGAGCATCATCCTCCAGTATGTTGTCCTCGACTTCACTATCTGATCCCTCCACCTCTTCATCACTAATTTCTGACAAAAAACAAGCTATTTGTGAGTCTTCTAAATGTTTTTCTAACGTCATTTTAAAATAAGTTAGATGTTAAAAGAAATCTGTAAAGAAATCAAAAAAAAAATATAACATTTACATTGAGAAATTGTAAAACAAAAGTAAAAAAGAGCTAAACATTTAATAACAAAAAGTTACGGTAAAGATAACCATGTGTCACATTGACTCACGGTTTATTTATATTTACAAAAATAAAACACTTACCCAAGCGATACGTGTATCACCTGCAAGCTCTGTGGTCCGACTGAGCTGGCGGGAGCGGCGAGCATAATGTTGTGAAATAAGCGCGAAATACAACAGTTTTTCTAAACTGAGTGAGTCGATTTGACGTAGGTTATCTTTCTAGGGTTAAAAAATTGCAGGCGTAGCTGCTCGCGTCCTCTAGTTTATTATAAAAAGGTTAGATTAATCTGGGGGCACGGCAGTACCCCACCAAGTCGAGCAAAGAAAACGGGGCGCGGTCGTACCATCCTTTTCTCGAAGCAATTCAGGCCATTTTCGACCTCCTTATAACTTCGTTGTGGATAAAACTAGAAGCCTTATTGTTTAGTAGCCATGCAGGCATTGTATAAAGATGGTGTATTTCAAATTTCATTTAATTTGAACTAGTAGTTTAAGAATTATAACGAGTCAAATTTCTTAATTTTGTCACTCACTGACCGATCATCAAAAGTCTAAGGCACTTCTAGCAAACATAGAAGCTTCAAATTTAGAAAACAATTAGTGTTTAGTGTATGAACCAAGGAAAAACTAAAATATATTTCAATTTCGGTCCAGTTTTCGAGATACATCAACTGCATTAATAACTTTGTAATCCCATATGAATATAAAGGATTACAAAATTACATTTGCAGTTAGAGCTTTAATTAAGAAAATTCGTTGTTAGTGTACAAGAAGAAGACGGTACCGGAAAGGACAAAAGTAAGACTATCTACAAAAAGAAATGAGATCCCACAAAAACAATACTTGTCAAAAATACCAAGTCTCGCGACCGTAAAAAGTTGTGAGATCCATGTAATACCAAGTCAGTTAATCAAAAATCTTTAATGTTTCAAATAAATATATTGACTTGGCAATCGCATTAAACAATCTAATTTCTATATGTATTACGTATGAGATATATTGTGTTTCCATGCGATGGCCGAGTCAATCTATTTATTTAAAACAATAAAGATTTTTAATTAACTGACTTGGTATTACATGGATCTCACAACTTTTTACGGTCGCGAGACTTGGTATTTTTGACAAGTATTGTTTTTATGGGATGTTATTTTTAGGATTCTAAAACTAAAAATAATGTATTTATTCTTGTGACAGTGAACACCAATCAGAGAGCATTACGTCAAATAGTACGGCCGCCATTCATGTTGTTGACGTTTTAGTAGTAAATACAAATAAAGCGTCAAACTTTCTACCTGTCAAATCGAATATAACAAAATAAAACTGGGTACATCAGACCAGACTTCATTCACGGTTTGTTTTGTTTTGGACTTTGTGATATCATTCAACCGCCATGATGGTTTACAGCGTTTTCGTGTCAAATTCAAAAAGGTTTTTAAAAAGCCGTAATTAGTAACGTTGCGGATCGATTTTTGAAGAAAAATCAGGTATTTCAGTTAAACATCTAATAAAGGAACGGATCAATCGCTAATTACATTTTAGGACACAAGCCTATTGTGCGTGTTATGATGGATTACCATGGGCTTTTGCTTTTTTATGGTACATATAATAGGCGGCAAACGAGCAGACGGATCGCCTGATGGTAAGCAATTACCGCCGCCCATGGACACAAGCAACACCACAGGAGTCTCAAGTGCATTGCTGATGAGGAGTGGGTTGAGGGAGAAGGAATAGGGGATAGGGCCTCCAGTACTCTAACTCACCGAACGAAACGCAACAGTTTAGGTACTGTTACTTTACGTCGATTTTCTGTGAGAGGGTAGTACTTCCCTGGTCGAGCCGGCCCATTAATGCTGAAATCAGCAAGGCTCTACTACTTTGAGTGTCGTAAGAGCCGACAGAGGGAGCATAATATTATGCATAGAACGGTACTGTAAGAGAAGGAAAACTTAATACAAACCCTATACCAACCTGTTTGGCCAGATTGGTATAGTAGTAATATTGGCAAATTCCTCCTTTCAAAGGAGAGGCCTAGTTCAGCAGTGGACTGTTAAAGTCTGATGATGAATAATAATACACTAACATAAAGTATTAAATGGTGATCTCATGAGCATCATCATCAGCTCTGCATATACACTGTCTCAATTCTGGGCAGGCGCCTCTGACGTCTAGCCTCAACACCCTTCCCTTCTTTATATTAGACCCTCTGTTGACCCAGGTAAGGTCCTAGGGAAAAGCGATTGGAAGAACCAACCCCAAATAAAAATTGCAAACAACACTGAAACATTCTCTGTAAGAGTTTAATTACTGCTTCAGTCTTAAGTCTCATAATTAATTTAAGACACCGATTTTATTTTGTTATCAAGAAAATCCTCCAATTAGAAAGCTGCGATTGAGAAATGTATGAAAACACTTGCGTGAAAAAAAAAGTGCTTATGTGCCAATAGCGGCATAATTCATATCATGCAGTATTGATTGTAATACCTAGTAATATAGCAGGCTTTTTTCAAAAATTCTATTGTAATTATATTCTTATCTTAACTAACGGGGCGTGTATTGTGAAATTTAGCTTGACTTTAACGCGTAATCAGTTAATAATTCAATCAAAATCTATACTGTGTTTTAGGTATAAAAGCGCATAGAAACAGAATTACCTACTGTAACATTAGTTCAAGATTATCAAATTGATTTAAAAAATGAAGATTGATATCCAACATACGCGTCATATAAACAATATTGACGTAAATATGTATAGTACAAACTAATAACGACGTAAGCCTTTTTTCATCCCAGACAAATGAGGGCGTCCTAAGTATGACCTCCGTTATATTGAACCTCCTTGAAGAGCAAAGCCTAGCATAGTGACTGAGCGATTTACCCTTCAAGGGTTAAGCGAAGGACAATAACAGCTACTTAGATTCGAAGTTATAGTTATCTAGTACAAATATAGCGCAAGGGTAATACTGCTCAATATCTGATGTAAATCTTAAGATCATTTGTACAACCTTAGCTATAGAATATAACATACTATGAGAAATTGGAACTTAACAGTTAATTGAAAAATAAGGAACTTTCTAGAAAATTAAGTA
This sequence comes from Euclidia mi, assembly GCA_944739405.2. Taxonomy (NCBI): domain Eukaryota; kingdom Metazoa; phylum Arthropoda; class Insecta; order Lepidoptera; family Erebidae; genus Euclidia; species Euclidia mi. The sequence goes on from OX123183.2 coordinate 32,613,990, forward strand.
GAGCCCTGGAACATATTATTATTAGATAATTTTTTTTAAGAACACATTATTGTAACTTTAAAAAAATGATTTGTTCCCTTGATGTCGAGTCCCGCCACGTCGAGTAGCCGCTACGTCTACTCCTAAAGCTCCACGTATTTATTCCCGCCTCGTTGAGTCGTTTAAAAAGTCTATTTTATTACCGCTACGTCTACTTAACCGATGTAAATGACTACCACAAAAAAATGTAGCCTAGTGCCTCCACGTCGAATGTATGGAAAGGTACAGTCAATGAAACAAGTAATTCCAATCATAATATTTATATTTATTTTGTCAATCATTGCAGTAACTTATTTAATACTAATACTAGAGGATGCCCGCGGTTACACCCGCGTTATTTAAGGCTACTGCTCTGCTCCCGTCACTCATAGCGTGATGTTATATAGCCTATAGCTTTCCTCAATAAATGGGCTATCTAACACTGAAAGAATTTTTCAAATCGACCAGTACTTCCTGAGATTAGCGCGTTCAACCAAACAAACAAACTCTTTAGATTTATATATTCGTATAAGATATAAAGCTATATAACATCACGCTATGAGCCACGGGAGCGGAGCAGTAGGTCTAAATAACGCGGGTGTAACCGCGGGCTCATCTAGTAATATATAAAAAACATAATATGAATTATTTTAATTTGAGCACAGTAAATCACAGATCAGTTATAAGTATACAACGAAGTTCCCTTTAGAGAATTATTATAATTAGTTATATAAAGGTACCTTTGTACCTATTGTTATTAATAATCACAGTGTCTTATGTGCTAAATAAAATAGGTTAATATTGATAAAAATACATTCATTACTATTCATACCCAACTTTATAAATCTAGAAAATTTGGCTATACATATTTATTTTTCAATTATTAATTTCAGCTCAGCTTGATATCTTTTTAGTTTTATATTTTGATGTTTTGTCTTAATAAGCATATATGAGTATTAATTTTGTCTTTCAAGTAATTATCAATAATTTTTGTAATGTAAATTATTATTTATTACCAACGACGAAAAAATTATAACACATTGAAATAAAAATTTGTTGCCAATTTCATTCGATTTTCGTTTGTAACTTTGTTATTTTAAATTCTTGTAGTTAATACAGAATTTTAAATATAGTCAGATTGGTTCAGCTAAGCTCAACCCAAGATTCGTGCGTTAAATATGACGACTACTCGCACATACGCATAAGCATAGCTATAAAAATTATCCGAGCCTAACGAGGCGATAAAATTTTTCTATATTTGTAATTCAAAAACCAAAAAAGGCAATGAGTTTGTTTCGGCCTTTCTTCTTAAGAAGTCATTAAGCTAGGAAAAGCCGGCATCATCTAAAATAGCTTTTGACTTGTATAAGTGTTGTAAACAACCAAAATGCAGAAATATAATATATGTCTTTATTCAACTTCTACTAAGACGATTTATGGTTATTTAGAATATCAAATCAATCAGCTTTCCCACCGTAGGAGAAAAGCAGTTAAAAATTAAAATTTCGCTATAGAGCAAACCATCTATATAGCAGCGTTGAAGCTTAATGATTTATGAATGTGTCTCAGTATCATTCCTGAACTAGCAAACTCTCCGAACAAATCGATTCAAAGTTAGTCTTTCCCTCAGAAGTTTTGCCGCGAGATACAGTCTTGCACACAATTATTACTCGCTTTATGGAACTTCACAGCATTATCACCCTTACTCATATTTCAATATGGTGGCAAATTCTGTGCGAATTGGTTAAAGTTCTATAAGATTTTTTAAGTTTACGAAATCGATTGTTTTATGAGCAAATATAACGGAGAAGTACGAGTAATAGCAAAAGTGTAATTACTTTAGAATATGTAACGTCTTGATGAACTTAGGTGTTTGGATTGAATTAAGTCAAAGTTATGAGAAATATAGTGTTATCTTTTACGAGAACAATATAAATTTTATGATTAGGTATATCTCATTGACTCTTATTAATCGCCTGGAGGAAAATATCTGTTCTACTCATAATATCCTGACAAAAAAAATGATACTACTAATAACAGCCATTTTTCACATACATCGGCATAATTACATATTATTATGTGCAATTTACTATAAAGCATTAGGCGTATGGACACAGACAAATTTATAAGTACAAAGTCGGAAGAAGAGAATAATGGAACATGCTTTATTGACGTTACCTACGTAACGCCTGAGAATTGAAGTATGACGCGAAGAACTTGTACGAGGTTGCAGACATAAGCTAGCAATATATATAAAATTAAAACTAAATTACTATTGTATAGCTACTGCAAAATAATAACGAAGATTCTTTAATGTTTGTTGTTATTACCAGTTGTACTTTAAAACTTGAAAAATATACTAGTGTACATGTAGTTACCTGCCGTGTTTGTTAAATGCAAGTAAGTGTTCCTACCACCTATATTAGGTGCCGTAAAATGGGGATACTTTGATTAATTTTAAAATTCAATTGATCATAACTTTGCCAGTTTATGCTAGAAAAATACAAAATAAATAATGTATTGCCAACTTGGGACCTGCTATCATAATAGGACAATAAAAAAAATTGTGTTTATAGTTTTGGCGTAAAAATTCATTAAGTGTCGATTCAACTTTATACTTGCAATGGGGTTATTGTGATAGGCCACGACTTTATGAGGGAATATCATAGTATCCCTTAACAGGAGTAAAAAGCAAAAACAAAAAGAAATATTGATTACTTAGATTTCAAATTAGAGCAATTTAAAAATCGGTGGGGTGACTTTGATTACAGGGGTTACATTGATAACAGATTTTAAGCAGTTTACTTGGTTGAAAAATAAAACAATCGTTTTAGGATAATCGAATATATGCCACAAAACACAATCAAACTGTAACATCATATACTAAATAAAGGTTTAAAATCTTTAAAAACTTAAAATCTTTAAAAAACTCAAAACTCCGTGGTAAAAAGAAAATCAAAAATGTTTCATTACTAAATTATTACTTAGAATAATCAGCCTTTTTTAATTTTAATTAGAGATTTTTTTTTTATACATTTAGTTACGATATCACGAACTACACAATCAACAGTCTTGTGGAAGAAATATTGAGATCATTACACAATTATTTTCATCAATGTAATTTGCTTGCCTCATAGCTCTTTTACATCGCTTAACTCCATCGGTTACTTTTTGTAACACTTCTGCAAGTGTTTCTTCCGTATAGTTCCCGTAAACAAGGCGTTTTTTATAGTTTCGCACCATTTTATCTCTAAAAGTGGGTATCTTTGATAAACTGTACTTATTACATTGAGATTTGTTTAAATTAATCTTGGGGTTACTTTGATTTTATATCAATGTTGCCCCATACCACCTATCAAAATAAACCCAGGTACAAATACTCATAATAAAACAAAATATGGCCACCATCTACCCAAGGCAATCAATTAATTTTACTCGGAAGATACCATTTCATGATTTGAAATAACAAAAAAATTGACAAAAATAATACCAACCTTTGTAGCATTGATTGATATTTCTTGGATTTGCAAGTACAGGAAATAAATATTTTTTTAAACGAAGAACGTTATCAATACCAACGCTGACGAATTGAAGAAAGATAACTGAACAGTCAAAGATGCCAACAAAAAAAATCAAATGCCTGCGTTCCATAGAAAATGATATTTTAATAAAAAAGCATCCATAAAAAGTAATCATCAAAGTTACCCCGCTATTTGAAAGTAACCCCATTTTACGGTGCCACCACGGCTCTAGCTTGATTATTTCTGTACTTATACTTTTCTCGATTAATATCAGAAGGAGCTATTTTCTTGTTTCGTTCATTTTAGACCCCCTTTTTGACGTAGTTGGGGTTATAGTTTTAAACTTATTTTTTATTTATTTAATCCTTTTCCGTATCCCGATGGGGCATGTAAACTAACCGTGCAATATTTACATAGTCATATTTATAGAAAGAAAGAAAGAATAACGGTAACGCAAAGCGTCTGAACCGTGTGAATTGTATGTACAACGGCGCTTTAGACTTGTATTTTGACTGAAACAGCATAATATATGTACATATTTTTATGTGCTCACCATTACCTTTCTTTTGATACACGTAATAATTATTTCCGTGTTGTCCGTGTGGTGACGGATTAAGAATACGGAATGTCACCACCCCATATCATCCCATGGGTGTCGTAAGAGCTGACAGAGGGAGCATATTATGCAGAGAACAGAACTGTAAGAAAAGGAAAACTTGATACAAACCCTATACCAACCCGTTTGGCCAGCGTGGTATAGTAGGCCAATTCCTCTTTTTAAAGGAGAGGCCTAGTCCAGCAGTGTACTGTTAAAGGCTGATGATGATGAATAATTATCTCAGTTTAATTTTTTTTGAGGTTGGAATCTGAGCTATTAATTTCGTAATACAAAATTGTGATAAAATTTACATGTATAGTCTATGTCACCCGGGCCATCATTACGCATCTATTGACACCCCATTTATTAAAATCGGTTCAGCAGTTTAGGCGCTACTTACATACATACATAGACTGCCAAAAACATTACTCTTCCTTTTGGCTTCGCCCTAGTCCGGTAAAAAGTTGTCGTAAATCATAATGATAACTCGAGGCACTTACTTAAAACGTATATGTGCCAATAAAATTGTCGTAAAATTCTTCTCGTCTTTATTTTCTAATAAATTCTCATTATTCAAAACATACAATTTAAAACAATAGCACGTACCGTCCATTCAAAATTCAAAGTTATTATAATAAAATTTTCAAGACATCCAAATAAATTTTGCAGAGATTTTTGCTGAGACATTTCTCAATTCTATGTTTAATGTAATCACTGAATTTTTTTTAGTATTACATGATCTCAGTGAGATCATGTAATACTAAAAAACAGCTTCATTTTATCTATCTACATTTTATTTTTATTTCAATTTTGTAAAATGAACTGAACTCAAACGATTTTTATTGTAATTCATAAAATGCGATTGAATCTGATGAAGTCTATCCCAAAATTTTGCATAAACCAGTTACCTTGTTTCATAATTAAGTCAAAATGAATAATGTCACATACATTTTACAACAGCAATCTTTAAGAATATTAAAATTATTAAAGCAAACGCATTTGCTTAAGAACCAAATATTTTATCCGGAAGGAGACAAAGGAAACCTGTCTCCACAATCCACTTATCTGTCTCTTGTATCTCACGAACCATAACATCCAGAGAGGTCACTGTACAGGGTTGTGTTGTATCCATATCAAATGTAATTCAACGACATATTATCTTCTTTAATATGATATTTAGGGCTACTGCTCCTGTGGCTCATATTGTAATATTTATATAGCCTATAGCCTTCCTCGATGAATGGGCTATTCAACAGAAAAATAATTATTCAAATTATTCGATATTGCCTTTTCGTCCCAAAATTTACTCATGCCTTAAGATCATCGCAACTTTGGAAAAAAATAAAACTATTAGGACAAGTCGACCAAATTATACAAGTTACTTTAAAAAAATATTAAATGTGGACTTGGACGACGGAGCCTGGCTACAAGCATCTTTACCCATACGTTTGGGTGGGGTCGGCGTTCGCAAAATTTCCAGTGTCAGTTTACCGGCGTTCCTGTCTTCGGTTCACAGCACGGAAGAGTTAACTAGGAAAATATTATCACCTACACTAGTTAACTCAGAAGTGCTGTGCAAAACCGAAGCTATAAACGCCTGGAAAATGGCTTGTCCAAACACTGATTTGCCCACCAACCTATTCTCCCAAAGACAGTGGGACGCGCCGCTTTGTAACACTGTGAGGAAAACTCTTTTGGATACATCTTTTAATGTTACAGAGCGTGCTCGTTTGCTGGCTGTGGGGGAATGGGGATCCGGTCTATGGCTTCAGGCACTACCATCGTCCAACACAGGAACCATGTTGGACGATGAGACGTTCCGTATCGCCACCTGTCTCCGTTTAGGTGCTCCGTGTGTTTCTCCGCATCGATGTCATTGTGGAGAAGACGTCGATAGCCTCGGACATCATGGGCTATCCTGCAGCAGAAGCGCTGGTAGGATTCCTCGTCATGCTCACCTAAATGACATAATCCGTCGTGCTCTTGTCGCGTCTGGTGTACCAGCTGTACTTGAACCAAATGGTTTGGTACGCGACGACGGGAAGAGACCTGACGGTATGTCACTGTTGCCATGGAAAATGGGTAGGCCTTTGGTGTGGGACGCAACCTGCGTAGACACCCTCGCGTCATCCCATATTCCAAGCTCGGGAGGCCATGTTGGCGCTGCTGCTGCATCTGCAGAAACCCTCAAACGGCGCAAATACAGTAATCTAGTAGCTAATTTCGTATTTGAGCCGTTTGGGGTGGAAACGCTAGGCTCATGGGGTCCGAGTGCTCGTTCTTTATACCGAGAAATATCTAAACGGTTAGTCGTCGTCTCACGTGACCAGAATGCTGGTTTATTCTTTGCTCAAAGAATCAGCATTGCCATCCAGCGTGGCAATGCTGCCAGCCTTCTGAGCACCTTACCCGATGATATTGATGCGGAGGCATTCTACGACGCCTAAACACACCTGTACATATGTATCTATTTTTACTCTTTATTTTTAGTTTTATGTACCATATAATATATTCTTAGACAGTATGATTATTTAAGATAGTAATGTATATAGTTACAATTAATCATCTGCAATGTACCTTATTATGAAAATTTAAATTAAAATCAAATTAATATAAATCTAAATAAATATGTGAGAACCAAAAAAAAATATTCATATTGGGCCAGTAGTTCTTGAGATTAGTGCGTTCAACCAAACGAATAAACATACATACATACATATCGTCACGCCTTTTATCCCCGAAGGGGTAGGCAGAGGTGTATTCCTACACCCACTTTTCGCCAGATATACTTTAGTCCCACGTAATAAGGGGCGAGCCTATTGCCGTACCGGGCACATTTCCAGACTCCGTGCTGCTACTGAGAATTTCGTGACAGAAAAACCCAATAACACTGTCCGACCCAGGAATCGAACCCGGGACCTCCCGATCCTACGCGCACATTTATGCCGCGAGACCAACGAGGCAGTCGTATAGGGTTTGATGTCGAGTTTTCCGTCTCTACGCAAAGATGGTATTTGCATCGTGTTATCCCTTAGTCGCCTCTTACGACACCCACGGGAAGATAGGGGGTGGTGACACTTGTATTCTATGCCGTCAACCACACGGCATTCAACCATACGAATAAACTTTTCAGTTTTATTATATTAGTATATATTAGTTAACAGCAATTACAGTTGCAATTTTCTACTGAGCAATTCAAACGAATTTCGGTACTAAAACTGTAAAATTCTCGACAGAAATACGATTTGCAAATTTTCCGCGTTAGGAGAATGAGAAGAATGTACCTGATAATTAACGTTGTTGTTCTGATTGGCATAGATATTTATGAACGTACATTCCTCTTAAATGCAGCTGTTTCGTTCAATTTGAGGTAAGCACCGTGAATACTTCTCACGTATTTTGTGAGAAACATTTACCGGTCATGTTTTGAGTCATAATTTTATTTTATTTAGTGTATAATACAAAGGTAGGAAGTACATTACTACTTGTATCAACATTTTTAATGTCAACAATATAAAGATTGAATAAAAGCTATAATATTTACCGACTACATTTTAAGACAAACAAATCCATTAAGACAGTCAACTTGTTATGTAAGAAAACGGAATTTAAATTTCCGTTACATTAGCTAGAAATAAATGAGTAAGGTAAAGCATCGTTTCGGAGCTCACATGTTGCATGGGGAGCCTTTTGTCTATACAAATGTCGGTACTATACTATAAGTAGACTTAATATTTAATGTAGTCTTAAGACAAGATGCATTTGGTCACATACTGTGCCTTAATGATCATAATAATATGAAAAGACAAAAAGAAAACATTTATTCTCAGGAACCAAATTTCTACAGTCCATACTATTAGTACGTATAATACCCTCAAGAGCCTTATACTTAAAACATTACAGAGTAAGATTGAATTTTCAAATATGGTTGTGGATTCCACATTTTTCACAGTCAGTAGCTTCAGGTTCTTCTAATGTAATAAAGATTAAGAGTACTTATAAACGTATTTAGATTGTAGGGGCATACTACGAGTCCTCGAGGAAAAGGCATTTTTGATCACTCAAGGTAAACGTTGCCCTTTTATACCAATATCCGAAGTAAGTTTATTTTTATAAACTTTTGTAGGAACTGAAAAGTAAGAAATTTATTTGATAATAAATCGTTTTGTTTTGTGGGCACGATAATCCATTTAGAAGGAAGTTTGATTCTTTATAATGAAAGATAGTTATGATAATACATACACTTCGTAAAATAAGCACGGCTGCTTCTGAGTATAAATCTTTTATACAGTAACAAATATTGGAATTTAAACTTTGGTGGTAATTTATATCAAAGACCGTGATCATGGTGCTTGCAATAGTGCAGAAATATCTGATATTCGGAACAAAGATACGTGCTACATATCACGGAAAAGAATTTCCTACTACAGTGACGAAGTTTTCTTATCCCACCGAAAAGGAGAGTTCTTGGCCTAAATACGAGAATCTATTCAAAAAGCCACAAACACGACCACTGACAATAAAGCCTTGGTGTCTCGTCTCAAATATTGATAAATCGGCAACTTGCAAATCCAATTGCTGCAGAAGCTTGCATGACTCGGGATAGTTATGTGCGTGTTCGAAGTTTCCTCCGTCACCAAATAGTGGCCGACATTATGCTTATATTGCTTTCTATTTCAGATAAACTTCTGTCCTTTATATTATATACTTAGAACTGCATGACACTATGTAAGTACTACCTACTACTATCCTTAATATAATGCTCCAATGTAGGTATATGCTCTTGGTCTCCAGGTGTCTATTGCCTACGTGAGGTCTTGCTAATGCTGGGATAGGTATTAACTAATTGATTTGGGTCAATAGTTTACGCTTTTTATTATACATTGATTTCATAAGCGACGGGTAGATTAAATGTAATAAGAGACGTCCTATTACATTTAATCTACAACTTCGATACGCAATATAGAATAGATATATGTTTTGTTATCGTTAGAAGGATCCAAAATACATTTAAGGAAACTATTAGTCGAAAACAAGAAGTAGGCCTCTTAACAAGCAAAGGTAGACATACTGATAAAAGTGTACGCATCGCGTATATCTGATCGTTCCGTTGCGGCATTAAATCTTCGGCACGGATGAGATTAATGATATCGGGATCGTGATCGATACGCTATGTTGTACTAGGTGCTGTCAATGACTTATACCATAAGTAGAAAATTTAAAATGAATTTTCGCGTCCAATACATGATCTTGACGTTGAAACCTCAGTTGCGTTGCTTAAAGAAAATCAAGTAAGCTAACGGTATAGTAAAGACTAAAAGTAGTTACTTTAAGCCTTTTCTTAAAGCTTTAAGTTTAAGCTACTATTTTACTCGGAATAATCTAAACTGACAGTTTTCAAAAGAAACATAATTATTATGCCTACGATCAAGTACATTAGGACTAATATAAATAAAATTGCAACGACAAAACAGTCGTGGACACTGATTTGGCACAAATGACACAAGAGAAATTTCTAAAACAGAGCAAGCACTCAGGGAACTCGCAGGGAATAAGTATGCGATAGGGAACACATTTTTGCTGACTTCAAATCTGTGACAGCAGGAAGTGTAGTAATTTTTTTATGTATTCATTCAATGCCAATAGAGCAAGCTGAGGTAGTATAGATTTAAAGAGATCGCCTGCATACTTTTGTTTCGACCTGAATAATTGTAACATATTTTCATAGTAAGAACATAGTATATTTTTAGTTAGAAAAAAGACGTCACATCTCTTGAAGTTACTATTTATAATAATCCTGCGTTTAGATTTGTTGTCTGGTCACCAAAGCGCGACAAAGCGTAGATTATTATGTAATGTAGCAGTTTTATTTTAACCTGAAGACTTGCTAAATTCTTTTAATGTAGAGCACATTAAAAGATTATATGTACGTGGTTTCTGATGGGGCAATGACTGCTTGGTGTTCAACGCAGTTGAAATTAAAAGAAAATATAGTTAAGGCTTATAGTTAAGACCAGTTGTGTTATTGATAGAATGATGGATAATGTAGTTTTTAACCTAGCTACCGCAATAATTTGAGCTCTGGATTACTGAATTACACGATTAACTATGTTTAATTCTGTACGTCATTCGACTACATTTCAAAAACACAGTATATGTTGCGAAATGCTGTTGATCTAACTAACGACTAAAAACTAATTTGATTGTATCAATCCTCGTTCGTTCGATCATTTTTTAAAAACAATGCAGCTAAACACATAGCAACACACACAAAAGATATAAATATTTTTTTATCAGTTGTTTCGAAAGCACGAGTCACTTTGAAAAATATTCAAAATGGTCAGCTCAAACTCTACAAACCGACATAACCCTCATAATTCGTAACGTTTACATCCAAAGGCCCGGTCCATACATCATTCGGGTCGAACAAGTAAACTGTATCGATCTCCTAATCGCCTCTCCATAATATCCCATTGTGTCTTCGTATTCGCACGGGAACGAGATGTACAAATCAATGTATCCAACTACCTTTTGTGGACAATTCTATAGGGATTAGAAATATTTTTTGACATATTGAATACACAGTATTATGTCAGGTATTGTGAAAATTGTAGCAAATACTCGTAAATGATAATTATTTGTTCAGTTAAGATCAATGTGTTACAGCATTTAAGCGCATTAACGATAAACTAAGAAGTTATTACCTAAAGCTAGAAATGTCAAATTAAATCAGAAGTACCAATACTTATTAACAGTCAACATGATCGACCATAATCACAACAAGTTTAGACCACACACCCTACAAAAGAGGCATATACATATACTGGCATATTAATTTCCGAAGAATTCATGGACAAACATAAAAACATTAAATTTGGCACACGTGCTTAGAAGCCTGTTTAGATCATAATACTCAAATACACATACATACATACATACATACATACATATCGTCACGCCTTTTATCCCCGAGGGGGTAGGCAGAGGTGTATTTCTACACCCACGTTTCGCCAGATATACTTTAGTCCCACGTAATAAGGGGCGAGCCTATTTCCGTACCGGGCACATTTCCAGACTCCGTGCTGCTACTGACAATTTCGTGACAGAAAAACCCAATAACACTGCCTGACCCAGGAATCGAACCCGGGACCTCCCGATTCCACGCGCACATTTATGCCGCGAGACCAACGAGGCAGTCGTATAGAGTTCAATGTCGAGTTTTCCGTCTCTAGGCAAATATGGTATTTGCATCGTGTTATCCCTTAGTCGCCTCTTACGACACCCACGGGAAGATAGAGGGTGGTGACACTTGTATTCTATGCCGTCAACCACACGGCATTCTCAAATATAATATCATAATAACATTACTTCACGCCATTTATGCCCGAAGGGGTAGGCAGAGATGTATACACACCCACATTTCGCCAGTTATGTTTATGTCCCAATGTAAGAGCGGGCGAGCCAAATGCCATCTATTGGGCACTCAAATATAATTCCAACAATATCACATGCATACATGTTGAATTCATAACCTCATTTTTTGAAGTTGAACAAAAGCCACCTTTTAACAAACAGATATCCAACTGACACACTTTGTCAGCTTAAAGAACAATACAATACATTCGTCCCTCCAAGCATTATCTCAAACCACTGCAGCAGTGACGGTGTTGGCGTTTTTCATATCTATGCAAATTAAGCGCACACAAGGAAAAATCTGGTATATAGTATTCACTTATTATGTTAATTTAGCTTTCATTAGTAGTACAATACGTAGAATTAACAAATATTATGTATACGATTAATATTTGAATGTTATGCCCATTAATGCAATAACTATACCTACACAGTTGTTTTAAGAGTTGAAACTATTCAGAAAACGACGAAAACGATGACAATGTAAGCTTACTACAAATAAAACTATGATCCTCAAATTACTTTTTATTATCTAAGCTTAAGGACGTCCACTACTGAAAGTAGGTCTCACCTAGAATTTACAAATTGGCATATTATCATCATTAGCCCTCATTGGTCTCTTCTCATTATGAGAAGAGTAAGTATACTATAGTTTAAATAATTAATTTCTAACTACTTAACTTAAATGCCATTTAAATTGCTGACCTTTATTGTATGTACCACTTTTTCTGAGCAAGATGTTGTTTAATTTTAAATGAATTAAATATTTTAAAAGAATATCATCTGAAGCAACCTTCACCATTTGGAAACATACAGCTAGAGTCAAACACATCTCAAAAGCTACTCTATTATGTGAATACTTAAGTCAAATAAAAATATCGGCACGTCGCAAAAAATATAGCCGCATTTAAGAAATAAACCTAACTGAGAATTAAACACTGCTTGTGAATTGCATCATGAAATAAGGTTATTACAGTTCAAAGTCATTGCACCTCACTTGTTAACCGGCCCAGAAGGGCTCGGCAAACATTTTATAAAGTTGTGTGGTAGCCCTTAAACCGCTCCTAATCAAGACAGACTTTCAAAGGAAAATAATTCCAAATTAACTGTTTCTAAGTATTAAGTAAGTCGGCTCAACTAAATCCTTACCAGTAAATGGCTTGTGGTCTTGACATTGAATGAGTACTCCAAAGATATTGTAAGTTATTATAAATAGAAATGGAAATGACAAACTTGCCGCTGCAATATACCGAAGTCAGACAACACTAACACACCTATACGTCCACAATACCATGAGTCTTTATCTCCAATACCCACTTCCCCAGAAAACATTCAGAATATAAATATAAACACCAGACAGAAGCTTAAGTCCAAAAACAACTACAGCACGAGCACCGAAGATTCAGACGTTCAAGGCGATACGCTTTGCACAGACGACGGAGCGATATCCCAGATAACTGAGACACAAACCGAACTAAACTTGCAGACATTAAATGAAACAATAACACAAAGCCTGAAACAAAATAATAAATTAATAGTTAAAGAGATACAGGATATAATACAGTCTGAAATAAAGAAAGCTATATCACAGTTACGAGAAGAAGTAGAACAAAAAATGAATACCTTGTCAAAACAAAACGAGCAAAGAAAGGCAGACTTAAATAAATTAAATTCAGAAATAACCAAATTAAATATAGAAAACAAAAAACTAAAAGCTGAGATTCAAGAACTAGCAACCAGCATTACTACCCCTAAAACAAGCTGCATGGAACTCAAAGCCAAGAAAATTGTATTGTACGGTTTCACTGAATATCGCAACGAACCAGAATACAATTTACACAACAGAATAATAGACCTTTTCCAAGACACGATGCAAATTAACCTGATAGGCTATATAGAGGACATATATCGAATCGAGAAATACGCCAATAAAACTAGACCTTTCGTTATTGAGTTATTAAGTAAGAGGATAGCAAAACATATTACCGCCAACACACGGTGTTTTTATGGGACGAGAGTATACGTATCTGAGTTCCTTGATGATGAATCACGAAAAGAACGTCAATTGCTACGCGATGAGATGTTGAAAGCCAGAAAAAATGGCCAACATTCAATAATTTACCAAAACAAGTTATATATTGAAGGAAAAATAGTCAACATGGAAAACAACGAATGTTTAAGTAACCTAAACCACCGAAGACCGGAAACGAACGAAGACCAGAATATAAGTACCAACAATTTTGAACTTTCAAGTAACCAGAGCCATCATGTAGAGCGATCTTATAGCACGAAAAACTGTTGCTTTCGAAAACACACACGTTCCACACCATAAAATATTATATCAGAACATACAAAGCCTCTTCAATAAACAAGACATTTTAGAAGCCTTTTTAGAACAGGAAACAATGTATACAGCCCTATGTATATCGGAGTCCTGGCTAACAACAGAAAAACTGGATGCACTACAAATACCAGGATTTCGAATTGCATCCTCCTACTCCCGAATCAATCGAACCGGCGGTGGTGTCTGCATCCTGCTACGGGAACATATAGAATATAAGGAAATAAGAGCTATAACAGAAATGTCTATCGAATACGTTATAGAGACATGTGCATGTGAATTACCAAATGAAAATATATTATTAATAATTATTTATTGGAATAGAAGAGAGGAAGAAGTATTCTTAAAGCAATTAAAATTAATTTTAAAATACATAAATAATAAATATTTCAAATCTAATATAATTATAGGAGGCGACTTTAATATTAATATTTTAGAAAATAACTCTAAAGCCAACCAATTTTTAGTCATGTTAGAATACAAATTTACATAGCATATAAAACAACCAACCCGGATCTCACAAGCTAGCTCAACTTGTCTAGATTTAATATTCACCAACTTTAACCATACTAAATTATTTACAACAATAGAAGAATTTGGATTTTCAGACCATAGTGGGACAGTCATACACTTGAAACCCTCACAACAAATTAAACAACCCACCTGGTATAGAAGTAAAAGAAATTACAACCACATGAATATGCAAAAATTTTAACTGAAATTAAAAACTATAAACTGGGCCGACATCTTACCAACAAACCAGAATGTAAATAACACTTACAACATATTTAGTAACATACTAACTGAAATACTAAATGAATGCCACTGAAACAAATTAAACTTAAATCAAATTTCAAAAAATATTGGCTGACAAAAGGAATTAGATTATCATGTAGAAATAAAAGGTTACTAAAAATACTTACAATAAAATCAAACAACCCAATACTGGTAAATTACTATAAAAAATATGAAAAAGTATTAAAAAAGACAGTTACTACACAAAAAAAACTACATTACAAAAATAAAATCATGAAATCAAACAACAAAGTAAAAACTATGTGGTGGATAAACGAACGGACGAACAAAAAAAAGAGAAAAATAATATAAAACTAGAAATTAACAATAGCGTCGTAACCAATCCCACACAAATAGCTAACTACTTCAATAATTTCTTTGCTTCAATTGGCGAAAGCTCGACTATGACATCAAACAAAGTAAACAAAGTACCAAAAAGCGCTCCCTTAAGCAAATTTATAGAAAATACTATGTTTCTCACTCCAATTGAAGGGTACGAAGTCCTTGAAATATTAAAAAACCTAAAAAACAAGCGCAGTTATGGCATAGATGAACTACCACCTGCCTTATTCAAATTTTGTGTTGACGAGCTTACTTTACCCCTTTATCTTCTAATCAATCAATCTTTTGAAGAAGGAACCTTCCCCAACAAATTAAAACAGGCAATCATTAAACCAATACACAAAAAGAATACAAAAACAGACCCAAACAATTATCGTCCAATAGCACTCTTACCTACCGCATCAAAGATCTTTGAAAAAGCAATGAGCAACAAAATCTACTCGTTTTGTGAAAAATATAATATATTTAATGCATCTCTAAACGGTTTTTGCAGAAACAAATCTACAACACTCGCTATTTACAAATTCATACAAGTAGCCCTTAACATTCTCAATAATAAACAGTATGCAGTTGGTATATTACTTGATATGACCAAAGCTTATGACAAAGTGCAATTTAAAATATTATTAAATAAACTATATAAAATAGGGATACGCGGGAACGCTCATAAATGGCTCACTTCATATTTAACTGACAGGCAACAATTAGTCGAAATAGAGAATTTCAATGAAATATCAAACGAAATAAAAACAATTCAGTCCTTCAACAGAGAAATTCATGCATCAATCCCCCAGGGCAGTGTGATAGGATGCTTACTATTCCTCATTTACATCAATGACCTACCAAAATTTATAGAAGGGCCTTGTGTTATGTTTGCAGCTGATATCTCTTTGCTTATGTCATGCAAAAACATTTTAAATTTAAATGAAAAAATACACTCAATTCTCACTAAAACAACAGACTGGATGACAGACCATAATTTAGAAATTAATTACCAAAAAACGAAAATATTACCTTTTTATCCACATCAAAAGACACCACTAAACATCAATTTCAGTTTCAAGGGACTCCAATTAGAAACTGTCAATGAATTTGATTTGCTTGGAGTAACAATAGATATCCATATCAATTGGAAGCAACATATAAGAAAAGTGAGAGCAAAGCTTTCAAAATTTTCATATGCCTTGCGCGAGGTAAAAAAGACCACAGACTTATCTACTGCACTTGCTACATATTACGCATATGCTCATTCTTTTCTGAGCAATGGTTTAATCCTTTGGGGAAACAGTACAGAAGCACCCACTATATTTACTTTACAAAAAAAACTAATAAGGATAATCTATAACTTAAATGAAACAGATTCTTGCAAACCCTACTTCCAAGACCACAACATTTTAACTTTGCCAAGTATTACATTTTAGAAATTTGTAAATTCGTTAAGAGACATCCGGAATACTATAGTACAAGAGAAAATATTCAAACACATTTTATACCTGGACATAGAAATAGACTGAACCTACCAACTTCACAACTTACAATGCACTCCACCAGCCCACTGGTTATGTCCGTAAAATATACAACAAACTACCACAATATATCAAAAACGAAGAAAAATCTCATTTATTTACTAGAAAATTAAAAGAATTTCTGGTAAAAAAAGGTTATTATAGTTTAAAAGAATACATAGATGAAAAAAAATTTAGTTAAAACATAAAGCTATCTTATATACCATAAAAATGCATAATAACATTGAATTATTCAATGCATAATAATAAAATAAGTTACATATTGACACCACAATATACATAAAATAAATTTAAATTTAAATAATTTACCTACCAATTTATAAAATTTAATTTGAAAAATATTTTTTTTTTGCTACAATAATATTTTACTACACTAATAATACTCTATTATCACATAATAATGGATTTAGAGGTACTACATACAAGACATACACCAAATTCATTTTATAATTTCATTAATAAGTAATGTAATGTTGTAATAAAGAATAATATGAGAATTGGTTACTACATACATAAGCACCTAATTTATAGTAATATTAAAAATAATAAATAATAAATATGTTATAATATTCAGAACTTTTATATTCTATTAAAATTGTAATATGTTGATAATGTTCTGTATGTAATAGATATTGTAATGTAAAGTATAATTTGCATACATTATATTTATTAAAATAATCTAGCTTCCTTTCTCCTAGTAAAACCTACTATGCTGTGCCCGACAGGGTCCATAATTGTAACGTATATATTTTAAGTAACACCTAAGCAAACATTGTGGAAAGCATTAAATATATTGAGTATTGAGTATAGAATGGATTAGTTAATTGGGAGAAACACTTTGGTTACAGCTTTGCAGGTGCCGCAACTATAGAGTTGGTTGTATTTCGGTTTTACTAGTTAAATGAAGTGATATTCTCATGGGTTTTCCAGTGATTTTAACAAGTATTTATTTCTGGTTCATTAAAGTATACCATGAAGCTTTAGCATTTGTATATATATTTTGCCAAGTACATTGATTGATAGATGCTTGTTTGGCTAAAATTCAGTCTCTTTTACTTTCGTCTTTAATTTATAGAAGAAGTTAAGCTGCAGTTAGCTTGGCATCTTAATGACGCAGAATTGTACCAAAAATAAGCTGTATATCACAGATTATAACTTCTAAGTGTCTGCTTTAAATATTATATCTAAGCTCTTTCCTTAGCTCAGTTTTTAAAAATATAGATTGGGTTTTATCTTCGTCAACTAATTAAATATGCCCAATGACATAAATACATATGTTTGCAAAGGGTTGTATGTAATGCCTCAAACATCTCATGCTCTCATTTACTTACTATAAGCATAGAGCTTTCGTTTTATTATTAGTGGCAGGTTTCAATATTCGATCTACGAGTATCCATGGATTTGGAAATTTAAGATACATGTTTGTATCATGTCAAATATGTATCCAAAATCTCAAAAAAAATATAGATGGATTATTGAAATCAGCGCAAAGTCAATCATACGCTACTAGAGAATTATTTATTTCATTATTTTCTTAAAAATATTTCAGCACCTCAACATAGGTACATTTAACTGTTTAAAGAGCGTTTTTAAATATTCTTTTGTGAACACATAGGTATAATATACATAGATTTATATCAACACAAAAACGTCTGCTTTTATAAATTAGCCACAAACAAAATCCATGCGCATTAAAAGCACCCGCCGAAAGTGACTTTCATGTTTTTTACAAAGAAAAGTTTTAGAGTTGAATAATAATGCAGGTAAGAGCGTACTCATATTCAACGAGTTTTTGCAGACCCAAGCATTTTGTATGCTTATATTTTTAATAAATATTCTTACGTTGCTTCTATTATAATAAATTCCTTTAATACGAGCTTGCGGCCATAGACGCGAAGATAAAAGTGAGCGTAAACACAAACGCCTATCGTGAAGACGCTGTTTTTATTTTGTGCTTTGGCAATTCTTATTGCATTTTCTATTCAACGTGAAGAATGGAATACGTTGGCTTCTTTTTGCCTGTATTTTAAGGTTAGAGATTTCACAAGCTGTTTGAGTTATGACTTTGTATAATTTGACTGCTAGAAAAGCTTTACATAGGTAATATTGAAAATAATCATGCATGTGTGTGCATCTAAGACTAAGGTATAATTACCTACCAATAATAAACTTGAATAAAATTATGATATCATCATCATTAACATTTCAACATTATGATATAGCGATTCTTAATCGCGATAACGAAGATGTTTAAGGCACAAAAACCTAGATATTTGCCGATGTCTCGACTTGCTATGGTCGTGGCCGTGAAGATAAAGACCCGCTAAATAATCTAGTAGGTATAATGTATACAAATCGCAAAAGTAAAAAATCGCTTGTATCACAATATATTAGTAATAAAAGCTCAAATGTGGAACTTCAGAACCTTGAGTGCAACTGGTGTCTACTCTTACCAAAATATTCATGTTTAAACAGTGATTTACCACACCACGCGGCCATCTTAATGATATTTTAACCGATCCCAAAACTGCGATCCACCTACGTGAAACGCATTAATATGACATAGATGTGTACAAATATAATAATGGCTACGATAGTCCTGGACGGCATCTGTGCAATACACTACGGTATGCGGTATGCGGTGGTTTACGAGCGGCCAAGTTATAAACACCACTGCCCTGGTTATACGAATGAACAATGAAAATTTCAATCATTCATCTGTAATTGCTTTAGTACTGGAATGACTGCTCGGTTATTTAAAGGTTGGTCAGAATATTTTGTGGTTCTTTTAATGTAAGTACCACTTGTTTTTATTTTTATGTACATAATGTGTTTCTTAAGCCTAGTCTCTTAATTTGAATTATATGAGGCTGGCGGGAATATATAATTTCACTCCCGAGAATATTACTGTGCAATAATGTCTTCTCCGGAATTATAACAAAATCCAGAAGTAACTTTTATGTTGTAACAAGTTTTATGTATAAAGTTTTACGGTTATCTAAACTCTGAAAATATGTAGGCCATAATATTTATTTATTCCTTAATAGGTACATCAACAATATACATACTAACATGTGTTAACATTGTGGCACTGAAAATAAAATCTTATATGTATATCAATTACAGACGTACACAACAGTTTTGCAAAGTATTATGTATAAACAAACAATTAAAACTTACCTAAAATATAAAAATACTATAATAAAATACACTTTACGTAAAATTAACAAAAAAATATATGATAATAATGATATAGCATTGGCCTAGAAGTAGAGGCCTTCGACAAGTTTGCATTAGTAGAATAAACAGCTATAATCAAGCAGTCTTATTTACAGTGCAGTTCCAGTTAAATATTATGTCAATAAAAATAATCATCATAGTCATCGCCCAAGCGTTATCCTGATTCTATTTTATACTTTTCTTCTTGGAGCCCGGAGGCCGCACGGTCTCATGACAGAACATTATAATTGTCACACAAATATTTGGTACCTAATCGAACCAGCGACCCAGGCAAAACTCAACTCAAGGCTACTAACCACTAGATATAGATTTAATAGAGCAGTTCGTCTAATGCTAGCAGTAGTTCCTCATCGGAAAGCAATATTAATAGTAACTGCAATATTTTTTAAAGATAAAGATATATTTATTTGCTAAAACATGTGTAGGCACATAATAAAATATCGTTCAGATGCTTATTATAGATCATATAATAAAAAGAATCAACATGTTTGACTATATATCTTCTTTCTCTTAGCGTTATCCCAGTTTCAATCTGGGGTCCGCTTTCTAGTCTAACCGGATTTGACTGAATATTAGCTTTTCCACGGAGCGACTGCCTGTCTGACCTCCGCAACCCGAAGGGCTAGCGATATTCCATGGTTTAGACTAGTGTCAGTTTTGTTTAGAAGGTACTGACGCCCTGTAACGATTGTCAAAGATCTTCATGACAACCGGGACCGACGGCTTAACGTGCTCTCCGAGGCACGGGACAAGCGATAATTTACAATTCAATACGCACATAACTCCGAAAAGTCATTGGTGCGCGCCGTGGATTCGAACCCGATACCCTCTGCATGGCAGTCTGTTGGTATATCCACTTGGCTATCGCCGCCTGTTTGACTATATATGGCGTACAAATATTACAAAACATTAATAATAGGTAACAATACATTTTTCTTTCTGATCGTTAAATTAATAAATGACACATAATCAAAATAAAATTTAAGAAATGTCAGTCAGAATTATATGATACAGCAATCAATAGATAATTTAATTAAAAATAAAAACAAAAATCTGCAGATATAATATAATAATATAATTTAAAACACAAAATACATTATATAATATAAAATAATATAATATTTAATGTGATAAAAACAAATCTTAATCCCAGGGTCACTAATGGCCAAATGTAATGATTAATTAATTATATTTTATCGTAATTCATTAAGAATAAGAATTTAATTAAGTATATTTTATTGTAATTCATTTAGTATACATCTATACATTATACTTTATTTACTATAAATGATTGAGTAATAGTGTAAAAATGAATAGAATACATAATTATAATTGTAACTCATTTAGTATTATATTCAACTAATCACTTGATCTAATTATTTTGAATGATGTAATTAATCAATTATTTGTATGAATTGCCGTACGTCAGGAGATCGCACGGTGCCGGATGGCCGAATGTAATGATTTTGACAATTAAATTGTATTTATGAAATATTTTTAAACGATTCGACTGCTACAAACAGATTCCGCTAGTAGTTATAGCTACATTAATTAAAAGTATAATTTCTAGTTAAGAATATATAAACAAATCAATAAATAATTGATTATAGTTAAATATTTAATTTAAATTGTCATTACTCAATTAATCAAGCAATTTTGTAAATTGGTTGTGATGGACGTTATATGCTGCATTTCGGTTGGCTGTCGCTTATGAAGTTGTCATTTCCGTTTAGAGTGGGAGAATATTTTAGCTTGTCAGATAAAATAGGCGGCAGAGCAGTCGTTTTGGTACTTTCGAGCAGTAAAGACGTCTAGCGCAGGCTATTTGGTGGTTGATAGTTGTAAATCAGTGCATTCTGCATACCTACAAAGTGTAAAAGTGAACAAATAAAAGTTATTAAGTGATTTTACTGGAGGAGTTTAATTTCTTAACAGTATTAAATTCAGTTCAAGCTGAATTTTGTTCTTTATGTCTTTTGCACTGAATTCCTACTTTTGTCAAAGTTGGAGAGACTAAAAAGCGGTCACTATGCAGCCGTGCTCAGGCTGGCTGGGTGCAATGTCAAAGACTTTTCGATGGTCACGACTCATTACTTTGTTAAATGTCTGCATTCAATTTTTAACTTATAGTTCTTATACATCTATATATATAAAATTCTCGTGTCACAGTGTTAGTTAAAATACTCCTCCGAAACGGCTGAACTGATTTGTATGAAATTTTGCATATATATATTCGGTAGGCCTGAGAATCGGTTGTTATCTATTTTTCGAACCCCAAGTGGTGAGGGTGGCCAACCTAAAAATAAAATATTTTATTTTTTGGTATATTTTTTTATTTTACGATGTGGCATTAAAATACATACAATTCTTATCAGCCTTTTAGCATCAACGCCTATTTTTCAATAGCTCTATTAGTAATATATTCATATCTTTCGATCAGTTGTCCACGCCAGGCGCATAATGGAGTCAAAAAAATCGCTTCACAGTGTTAGTCACAAAACGGCTGGCCCGAGTTGTATAAAATGTTATATGTTTGAAATAGAATTAGTTTTTATTATAAATCAAATCGATTATATCGATTAAGTAACATTTTGTTTAGTCTATTGAAAATTTCTGACAATGGTCACACTGAACTGTCACTTCCGTTGCCGCCTTGAAAAATTAACACGCCGTCTTGGGCTGTCTGGCGAGAATTATTGTAATTGATATAAATTGATCGCCCTTTTGATAGCACATAAATTAGCTTCGCGAATTTGTATTGTGAATTCTTACCCTGCCGCCTTTGGTTTGCCCGGCAAAAGTTGAATTGAACATTGAACTTTGTAAAACACGTGTGTGAATTCCTGATTGGTGCCCGAGGAGGACTATGCTGAACTGGAGACTGGTATCTATTCGATTCTCTTGTTATTTTGGCCAAAATTGTGAGCTAATCCTATAGGTCCACTTCAAGAATATCACCAGTGAAGATATCGGGTGAGTTGAAACATTTTATTAGTATTGGTTGTGACTCGCTGTGCAACTCAGTGAAAGTGTTTAGATATATTGTCTATCGTGGTCAGGTAGATGTATTACACCTTCCACTGCAACTCTGTTCTGAATATCCCTACCTGGCTGCGGTAATTCTAGACACAAATTTTTGGTGCAGAGCGCTGTTGTATTTAGCCGCTGTTGCATTACTGAGTACAAACCTCAGATTGGCTTAAGCTTGTATCTTATCACCTTGTAGACAGTATTGTAGTGTTTGTCAGGGCAGTTATTGTCTAAAATACATAATATTTAATTGTATAAGTTGACCTAGATAATTTGAAACACATTGTCACACATAACCTCAATCAGTAATTGTTTGATTTTAATTGTTGAAATCTAGCATAGATTTGTTGCTGTTACTATTAATAAGTCAGTTTGTTTGGATACATAACAGCTGTATGTATCAATTGATTTAGTTAATTGCATATATTGAGTTTGAAACATTATAACAACCAAACTTGACCTGGCATCTTGGACGGGTAACATTGATAAATCTTTGTTTGTTATAATATATTGATAATATTGTTAGGTAACACATACACTACTATTGTATATCTCAAAAAGCACGGCCGGTCTGTCTGTTGCAAGTAATTAATTAACTAATTTGAAGTTTCAACTTTTGATAATTTTGTTTTTGTGTCAATATAATTGAAACTATTAATTTTGTTGGGCAGTAAATACCTGCCACTTGCTTGCACCGGCAGTAAACACGCTAAGACTTTGTTGGTTTCAAAGAATTAACAAATATTAAGTTTTAATTGATAATATTACTTAACGCTTGTCCGGACTCTTTTGAATTTTGATTATGTCAGCTATCAAGGACTTGCGTGCGGCTGCTGGTGCTATTGCATCAGATTTGCGCTGGTTTGCCTCGGCCAGTGCCTTAGTGAACCGGCCTGATCGCCAGCAGGCCTTACTACAAAGGTACGAGCGGATTGACGATCGCCTGGCAAGTGTGGAACAGCAATTCCGCACTTTCAGCGCTTGCTGTCTCGAAGTGTCAGTCAACGATTTCACCGCTGACCAGCGAAATAAGGTCAGCGAAGACTATGCCCAGGTCTTAGACCTGTATGATGCTGTCTCCAATAGTGCGAGACAACTAGTTGCCGATAGGGAAGGGCAACCCGGCCTGAAGCAGGAGCTTCCTAGGTCAGCACCGGGGCTGGTGAGTAGGCTCCCTACTTTGGACCTCCCCCATTTTGATGGCTGCCTAGGAAGCTACCTGGGCTTCGTTAATTTGTTCGACAGCCTGGTCAATGACAGGGCTGATCTTCGGCCAGCACAAAAATTGGCATATTTAATGTCGGTTCTGGATGGGGAGGCCAAGGGCCTCATCCAGCATCTGCCCGTGTCTGACGAGGCGTACCAGACGGCTCGGGACCTAATTACCCGTAGGTACCATAATAAGCGTGGCCTCGCCGACACGCACATCGAGCAGATTTTGGGTTTGCCGACACTCACCCGGGTCTCTGGGTTGCGCACCCAACTTTTGAACCCACTTTTGGTGGCCATCAACGCACTTAAGTGCCTTGACCTGCCCGTGGACCAATGGTCCTATCTATTGGTGCACATTGTGTTAAAGAAGCTGCCTGCCGACCTGAGGTCGCGTTTTGAGCAGCGCTTTGGTGGGGATAGCGCAACCCATCTGCCCCCCTTTGCTGACCTGGAGAGGTTCCTGGAGGATGAGTGCCGGGTCTTGGACAACTCCGGTGGTGACACGCCGGCTAAGACGCAGCCGCCCAAGGCCAAGGAGCAGGCTCGCATTCACACCCGAGCCAATGTTGACCGGCGCCCTCCTCGCTTTGCGGTCACGCAGAGCCCAGCGGAGTGCTCCTACTGCAAGGTCACGCGGCACAGAACGGCCAGTTGTAGGGCATTCTTGGACCTACATGTCGCCTCTCGTAGGCGCATTGCGAATGCCCGTCGCCTTTGCTTCTCTTGTTTGGGGTCCCACTACCAGCGAGACTGCCCAAACTCTCGCCCCTGTCCTCACTGTGGAGGACAGCATTTGGACATTCTCTGCATGAATGCCAGAGAGGTAGGCCGCTTGTCCAACCAGCCGACGCCGCGCACGGGCGGGTGTTTTGAAGGTGGCAGCCGAGGCTCACCGGCACGCAGCCGAGAGTCGCCTCGCTTAATTGATCGCCGCTCACCCCGCTTGGAGAACCGTAGCGTGCGCACGCCTCCTCTCTCTCGCGCACCTGAATGTGCTGTTCAGCGTCACCAGCACCATGACTGTTGCCCCAGGTATTCCCCTCCTTTGGCGGAGCGTCCCCGCCTTGACTCGCGCCCACCTCGTTTTGGGCGGGTGCGTCATTATGACCCCCCACAGATGGCGCGCGGATCAAGTCATCGCGCCTTTGAGGACTTCAAGCCGCACCCTCGTTTTGACTTGCCTGGTTCTGGCCAACGGTCGCCGCCCAGGCAACAATAGGTCATTGACCCCTGCCCTATAACGCCAACCTCCCCCATTGAGACCGTTATCCTACCAACGGTTGCTGTTAGGGTCTTGGGACCCACGGGGACCTCTGTTGTTGTCCATGCTATATTGGACACAGGTTCACAAGGTTGCATTGTTTCCACTTATTTGGTAGGGCAGGTTAAATTAAATATGGGCTCTTTTCAAAATTGTATACGGGGCAAAGGGGACGTAGCCTCTAATGTTGAAGGGCAAGTTAAGGTTTTGTTTGGCCCTGTTGAATCTTCACACCCGAGAATTAGAACCTTGGCTATTGTGCTGAAGAATATTTTGGGTATGCATCCACAGAAACAGCTACCTGCTGGTGTGGTGAATTTGACATCGGGATTGGAACTGGCAGACCCCAAATTTGACACACCGGGACAAATCGACTTGTTGCTTGGCTCTGATGTCCTCGGTGGAATTTTGATTGGTGGGAAACGGGTCTTGGTGCCAAATGGTTTGACTGCCATGCCGACCATATTTGGATTTGCTTTGATGGGACCTATACCTAGGGACCCCCCTCCACCCGAACTTGATAATTTGTTGGCTGTAGGCTCCGCTCTCTCTGATGCGGTTCAGAGGTTTTGGGAGGTAGAGGAGCCTCCTCAAGCTACTCGTTTGAATCCAGAACATGAGGAGTGCGAGCTGTTCTTCCAGAACAACACTGGTCGACTCTGTTCTGGTCGGCTCATTACGAAGCTACCTTTTCTGTCTGTTCGGCCTCCGCTTGGTGAGTCACGACCTTTAGCCGAGAAGAGGTTGTTGGCCATGGAGCGCCGCATGGGTCATGATCCGGAGCTCAGACAGAAGTACATTGAGTTCATGAGGGAATATGAACAGTTGGGACACATGTCTGTGTCAAATTTGGATTGGCGTTCGGTGGAGCACTACTTTCTCCCGCATCATGCGGTATTGAAGCCATTGACTGGGAAACTTTGCACAGTATTTGATGGTTCTGCGCAGACTTCAACAGGCGTATCCTTGAACCCGTGCTTGAATTCTGGTCCCAAGTTGGTCAAGGACCTTTGTGACGTCATCACCAGCTTTCGACGACATCAGGTTGTCTTTGTGGCCGACATAAAAATGATGTTCAGGCAGACGATTATCCACCCTGATGACCGTCGCTTCCAGCTGATCCTTTGGAGAGAGTCTCCTCGCGATCCCATGGTCGTCTACGAGCTCAATACTAATACGTACGGGTTAAGGTCAAGCCCCTACTTGGCAATACGTTGTCTTTGGGAGCTCGCAGACCGCGAAGGCTTACGTTTCCCAAGAGCCTCCGCCATCTTGAAAGACGATATTTACGTCGATGACATTTGCTCGGGCGCCTCCACAGTGGACGAGGCGATCCTCCTGCGGGACGAATTGATAGGTATTTTGGCCTCCGCTGGATATGAGTTGCGCAAATGGATTTCCAACTCACCAGCGCTTTTGGAAGGCTTGCCAGAGGATCATCAGCAAGATCCACATCTATTTGAGATTGTTGACAACCCCGCCATGATGGCTGTTCCGGCGTTCAGTACAGACCAGTCCAAGACATCTTTACATATAACGTAGACTTGAAATTGCCGTGTTCTTGGACTAAACGTCTCGTATTGTCTACTGTCGCCAGAACCTTTGATCCGAATGGTTGGATCTGTCCAATTATATTTTGGGCAAAATGCTTCTTGCAGAAGCTTTGGACAGCAGGATTGACTGGGACGAACCTCTGCACGGCACTCTTGTTGAGGAATGGACCTCCTTTGTATCCTCACTTCCTGCCGTCAACGAGATCTCCTTGCCTCGTCCCATCCTTCCTCCCGGGAAGTACAAGGCCACCCTTCACGGGTTTTGTGATGCCTCGGAACGTGGTCACGCGGCCGTGGTGTACTTGCGCAGAGTTAGTGCATCAGGTCAGGTGAGGGTTTCCCTGATCATGGCGAAGAGCAAGGTTGCACCCCTTCGGACATATCTAACCATTCCGAAATTGCGAGCAGCACTACTTGTACGCTTATTGAACCACGTGTCTAACACTTTGGGTAAAAGCATTTGTATTAATGGGACTTACGCCTGGACAGACAGCCAAATTGTTCTTTGTTGGTTGAAGGCTTCTGTCCACACCTTAGAGGTATTTTTCGCTAATCGCGTTTCCCAAATCCAGAAATCCGAAGTCAAACTTGTTTGGAGACACGTGCCAGGTGAGCTCAACCCCGCTGATTGTGCCTCGCGCGGATGCTTGACGCCTAGTTTGATAGGTCATTCGCTGTGGTGGGGTCCGGAATGGTTGAGTCGACCAGAAATTGATTGGCCTCGAACGCCAGTTTTGAATACTTCTAATTTGCCGGGTCTACGATCACTCGCTCTTGAGAAGGTAGAATGCGCCTTCGACCCCGATTTCCTGTTGAATCGATACAGCTCCCTCGACAAGTTGTTAGGTGTTACTGCTTGGATAAAGCGTTTTGTTTTTAATTTTAAGCACCCACAACAGAAACGTTTGACACCGTTTCTCTCACCACAGGAACGACATGAGTCCCTCATCTTTTGGGTTCGTTCTGTGCAATTGGCGCATTTTGAGAAGGAGATTGCTATCCTTAAGTCAGGGAAATCGAAATTGTCGGGAGCAATATCTAAATTGAACCCCTTTTTGGACGATACGGGTCTCTTGCGCGTTGGAGGGCGTCTCAAGAACGCCAACCCCCCTTACGGAGCACGTCACCCCCTTTTGTTACCTAAGGACGGTCATTTGGTACGCTTGTTGGTAACTGAGCGTCACCTTAAAAATTCACATGCTGGTTGTAATGCGCTCTTGGCCATTTTGCAACGCGAATTTTGGATCTTGTCTGCCCGAAGAATTATTCGGAGTGTAGTCTTTCGCTGCATCCCTTGCTATAAGCTCAAGGCTTCTACCATGCAGCCCTTGATGGGGGACTTACCGGCAGATCGCGTAACTGAAAGCAGGACGTTTGACGGTGTTGGCACGGACTTCGCTGGTCCCTTTTTGGTAAAAACCTCGACACTTCGAAACAGTAAGACTGTAAAGGCTAAATTTGCATTGTCATTTTACAAACAGGTATAACATTGTAACTACTATCTA
The DNA here is from genome assembly GCA_944739405.2 of Euclidia mi. NCBI lineage: Eukaryota > Metazoa > Arthropoda > Insecta > Lepidoptera > Erebidae > Euclidia > Euclidia mi. Next base: position 32,642,345 of record OX123183.2, read on the forward strand.
AAATCGACTTATACGTATAAAATAGTTTTATTTAGTATATTTCCGAATAAAAAGTGCTATCAAGTTCCTAAATAACCACCTATAAATAGTAAAAATACATAAACATAACCTAAACCTTGTTAGTTGGTTACACAACTTTCAACGAGATCAGCTGTTCTTTCTTACAATAATATTTAGCTTTAAACTCTACTATTACTACGTATTTCAATCTTCTCCTTTACTTTTGAACAAAACTTTCTTTGTACTTGTATTTCTCTCTTTTCACTATGATTGTGACTCGTTAAGCTTTGGCTCGCCAGGAAGAGTCTAAACTCCAACTGGCTTTAATTGAATTAAAGACCTCTAAGGAGTTGTGGAACAAACTGATAGGGGAAAGAGAAGATAACGAGAAAGAAATGTTGAACTTACTGAAAAAAAATAAGATATTTAAATGTGAAATGGCTCAGCTACATACTCAATTCTCTGATGCCATGAGTGCTCGGGATGGACTCCAGCTCATTGTGGACGGGTTTGCCGAGTGTAGCTTGCAGTATGAACAAGCACTTGACCGTATACAGTTCTTAGACAAACAGTTACACGAGGCAAACAGTAGAATAACTCATCTAGAATTCACCCAAGATCAAATCACTACAACGGCAAATCAAAGTCTGTTCGATGAGCTGGTGGTTCATGCTCCAAGCATGATTACTGATATAAATCATTCTAAAGCATCATTTCCAAATAGTCTCTCAGTGTGCAAAGAATCAAATAATTCAATAAAATTGATTAGGGGTAGTAGGAATAGAATTAAGAAATATGTCAAAATAAACAAATTCATAAAAAAGACCCAAAAATTAGTTCACAGACAAAAATTTTTCATAAAATTTTTTAAGTTAAATAGGGAAAGATTACTTGCTCTTGAAAAATTAAAAATATACACACAGAAATATCACCAAAATAATTTGAAACATAAATTAGAAATAAATAATTTGCAGGTAGAATTAAATAATCTTAGTGACAAATTAGTATCAATGACAAATAAATATAAAAGCTCTGAACTACAAATGAAAGAGTACATATTGGCAATGAATGAGTTGGTGGCATCAAATAGTAACAAATGCTCAATACCATTGAACAATGACATCCCGTTCAACCACCAACACTCGCCAGCTTGCTCATTGCCAACATGTGACCCGGTTTTGCTAAATAGTTCTTTAAACAATACAAATTCAAATAATAAACACACTCTTAATAAATTAAAAAATAACAAACTAGACAGTAAAACTATATTACAAAATAAAAATAAAATGATAATATTTAGTGACGAGATTGGAAAAGGTATGGGTCAGTTGTTGGCGAACACATATAGTGATGGGTTAGTGATGAACTACTGTTTGCCTGGGTTAAGTTCCATTACTATTTTAGATAAAATTATAAACTTCAATTTTGACCAGGATACAACTTTATTGATCCTACTTGGTAAAAGAGGATCTTTAAATAAAAGACTTTTATTCTATTATTACAGTAAATTATGTGAATTAAATTTAAATCAAATTATTATGCTCACTTTACCTTTCAGTAAAGGGTTGCCACAGAAAGAAAATAATATTAGACACAGTCTTAATATAAGTTTGTGTAGTTGGTCATACAATAACGATCAATTTCATGTTTTTGACTCTAACAATTATGTTAGTAAAGCTTTACATTTGACGCAAGATACTTGCTATCTGAATTTTTATTATAAGAGATAACTAGCTGAGGCGCTAGCATTTTGTATTGACATTTCAGCCAAGAATTTGGCTAATAAACGTGTTGCCCCTATACAGCAACAAAATGACATTTATAATGATTCAGCCAGTATTTTGGCTACACAGTCTGACATTTCTATTAATTTAAATTAAATAATTCGACAATAGAGAATACCTCTTGCAATGACACTTTCATTAATAATGGGCTGGTATGTACGAATAAGCTTAATCCAACTAATAATTCATTTAGAAATTCACAAGTATTAAAACTGGTACATCAAAATATACAAGGTATGTCAAATAAAGATTTAGAAGTGGAGTTGTTCATGAACGGTGAATGCGTCGATATTTTGTGTATAACAGAACATTTGCTTTAAGATCACCAGTTCATGTGCAATTTTAATAACCATCTGGTTGGTAGTTCGTTCAGCAGACAAAATGCAATACATGGTGGATCGTTGATTTTAGTTAACAAGCTGCTTAAATTTAAGAATCGTAGTGACATTGTTAGTTTCTCTGTTGAACGGACAGTTGAACTAGCCTGTGTGGAGTTGGACCAACTTCTTGTTTTGAGTGTGTATAGGCCACCATCATCCTGCTATGACAACTTTAAAAGTGTCATGGATGATGTGTTACGGAAGCTATGCCAACAAAATAAATCTATAATAGTAGGTGGCGATTTTAATATTAATTTACTAGAAGATTCCCTGAATTGCCACAAAATTAAGAATTTGTTCAAGTCATATAATCTTGCATGCTTATTTTTGGAACCCACCAGGATAACTTCCACGACATCTACTTGTATAGACAATATATTTACAGATATTGTACCAGTTAGAAAGCAAATAATTAACAAATTAACATCAGATCATTGTGAACAATCTATAACATTTGCTATGCAGTCTAAAAAAGTAGGTAGAAAGGAATTGAGTGTGGTGCCAAAAATTTTGCGTCGTCTGGAGGAACTTAAGGATAAACTCACAAGTACATTACCATACTTATGCTATAATAACGACCCTAATAAGTTGTACAATTCTTTCTTTGACATGTACTGTACTATATTCAATTCTATCTTTGTCCCTAAAAGGATCTCAGTTGCTGGTACTACATCCTTCAGTGAATGGGCAACCACTGGAATTTATAAAAGTAGAAATAAGCTTTACGAATTATATGAACAGAAAGTAATTTATAAAAATGATGAACAATTTTGTCAATATGTAAGAAATTATTCCAAGTTATTTAAAAAGATTTGTCGTGAAGCTAAGACACTTTATTTAACTTCAAAAATTAAAAACAGTGACAATAAAATAAAAGAAACGTGGGATATTATAAACATTGAGACTGGAAGGGTCAAGATTAAAAGTAACGATTACACTCTTCAATTAAATAAAAAGATATTAAAGTCAGATTTTGAGGTTGCCACAGCATTTGAAAATTTCTTCACAGACATTCCAGTCTCAACCACTAAATCCCTCAACTCGTCCCCTAATGACGCCGAATCTCTATTGAAACAAAATGTCAATAGGTGTAACATTGAATTTAGTTTTAGTTATGTCACTGACAGAGATATTGTAAAAACTTTTAATACCCTTAATTTGAAGAAGACTAGTGATCTTTGGGGCAATTCTGTTGTGATTACGAAATCTATAATCAACACAGTAGCACCGGAACTGGCAATGATTTTCAATAGATGCATTGACTGTGGTGTGTTTCCTGATCAAATGAAAAGTAATAAAGTAATTCCGTTATTTAAATCAGGTAGCGCATCTGACCCCACAAATTATAGGCCAATATCTGTGCTACCCACGTTTAGTAAAATTTTTGAAAAATTAATTCTAGGTCAGCTTCAAATTCATTTTAATAACAATAAGCTGTTACATGAAAAACAATTTGGTTTTACTAGGGTTCGCTCAACTACCGATGCTGGAGTTGAGCTTTTAGATAGTATTTTTGATGCCTGGGAGGAGTCGCATGATGCTCTGGGAGTCTTTTGTGACTTATCTAAGGCTTTTGATTGCGTGTTTCATGAAACATTGATCAGGAAATTACATTACTATGGAGTTAAGAACACTGCTTTGGATCTCCTAACATCATATTTGAGTAATAGGATACAGAGAGTTGAGGTAAATGGAAAAGTTTCTATGGGTTCAGTGGTCACAATGGGAGTGCCGCAAGGTTCAATTCTTGGTCCATTCCTTTTCTTTGTATATATTAATGATTTGCCATACATTATGCAAAATAATGAAGAGATAGTGTTATTTGCTGATGATACATAACTTATTTTTAAACTAAGACGACAACAATCAAATAATGACGATGTAAATAACGCTCTCTCTAAAGTAGTTAAATGGTTTACAGCTAACAATTTACTGTTAAATGAAAGAAAAACAAAATGTATACGATTTTCAAGACCGAATGTAAAACAAGTTAAACCTAACATATGTTTGAATGGAGAAGAGTTGGATCTTATAGTTAGCCACTCATGTGCTTTAGGTAGCTGGGGCTACCAAAGTGATTTTGCTTGTAGTGCCTCTGGTAACTGTGGCTACCAAGGGGACTACGTTCCATTTCTGGGTTTTACTTCGTTACGAAGCATACTTCTGTGGGTCCAAGTCCAGAATTTTATAAAAAAATATATGTCTGGTCTACAGGTTCAAAGTTTTTCTTAAAATAGGCATAAACATTTAAAACCTTTCGCATTACCTAGTAGCGGTAAGCGGTGTATGAGGAATTAGTGCTCTATTTCAACATTATTTTTAGGCCCTTTTTTGTAGGATGGCGTATACATATTAAATACTTAATTAAAATATTGATTAATGTCCTTTATAATTATAAAATATAAAACATATGTAATCGATAAAGATTTCGAACAAAAAATATTTTCGTTAACAACTTCATAGTTTGACATGTGTTTTAAGTTCCCCTATTTTTTATAATTTTAAATGGTTGTTAAATTCTAAGAAACTTCAATCAATGAGTTCTCCGTACCCTAATCTATAACGTAACCGTCGTAAATCAAGTTTTATTATACTAAGGCGCGCTGGCGCTCCATGTAACTTTTTGGTAAGCACTACAAGCGCTTTTTTGTTGTGACGTTAGCACGTGAGTGGATAACACCGTATTCTTAGGCATAACCTTAGATTCTAAGCTACAGTGGGGCCCACATATAGGTCAGTTGTCGAATAGACTTAGCTCTGCAGCATACGCGGTTTACAAAATTCGTCAGTTAACTGATATAGATACGACCAGATTAGTATATTTTAGTTATTTCCACAGCATAATGTCATATGGCATTTTATTATGGGGCAACGCAGCTGACATTCAAACTGTGTTTGTACTGCAGAAGCGGGCTATTCGTGCAATCTACAGTCTTGGTTCAAGGCATTCACTGAGGGAAAAATTTAAAGAAATTAAGATAATGACTGTCGCATCTCAATACATTTATGAGAACTTGTTATATGTCAGGAAAAATATAAATATGTTTTCTAAATTCAGCGACATTCATAATTTAAACACACGAAATAAAAACAAACTTGTTCTACCTTCAATTAGACTACAAAAAATAAGTAACTCATACAAGTGTCAAAGCATACGTTTTTACAACAAAATTCCAGGCAATATTCAGGAACTAAGTATTAATAAATTCAAAGTATTTATTAAACAGAGCTTGTGTTCAAAAGCTTATTACACAGTTAAAGATTATTTAGCAGACAAAAATGCCTGGAATTGAGTTTAAAAATTATGAATTTTGACATTTTGAAATTAGTGACATGATATTTTTATTTACATTTGTAATACTTATATTTTTACATTTTGACATTTTTAATTTGACATTTGTAATTTTATTTATTTTGTTTTGACATTGTTTGATTTGACATTGTTATTTTATTTATTTTCTTTTGACATTTAAAATTACTTAAGTAGTATATTATTATTCATAAATTGACATTCAATAATATTTTCTGACATTTAATAATATTTTCCGACATTTTAAATATATGACATTTTATTGTTTAAATTTTTATTATTTTTACTTATTGTTTGCAACATGTATTTTACTGTGTATTAGCATGTAAAGTTGTGAGTACGATGTGGGCATTATTAAACATATAAACAAATAGTTGTGGCAACCTGTCTGATGGCTTAGGCTGACATGCTTATGCATACACCTTCTGATGGCGTGGAGGCATAGTGATACAGATCGTGCTGGCTCCCTCAATTAAGGTTGAGCTGTACGATTGCTGTTGAATGCGGGCCATCAGTGGGCCGAGTCAGTCAAAAGCGTCAGATAATTTCCTGCATTGTACTTGCATACTAAACCCTTTTTTGTCTGGACTTTAAAAGATGAAGGAAATACTAAAGAAATTGAAGTGACAAAAAAAAAACAATGACTCTGAGTTTGTTTCGGCCTTTCTTCTCAAGAAGTCATTTAGCTAGGAAAAGCCGGCTTCATCTAGAATAGGGTATTGACATGTATAAGTGTTGTAAACAACCAAAATGCAGAAATAAATATGTCTATGTCTATGCCTATGTCTACTTGTGCGTTTTTGTTTGTCTCTCCACAAAGGCCGTACACTTAGAACTGGTCTCCTCGCTTACGACCGAGGCGTTTGTAGCCACATTTGACAGATTTGTATCCCGCAGAGGGCTGCCTTCCTTGATCCGTTCTGACTGCGGCACTAACTTCAAGGGCACCTATAATTATTTGAATGATGTTGTTAATTTCCTTGAAACCAACAAGGCTGATATAGGTGATAGGCTTGCCCGACGTGGGATAAATTGGTTGTTTTCCCCACCAAATTGTCCACACTGGGGTGGTATATTTGAGGCCGCCGTAAAATCGGCCAAAACACACTTGCGCAGGACAATCGGTGAGTCTGTCCTTACATTTGAGGAACTCGCAACTGTGTTTTGTAAGATTGAGGCCGTTTTGAACTCTCGGCCATTGTGCCCGATCTCCTCAGATCCGAATGATTTGGAGGCCCTTACGCCGGGCCATTTTTTGATTGGTCGCCCACTTGTCGCCTTGCCTGAGTACCCCTATATTGATACGAGACCTGGTCGTCTCTCGCGTTTTGAATTGGTACGCCAGATTACTCAGAGCTTTTGGAAACGCTGGAATTTGGAATATTTGCACATACTCCAGCAACGCGTTAAGTGGACCGACAAGACCCATCCACCCAAGATTGGTGACCTCGTTTTGATCAAGGAGGCTTACCTTCCGCCACTCAGATGGCGCAGGGGGCGCATCCTTGGTTTGGTAACTGGGGCTGATGGAGTTCCCCGATTTGCTGAGGTCTTGGTGGACAGTTCGATTCACATGAGAGCGGTTGCAACATTGTCACGTCTACCAACTGATTAGCGGACCGGTAGGCCGGTACGGGGCGGGTGGATGTTTGAAATAGAATTAGTTTTTATTATAAGTCAAATCGATTATATCAATTAAGTAACATTTCGTTTAGTCTATTGAAAATTTCTGACAATGGTCACACTGAACTGTCACTTCCGTTGCCGCCTTGAAAAATTAACACGCCGTCTTGGGCTGTCTCGCGAGAATTATTGTAATTGATATAAATTGATCGCCCTTTTGAAAGCACATAAACCAGCTTCGCGAATTGGTATTGTGAATTCTTACCCTGCCGCCTTTGGTTTGCCCGGCAAAAGTTGAATTGAACATTGAACTTTATAGTTGATTGAATCAGGCGTTACTTGGCGGAACTCCATTGTAACCTAATGGAAGGAAAGAGGAACCCACCACGCACCCTCGAATTGACCACTCCAACTATTGCAATAGAAAAAGGTTGACAATATCGAATTCCTCTAAAAGGATAAGGGATATAGGAATGGTATGGGTTCCAGGAAGATACCTGACTTGCAGTATCCCGCTGTATGCGCCGACTATTCTTCGACACGTGTTTCGCCTCTGCACGAGGCATCCTCAGGAACGATGGGCAACGACTGAGCGCTTGCCAACCGTGGGCATGTCTTATAAACGATTGTACTTTCTAATCCCCTCCCTCCGTTGCTCGACTGATGTGAGTCATTATGACGGTGTGCGAATATATTCAGCAATGGGGACCCGTTAAAGTTGGTTTGATCGTTCAGTAATGTATGCTTGTCCCGCTTTAAAATCTCTAATTGTTCCAATACGCACATTCTAATACCCTTTTGACAAGTGTGTATGACGTCAAATGAATGTCCGCTATTTAAGGTATGACCCGATTCAAGTAAATGTTCGGCAAAATGAGACTTTTCCGGCTGGTTGTTTCTAAACGCCGCTAAATGTTCTTTATATCTCAGCTCAAAACTTCGACCCGTCTGTCCTATGTACTTATTTTGGCATTGGTCGCATGTTAAGCAGTAAATACCGGACTTTTTGTTCTTGCATACTTTATCTTTACCATTGCAAAGAAATTTTAACGTTTTGTATGGTTTATAGGCTGATCTGATACCGTTCCTCCTCAGTATACGCGCCATACGGTCAGTTATGCTTCCAAAATAGGTAAGAACAGCGGTATTATTTATAGGTTCTTTTATAGAGGGATATAAAAGTGACTTGGCCATTCTGAGTTGTTTTCCTCTAATCGCAAACGCCTAATTGACAAGATGATTAGAGGAAAACAACTTAGAATGGCCAAGTCACTTTTATATCCCTCTATAAAAGAACCTATAAATAATACCACTGTTCTTACCTATTTTGGAAGCATAACTGACCGTATGGCATATTATTTGTTGGGTAGTTGTACGCCAGGCTCATACGGGTGGCGAAAAACAAATTGTGTCACAGTGTTAGTTACGATACTGCTCCTAAACGGATGGACCAATTTGTATGAAATGTTATATGTATGTTCGGTTACCCTTTTTTTTTTTGGTATCGGATTGGAAAATCCTCATGGAGTCCATCCGCCCTGGAGGATGGGCGAAGGGGACTGTCAGACTCTTACTGACTAAAAACCAACCCGTGTGCCTCATGCACCCGTGTGTCGGAGGGTCGGGTTTCACCCAAGCATACGTCACAACCCTCCGACGGGTACTGGCCCGCCAGATGATCCGGCGGGCCCCGAACAAAACCCCCTTGGCGGCGGATGAGGGTGTTGGGCCGCTCCGCCGCCAAAACACCAAGCGGCCGCAGAGGATAGGGAGGACGGCAACGCAACACCGCATCTCCTCTTCCTCTGCGGCCCCACCGCGACGCATCGAATGGTGCGCCCCCATTTGGTCGCGGGAGATAGGGCGCGCGGCAACGCAACACCGACACGCCTCTCCTCCCGTGACCACGCCTGACTGCGAGGGACAGACAAAACTGTCCCTCGCACCCGCACCGTTGGACGCATCCTGCGCAGGCCCACTGCCAAGCCCACGCGGAGCGTCCCCTCCTGGATTCCTCTTAGCTTCACCGCGGGTGACCAATCCACGGTAACTGAGCCCCCCACCACGACAAGGTGGAGATCCCACGGGGGAGATGTTCGGTTACTCTGAGAATCGATCGTTATCTAATTTTAAACCCTTAAGTGAAAAGGGTGGCCCAAACATTATTTTCTTTATCATTGAACAATTTTCTTTTTATTATGTCACAATCAAAAATATGTAGATACAACCCTTAATTTTTACCCTTTTATCACCAACACCATTTTTTAACACTTAAGGACTCGCGCCCTAATTTATCGTTAATACTCGCTATGGGGTTCACTGGACCCAGTTTAATATTCATTGTTTATTTCAAAACTACTTAATAAAAGTGAACGTTTACTTTTGTACTAGGTTTACATGTAAATAAAGAAAGATAGTGATTAATGAAATACTTATATTTATTGTTTTTTTCTTAATCCTATTTTGTCTACAAAAATATAAGGAATTATGCTACTTTTTTATCATAAGATTCAGACTAACTGCTGTAATTTCTGTTATTATTTATTTTAAGGAAAACTTTTTAATTTTTTTTATACTACTGGTTCGGCGATACACCGAAACCGTAGGTTCTAGGCGACTTGGGAAGGATTAATGGAATGGACTGTATTCAAAGGATAGCGGGTTTTAGTCGCCTAGGATTGGAATGGGAGAGATGATTGTGAGTGGGTATAGGATATTCCAAGGATGAAGGGGACTTACCTTGTTCGGCAATCTTTTTCGTCTCAGAAGGGCAGTCTCCTGGTGGTTTCGGGATGAAGCTGCTGGATTCACTTCACTACACAAATCACCTTCACTTGCGATCTGTTTATATAAGAGGTAATAACTATAGCGGGAGCGGCGCGGTGATACGGTATGGCAGACGCGTATTTTGCGAATCGAATGTTCTCGAAAGTTCTGGACTGTCACTCGCGTCGACGTTTCGCGGCGACCAATCCGAGAAAGGCGTGCCCCTTCTTGGGGATGGGATAGAGAGGGATAGAAACAAAAGGCATCGCTCGCATTGGCCAAGCAGCGACCAACCATTGACGTTGATGCGATTAGTTACAGATAGGAAGGTAGATGGCGCTACCATATCCCCCCGGCGCTAAAGGGTTGCCTTTAAAAAAAATTGAATTGAACTTAGCTATGTTGGGTGTACTACCGCATAACCCATCAATAGGCTAAGACAGCGATATGACAATAAAATTAATCTAAATTAACTTTAGCGAAAACTACAAACGCAATAATAGCGAAAACTACTAACTAAATACTTAAACTAAGAGGTAGGTCCAACTTCAGGCTAGATCTCACTGAGTTGGAAGCGGACAGAGACGTACAACAGGGCGCACGTAACTCCCTTTAACGGTTTTCACGATGACAACGCGAGTTGTACCGTCCTTGGAAGTATGCAATTTCTCTACGATGGCTTACGGCCATGAAAGCGGCGGAGCATTATCATGTATTATGACGACCAACGTACCCTCCTGTATAGGGGATGCAGGACTATTCCACTTGGATGTAGCCTGAAGCTGGTGTAGATATTCCGCACGCCAGCGCCGTCAGAACGACTGTACGAGTTTATCCAGCAGAGTATGTCTCTGGAGCAAGCTTGAAGAGTCTGCTTCAGGAGCCGGAAATGACGATAATGGCACTGTGTTCAGAAAATGTGCAGGGCTTAACGCGGATGGTTCTGCAGGGTCACTACTCAATGGCGTGAGTGGACGCGAGTTGATCAGTGCCTCGACTTGTGCAAGGACAGTTAAAAGCTCTTCGTAAGAGAGGATCTGTTGACCTATAACCTTGAAGAGATGCGTTTTAATTACTTTGACCATGCTTTCCCAACATCCACCGAAATGCGGTGATGCTGGTGGAATAAACTTCCAGTCAATATGATTTATGGAAAGTTCTTCCTGAAGACGAGTACGATATTCTTCCCTGAGAAACTTATAAAGGTCGCGTAAATAAGAGCTTGCGCCCACAAAACAAGTGCAGTTATCCGTGTACAAACACTGTATAGGGCCGCGCCGTGAGAGAAATCGTTTAAGGGCTGCCAGGAATGACACCGTGCTTAAATCTGTCGCAACTTCAATATGGGTAGCGCGCGTCGTTAAGCATGTAAAAATACATAGCCAGGCTTTACGGCTTTTAACACCTCGACCACGCACTGGCGTATACTGCAGTGGTCCTGCGTAATCACAACCGGTGGGTGTAAACGCTTTAGCATCCTGGTTGACGCGCTTGCTAGGGAGATCGGCCATGGGAGGGAAAGTCGGACGCGGACGAAATTTGAAACAGACGTTACATTTATGTATTCTGTGACGAATTATTCGTCGAGCGTCTAAAATCCAATACTTATGCCTAAGTAAGGACATAAGCAACTCTGGACCGGCATGGAGGTGCTTCTTGTGATAAAAATCAACAAGAAGGTCGACAACATGATCATGTCGCGGCAGAATACAAGGATGTTTGTAGTTATAAGGTTCATCCGAATTTGACAGCCGACACCCAACGCGTATGACGCCGTGTTCATCGAGAAACGGCTTGAGTCTGAGGATAGCGTGAGAACAAGGTACATTGTCTTTTAAATTTTGAATGACGTTACTAAAATAAACAGCTTGTACAGCTCGTAGTAACTTACATTCTGCGAATTTGATATCAGTACTTGATACAAAAGTCTCATTAGGTAGGTGCCTAAGAAACCTATAGACATAAACGATGGCGCGGAGTAACTTAGACCACGATGACATGTGTAGTGCGAGTGCATAGATGGGAGACTCCGCAACCTCAGCAATCACGGGATAAGAAACAGACTTCCGTTCGAGTACATCTTCGTCTTCCGCACTGTGGTCAAAGGGTTGCATGGGCCATTCTGACGGATTATGGGAGATCCAAGAAGGTCCACGATGCCACAATGGATGATGCAGAAGATTAAGTGGAGTGACACCACGAGACAAGCAATCTGCGGGGTTCTCAATACCCGCGACGTGATTGAAACAAGTAGCAGGGACCAGTTCAATCAATTTGCTAACGCGGTTGGCGACAAAAGTCTGCCAGCGATGAGGAAAAGAATGAATCCAAGCGAGCACTACTTTGGAGTCGGAAAATGCGTATAATTTATTAATGGGGTAGTGGGGCAAAACTGTGTCTTGAACCTTGCGGAGCAACTGAGACAGCAGAAGGGCCGCGCACAACTCCAGTCTCGCAACTGAAATGGTTTTAACAGGCGAGACCTTAGACTTGGCACAAAGTAACTGCACCGAGTAGTTAGAACCAATGCGGACTTGCAGATATACGACTCCACCGTAAGCACGCTCGCTGGCGTCAGCGAAACCTATTAAGTTGATGGTACATCCATCTACCAACCCAAGATGACGCGGAATAGTAACTTGATTGAGCGCGGTAAGCTCAATACAAAACTGGCCCCAAGCGGCGACAATATGGTCAGGGGGTGTTTCATCCCACTCACACTTTGATAGCCAAAGCTCTTTGATCAAGAGCTTGGCGTACAAAATTGTGGGAGCCACAAAACCCATTATGTCCCATAGTCGAGCCACTGTGGACAGCATAGTACGTTTGGTGCACTTATCATCTGGTGGTGAGACGTCAAACCCAAAACTATCGCAGGATTTGTCCCAGCGTAAACCGAGAACCTTATGCGGTACAGACTTCTCAAACTCAATGTCTGGAGAAGCCTTATGAGAATCTGGTATGCGTGCGAGAACCTCCTTAGAGTTGCTTGTCCATATGACAAGATCAAACTGGCCTCGCTTGAAAAGCTGAATAAGCTCTTCACAAAGCGAAATTGCTAGCGAAGCGGATATGACACTACAGGCAATGTCATCCATATACAAAGCGGAAGTGGCAACAGCCGCTGCGGTGGGAAAGTGATCGCCTTCATCAGCGATCAACTGGCGAACAACTCGTAACGCGTGATATGGGCTAGACTTGAGTCCAAAACAAACACGATTGAACTGATACACCGATAAAGGTTCTTTCCTGTCAAAACGATAAAAGACCCGTTGAAATCTACGGTCAGATTCGCGAACGCCGATATTGAGAAACATTTGGCGGCAATCAGCTGACAGAGCGATTTGGAAAAGACGAAACTTTATTATGATGTTAAATAAATCACCCTGTAGATTGGGGCCGGCATGCAAAATGTCATTAATGGACTGACCCGATGTAGTCTTACAACTAGCGTCTAAAACCACACGAAGTTTAGTAGAGGTTTTATCTTCGTGATGCGGGATATAATATGAGGGAAGAGAATTGCCCTCGTTGTTTACAACTACACTCAAAAAACCTTTATCTATGTAGTCACGAATGACGTCATTATAGGCGCTGCGTAACTTAGGTGATGCATCAAGTTTACGTTCCAAACAATGGAAACGTCTGAGCGCAGCAGCGTACGAGTCGCCTAACGAATAAGGGTCACCACAGAATGGCAACGCCACAACGTATCTGCCACTGTCGTCACGAACAGTGGTAGCGCGGAAATGTTCTTCACACTCGAGATCTTTACGGCTCATCGAGGGCGGTGCGGTAACCTCTTCCAGCTCCCAAAATCGCTTGAGAAGAGAATCAATATTGTTTTCTTGAAGAACAGACTAACAGCAAGACGTAACGTATTGAGAAGTATGTAATGTAGGTACGGTACCCATAATCACATACCCAAATACCGTCTCAATAGCGGGCGGTAAGTTATGTTGCTCACTACGTACCACTTTAGTTAGTAGTAAGTGCGGGAATATTGCGGCTCCGATCAAAACATCGATGTCTGCCGGATTCGCAAACTCCGCGTCTGCTAGCGGCAATGTCTCGAGATGTGTGAGTAGCGATACGTCCACATTAGCGTTTGGCAATGTGTCCGTAATACGCTCCACGATAAGCGAAGAAATGTTAAAATTAATGTCCCTATCAAAACGCGAATGTATTTTAATATCTACGGAACCCTTGCAATGTTTTTCTGATCCGCCTATCCCTCGGATTATTGAGTTCGTATTTTTTAAGTTATTCCACAATCCGAGGCGTTTGAACAATTCTAACGTTATTAAATTGGTCTGAGATGCGCTATCTAGCAGACAACGTACTATGTGCGGCGTCCCATTAACATCATAAATGATAACTTGCGCTGTCGCTAACAGAACAGTCTTAGACGCCATACAAAAGGCATCGCTCGCATTGGCCAAGCAGCGACCAACCATTGACGTTGATGCGATTAGTTACAGATAGGAAGGTACATGGCGCTACCAACTACTATAAGTAAGCTATTTAGGACAAATAACAATGCAAGATTGATCTTGCATTAATTGATTATCGTTGAACAAACAAAAAATAGCTTCAAAACTAAAAAATAATTAAATAACTTCTTTGGGTTAAAACCACATCTCATCACCCTTTAATCTCTTGCTACCTAAAACTTAGTCAAAACAGATTATACAAAGTTGTTTCATGGTACACACACTGGTATATTGCATTTTACGCAAAAAACATTCGTTTTCCTGTCCTTTTTCCAACTACTTAGACCGCAACGCACTTTTCGACCACTGGGTGCAAGCTGATTGGAAACGGTTGGCTCAATTTCTGGCACTATGTTTTGTGTACGATTTTTGATATGTTGCGGGATGTTTCTGATAGAAATTCTTTCATGGAGGTGGGGTTTGATTAGAGAAATGGCTAATGTTTTGATAAAATCTCTCCGTGTGAAATCATCAGAAGGTACTCTCGCGTTATGAATAATGTAAGTGTTTAGTGCACCAATATTCAATAATCTAAAAAATATACAAAGTGGCCACCTTTGAGTTCGTCTTGATACAGAATATGTACCAGTCACCTGATCAACTACATTGACTCCACATTTCAACGTATTATAATCGTTTATCATCGCAGGTTTTTTTACCCCAGTTTTTACGTCTATTTTGGCATCGTGGTGCATAGTAGATGCCACAAGAACTACTTTTCCTAGTTTGGGGACATACGATACCAGTGCGGTATTGTTTTGAAAACCAAAGTTTGTTTCATGCGCTTGTCTTCCTCTAGTTTAAAAATAAAAAAATACTCACGTATTTACTCGCTACGGGGTCTAGTGGACCCATACACACCTTTCACGTCCGTTGCACTCACACGCAGCGCGCCAACTGACAACTAAGAATGCCGTCTGCCTTGCTACACTAACGTTGAAAGATCGGCAACGTCACAAACGTAAAAGTTTTGATGTTATGGAAAAAATTATGAAGGTCTGGGTTCATTGGACCCTGTAGCGAGTCCCTAAGTGTATTAACACTTAGGGTCAAAATTGCTAACATGGTTATTAAACCATGTTAGCAATTTTGTCTTATTACTAAATCAGTTATCTGCCTCTATCACAACCTTATTCCACATTCTCACACTCAATAAGTCAGTTATTATTTTCTATCCTAGAAATTCCCTGGAACTAATTTTTATGCCAAAATTACTTTGACTGACACTTATGAGATTAAGCACAGATGTCACACTTAATAACTTTTTAAGAATTTATTCTTAATTTGTGGAATAGGGTTTGGAAAAAGAAGGAAACAGAAAAAAAGAAACTTTAAAAAGTCGATACGGAGTTCGCCGGGTCAGCTAGTATTCTTATAATAAAAAATATTTTTAAATAAAAAACAACCGACTTCAAAAACACTAAGGAACTAAAAAACATAAAATAATTGGTTTTGGAGCAAACATTTTTGGAGTCGGTGCCAAGCCAAGTATTTCTCATCAGACTATAAAAACCTCTACATATATTTATATAACTTTCGTTGTTGATAGAATACGCATAGATTTATTATATATAATAAATCTATGAGAATAGGCAAGTAGTTTGTAATTTAGTAACTTTTTGCGTAAGGGCTTGGCACCGACTCCAAAAATGTTTGCTCCAAAACCAATTATTTTATGTTTTTTAGTTCCTTAGTGTTTTTGAAGTCGGTTGTTTTTTATTTAAAAATATTTTTTATTTTTGCTTTTTAGTGGTATACTAATAAAAAATAGTAATAGGTGGTAAGTAGGTACATAGGATAGTCTAGGTATCCAGCATCAAAGTCTATGTAAAGACGACTCCAACGAGCCCAAACTCGATGGCATTGCGTAATCGAATTACAATTATCCCATGGCTACCTTCCTGCTCCATCATCAGAGTTTGGTAAACATTCAGCACTAAAGTCCATGTAAAGACGAATCAAACGAGCCCAAACTCAATGGGATTGCGTCTTTGTATTACAAAGACCTCATGGCTACCTGCTTGCTTCATCATCAGACCCTGGAAAACATCCAGTACCAAATTCCATTTAAAGACGTATCAAACGACCCTAAACTCGATGACATTGGGTTATTGTATCACAAAGATCTCATGATTGCCTTCCAACTCTATCATCAGACCATGGAAATCATCCAGCATCAAAGTCTATGTAAAGACGACTCAAACGAGCCCAAACTCGGTGGAACTGGGTTATTATCGTCAAATCGCTTCAAGTGAGCTTATAAAATTTGGAGAGTTCCTACGATTATTCAGGATTCCATGATCAGATCCTGACCTGATGATTATGGGACCAACTAGAAGGTATACTCTTTCAATCAAACTAAGAATTTTCGAAATCGGTCCAGGCGTCTTAGAGAAATCGGGGAACATACATAAAAAAAAAAGATTCCGACGAATTGTAAACCTCCTCCTTTTTTTGAAGTCGGTTAAAAATAGTTAACAAGCTTTCTAAAAAGTACTAATTTAGAGTCAAAACGTAAATAGTTTTTTTTTTTATTTCGAGGTATTTCTTTGGTCGAATTACCAAACACTCTGTATATATAGTTACTAGCTTAACAGCCAGTACCAGATATGTATAGTTATCCCCCATAAAAAGCACTTCGAAAAAGGTTTTTACTGACAGTTTAAATTGGTATCATTTTCACAGCCACGTCCAATTACGTCTGCAATGACAACCGGATGGCAGACAGTCGTATCAATTGCGTCGCGTGTTGTGCAGCCTGAGTCATAATTGCCGTCAACAGGTTAGCTTTGTAATATTTTTTGCAATAGTTTTTGCTCGCGGCTGCGTATAGTGTCAAATGTAGCGCCATTAGAAAAAGTTTTTGATTTTACGCGGTTTTCGAAGGTCAAAAGGTATTAGTTGCGTTTTATTCCATCATATTCCGAGAGTTGTATGATCGATACACATGGAACACTACCGCATTATCAACAATGTAGCATACAGCCAAATGCAAGGCTTAAATAACAGATACATAACTTCACGCCTTTATCCCCGAAGGGGTAGGCAGTGGTGCATTACACACCCTCACTTCGCCAGTTATGTTTCGGTCCCAATGTAATAGGGGGCGAGCCTATTGCCATCTATGTAACGCTTTAATACAACACAAATCAGTTTGGTAAATACCTGATACTTGTAAATGTAAGATATTGTTAGCATGTTGCTGTGTTTCTTTATAGGTATACGCAGTTTGTGAATATCGTTTAAGCTAATAAGTAAATCATTGACTGTCTTAAAGAAAGCCGATTACTAAGGATTTAACCACAACACAAAAAAGTAAAAACATAAAAAAGCAATAAAGTTTACATCTCGTGTTTAACAACCCAGATTTAAAAAATATTAACTGCCGAGTAAATATTTTATAATAAGGATTCTTTAAACAAACCATTAACAGGGATTGCAATGGCTTATCCATTAAGCTTTTGACTATGTAAACATTGTCTACGTTTCCATATTGTACCGTTAATGGAAACGGCATGATAATAATAAACATTTCGTATTCGCAAAATGTTTTATTCCGTAGTCTCGATATTGTAAAATTGTCTGAATATTTTGGTATTAGATGCTAATCATACCTCGTCAGGCAAGAATTCAATTTCAGTCGTACTGTACTGATATTATTTCTAGGTATGAGGGTATGGCAGCAAGATATATGTAAGGAATTGTTACCTAATTTTTACATGACTCGAACAACGTTGTTTATTGATGTGTTATACTTTATTTGATATGTGCAAGCCTGCAAATAAAATATTAAACATTTAGACGGGATTGTTGTTGTTATACACGACTATTAACAGTTTAACGGGGCACTAAGTATCTTTAACTGATCATAATTATGTAGTTAAAAATAAAAACACTAAGTCCCAAAACTGTCTTAAAACTGTCCACAAAAATACGTAATAATTGGTAAATGCATAACTAAGACTATGACCGACCCGCGTACTATCACTATCAGTAGTAAACTGCTCCATTGATAAATTCCCACCTGTCCCTCTGCGCCCGTGCCGCGCCCCGATGCGACAAACAGTGCTAAATTGCTAGCATAAGTGAGCGCATCCATTTTTTCGACGCAACTGTGAATTGTTTGTCTACGTTTACCCGACGCGATGGCTTAGTATGTAGCTATGCTCCATGCGTACTTTTTAAGTGGAGAATTCGCGAGTGTAGCTGTGTACCCATGGACTTCTTTTTGTGAGTGTACAAAAGTGAGCCGGTTAGTGTCGAACAATTAAAACAGCGCATATTGGACGCTTTTGACGAAGTAAAAAGACAGAAGCGTACTTCTCTCGTTAAAAAACAATTTAATAAAACGTGCACGTCTGTGTATTGGCAATGGTGGTGGACATTTCGAAGGACAATGGAAATACTAGTAAGTTTAGTAAATAATACCTACATAAGTAAAAAATAATTTGATGCGGGCGGCTCTAAATCGGTCTGTATGGAGAACCTTGAGGGAGGCCTATGTGCAGCAGTGGACGTCTCTAGGCTGACATGATGATGATAAAATAATATATGTAAATAGCAGATGATTCTAACTTCATAATTACGCCAAAATTAAGCCCGGACGAAGTATGAAGGAGAGGGTTGAATTTAGAAAATTAAAAAGTAACTACCTACACTTATTATTTTGCTTCATTTTATTGTCTAAGGATACCTACATTGTAAGTGCGACGGAGAGAATGCGTATGAGTAGGACGGATAGTAAGTACTATCAATGAAGTAGTGAATGGATTGTAAAATATGTCTACGATTTAGGTGAGATTTTCTACAAAAAACAAATGAAACTTTGCTATTTATAGATATTATGAAATTCTTACGTCACATATATGCTAATAATGTCTTCTCTAATAGGTCCTTAAAGTTTTTGTACTAATTAAAAAATTGTGGTGTATAATGTAATTAACTATATTAGTTATAAACAGTCGTCCTTAAAAACTTTGTCGTATGCTAAATTAGAAATTGAAACTAGACAAAAGTGAAAAGCACTTTTTTGTTTTTCACTGATTTGTCTAGTATATATTAGTAAACTTTGCTACACATCCAACAGACGTGAAACAAATTTGTACTTTTGAGCTTGAGGCTTTTAAATATGACTAGCGAGACGATATGAAAAAAAAAACCGATATGATTCGAGTCAATTATTCATTTCATTAGTCATTACATTGTTCCTTCTTCTAAAATACTATTCCACGACCGGTTGGCGCCGCGGGAGTGCAAGCGACTGCTACGCCGTAGGTCGCGGGTTCGATTCCCGCTCAAGTCAAACATTTGTGTGCATGAACATGGATGCTTGTCTTGGTCTGGGTGTTTCTATGTATAATATGTATGTATTTACAAAAAAAAACGTATATATTATTATAGTACGTCTATCCATTATCTAGTACTCATAGTAAAAGTTTCTGCTTAGTTTGGGACTAGATAGTGTTGTGTGAATGTGGTGGAATGTTATGTTATATGACAATTAAGACTTCTCACAACCGCAACCGGCCCAATTCTTACATCGTACAAGATAAATAATATAACATTTTATTCCTAACTAGATTTCGCCCACGGCTCTGCTCACGTAAAATCTTGGTACCCCCTGGGGAGGAAATACCCAAAAATGCTCTCTCCTTGGCTCACCTCCCCGTAGTTTCGGCTGTGCGTTGCCTATCAGCCACGCAGGAATGTTACACACAGGGTGTAAAAAGACCCTTAACTAAAACTGAAATCCCATGTTGTATCAATTACTACGAACATTTTTTACTTCGACACCATACCTGGGAAATTACTGGTTCAGGTGATATTGTGCCTCAAAGTTACTATAGAATGTTTTTAATTAGGTACAAAATCGATGCAGTTACCCCTCCAATATGTTCTACGGATGTCCTATGACCCCATGGATAAGTAGGTATTTGGAGCATTGCACGCGCGCGCTTTTAATTGCGGATTAAAAAGTAATGTGTCTCCTTAAAAAAAAAACATCCATCTTTTCCTTGGCCTCCCTCTCCCTTTCTATCCCTCTACCTTCATATTCATCACTTGTGACACCCTGCAGATAAAGTACGCATCTCCATACAATCCAACTTATAACATCCAGCATCAACATCATCTTCCTAGCGTTATCCCAGTTTTAACCCGGGGTCCGCTTACTACTCTAACCGGATTTGGTTGAATATTAGCTTTTCCACAGTGCGACTGCCTGTCTGACCTCCGTAACACAAAGGGCAGCATTATTCCATGTATTTTTTATTTATTTATTAGATACAAGATACATTTTATAGATAATTTCTATGATGCAAACATAAGACGTTACAAATCTTAATATATAAAATCCTTGCGTTACTGACTGACTGACAGACACGCTACAGCCGAAACTGTTGGGCGCAGGAAGCTGAAATTTGGCATGTATGTTCCTTGGGGACCGTAGGGGTGCACTAAGAAGGGATTTCCCGAAATTCCCACGGGATCGGCCAAAACGGGTAAATTTAAAAAAATTGCAGGCGTAGCTGCTGGCGTCCTCTAGTTAAAATATAAACTTAAAGCATAGGTATATAGGTATTCAATGTGAGGCATAACAAAAACGTCAGGCAAATAAAAAAAAAGTTGTATACAATGTAGGTAGGTATAAAATAATTCAGAGCGATGTGCTAGGTTATCGGAAGCAACACCACAATGGCCGGCTTTTGTATATTAGAATTTGCATTGATACAGGATTGATACAGAATGTTGGCGAAAAAGATTAGTATTATTCTAAACTGAGTTTTTTTATGAACAAAGTGTACAGTACGACTTTTAGAATAAGTTGCAACCTTTATGTTATTACGTGTTAAACTGTTTCTAAGAGGTAGTAGTAATTGATTAATTCGTTTAGGCACCATGTATTTTAATATTCTTTTACCGTGTAAGTTGTTGTATTTAGGGAGTAATAATTTAGCTTTTGTCACACTGCGGGTTTCCATTTCATTATTTTGTAGAATTTTGGTTATTTTGAGCTTTTCGTTAAATAATTCTTCAAGTAACAATTTTACACTAACCTTATCGTGCACAGGTAGGATTTTACAATCATAAATTGTTTATGGTAGTCATTTTTATACTTATCTTTAATTTTGTTTGGAACTTTAGTTTTTAAAATACGTAGTTGGAGTGTATAAATCTGATCAAGATATTATATCTCGTATGTTCTGCCATAGCTCGACAAGCCGTACGAAATCGTAGATTCTACTATGGACTTATATAGCATTAAGAGTGTGTTATATGGTATTTTATATTTAATAATCGAAAATTTTGCCAGTATGCCTCTTAATTTATCGCTCACCTCATTTATATGATCTTTCCAATTTAGACGACTATCTATTAATCCTAGGTGTGTATCTTTATGCACTAGATCTATGGTTTAACAATTACAAGGTATACTGGCATTACTGACCTGTTTAATATGCAAACAGTCATGGTTGTGTGCTGTCAGTGTAGGTAAGTGAATACTCCGATTTTGTGTAGAACTTATATACATAAATTTTGTCTTGTCGGCATTTAGTAGTAAGCCCGCATCATGTGACCACTGTGACAGCCTATTGAAGTCTTCTTGCAGTTTGTTTTGAGCCTCATTGACGCTACGGCCAGTAGCTACAAATTTTAGACTAGTGTTAGTTTTTATTTAGAAGGTACTGGTGCCCTATAACGACTGTCAAAGAACTTCATGACAACCGGGACTGACGGCTTAACGTGCTATCCGCGGCATGCGTATTGAATTGTTAATTTACAATTTCAAAATAACTATTAAACTACGCCATCTGTGCAGACTTTTCTCTTGAAACAACGCAGTTTATCTCACTACAGTGACGCAACAGGCCATGCCTGTGCCAGTTCAACGTCCCCGTATTTCATTCAATCAACACCAAGCCTGCTGGATTTGCATGCTTAATATTTGCATACAATATTGTTGTTACTACGTCATCTCTGCCCTTTGCTGTGGACAAGCCCATGGATTATTTGTGAAGGTATCCCATATTGATTATTGTGTGAACAGAGATGGAAATACAGTAGCCCTCCTAATAATATGACATTATTTTGATCAAATCGATAAAAATCCTTATACCCTGCTACTCGTATGGTTGTTAACTTATGCTACACATCGTAATCTAATCAGAAAAGTCAACAGTTGAATATACTGGTTTGAATTTTTGGCTGTCCCAATGACTTTTAAAAAATCGCTTAAGAGCGTTTACACCATACGGCTTTTCATACAAACTTTCAAGTCCTTATATTTCGAAATGAATGAACCGATTTTAATGAAACTTCATACACATGAGCAGGATACATAGGTCTAAAAAGTTAGTTGAAAATATTTTCGAAAATATGTGTAACAGCTAAATTAGGCCGATTTTAAATTTTCCATAGAAACAGATATTTCCAATTATCTTTTTTTAAATAACACATTTCGAAAATATTTTCAACTAACTTTTTAGACCTATGTATCTTGCTTATGTGTATGAAGTTTCATTAAAATCGGTTTATTCATTTCGAAAAATAAGGTCTTGAAAGTTTGTATGAAAAGCCGAAAGGTGTAAACGCTCTTAATCACAATTATTGGTCAAGCCAAGTTCATGCAAGAAACGCATAGGATTATCATTCTTGAGTTATAAAATAGACGATGAAAATTATTTACCACCGGATTGAATATCAGATCTATCCATGAATTTGGGATATTAGAGATGTACCTATATTTGACATAAGCTCCATACAAAATATGTTTCTCTAATCTCATAATCCATGCATAGATCGTATATTGGAACCGACCGTTAAAGGTAATACAAAAATCGATATAGACTTGTAAGTTGTAGTAAAGTAAGTAACCTAACCTTTTTCGTGCTCATCTAGCATGGATAGCGCGAGACCTTAGGCGGCACAAAATAGTCAGTAAAGACAAAATATAGTCCAAAATAGATGTTAAAGGTAAAAAATATTACAACGTATAGTGTGAAGATTATAGTTGACAGTACGCTTGAGGGCGCTACAAAAGTTTACTGATTCAGAAACATTGGCGTACATTTTTAAAATTCAGCAACTACGTTAAGCACAGTAGGCCATAAATACCGCTCATACTAGCCGCCACGCTAAGAAAGATCACCGAAGTGTTTACGTGCAACGTGACCTTTGGACAGATTACCTTTATCTACATCATCAGCCTTTAACAGTCCACTGCTGGACTAGGCCTCTCCTTAGAAAGGAGGAATTGGCCTACTATACCACGCTGGCCAGACGGGTTGGTATAGGGTTTGTATCAAGTTTTCCTTGTCTTACAGTGCTGTTTTCTGCATAATATACTCCCTCTGTCGGCTCTTACGACACCCATGGGATGATATGGGGTGGTGACAATCCGTATTCTTAATTCGTTACCACACTTTATCTACATACATACGTATATGAATGTGTGCGTGTCGTCTTTATGCTTGCAATATGAGGTAAATTAATGTGATGTTGTTTTTGAAGTGGCGTTTGAAGTGATGCTGTAGCAAAAGTCGTTTAAGAAAACTTTCTTTTTTATATTTTTAGTGGTTTATATTTGGTGTTGTTTTGATCAGACTAGCCTATAGTAGTGGTCAGTAATAATACCGATGTTTGGTGTTCTAGGATGTGGAGATCCGATAATGCTTAGCTCAGCACTTCAAAGCTCAAAATTGGCATTGGTTCTGCTGGCATTATGATAGAATAATGACCGTATCATTAATTAACCAGCACGAATATAATAATATTAAGCCAATACAATGATCTCTTTATTAGATACGATATTAAAGCATATTTTTTTTAGTAATTATTTATTTGTTTGGTTCTTGTCATGTAACAGTTTTAATATTACGCCCACTGTAGTGTAAATGGATAATGTACTTAATATTACTTTTGACCTCTGGTTTCTAGATGAATTCCTATAAATAAAATAGCGATTAAAGTTTAGTTTCATTTTAATGCTTCAAAAACCTCTAGTTTTATCTGTACGACCTTATAAATATAGTTCAAAATAACAAGGTGCCTATAATGTTATACAAATATTCTATTTATATTGTCAATATTTCGATTTTTTATAGTTGAAATATTTAATAACATTTCAAGTTGCTCTGGAATAGCTCCTATAACAACTTCAGAAAGCATTACTTTACTCGTGCCTGTAAATTGTTTCTAACCGAAGTTGCATAATATTATCTCAAAGTGTACCTACCCGCTTGACCGCTCACCATTTTTAAGTGCTTACTCAGCATCGATAACGCCGCCAGTTAAAGACAAGGGCGCGCTCAATTAATTAGTTTTTGTGCGATTGTTAATAACTTGAGAGGAGTGGTGTTTATTTTTCTGCAACCTAATGAATGACTCATTCTAATGGTACAAAACAAATTACGTGTGAATGAAATGTTTACTTTAGGCGAGCGGCCGTAACGTAAACAATGTCGTATTTACCGACTTACTCGACACTTTTGTTTATCATTATAAAAGTATAAGCTGAATCTGATTTGCTGTTATCTTTTCATGTACCTGGTGATATTATCTATGTAATAAAATAAAGTTATAGCAATACTTGCAGAAAATTATTTACATGTAAGCGATTGAACAAAAAAATAATTTTCGTTGACCTTGCATTCCGCGCGCGGGGCGTAATTATGGATTAAAAACATCACTGTAAACAAATTATGTAATAATATATCATACTTTTATGTTTTTATTGTATACTAACTGATTAGTTATGAAGTTACAGCAAAAAATACATAAATAATGACGTGTATTACTTTAATTATAGAAAAAAAAAATGTCGTAAAAACGTAATTTTATGTAAAAAAGTTTAAATACATATATATGTATATAAGGTTACATTTATGCATTGTATTATTTTTTTATTATGAGTATATAAATAAACCTTTGATAAAATATATAATACTCATATTATTTATGAGATATTAGTTTTCGAAAATTTTGGCAGGAACTTCAGTTTTTTTGGAGGGAATAAGTAAACAACTGTGCAGGTTCCAATAAAAATAATTCTTATCAGATTCTTATCAGTTTTAGTTTTTATACTTGGAAATCTAGTTATAAAGAAAGTTATCTAGGTTTGAATCTGATATATAACATAAAACGGTATTTTAAAAAATAAAATATGAAAATTGGCACCAATTAAAAAAAAAACTTTGTTTTATTTTTTTATGTTTAATATTAAAATGTTTCTTTTCATTATATTTAATTCCTCTAAAAGTAAATTAAAAAACCTTTCTAACTGTGTATAATACTTATATACCTCCCATAATAAAAAACGACGAGAAAAAGGAATATGTCCGAAATATAAAATCGCGCTCAAAAATGGCGGGCAAAAATTTCTAATTTTCACTTTATACTGCCCTTGCGTGGGTTTCAACCATACTATATGGTTTTAATTTATATCATTGTAAAGCTCATTTAATTACGCGTCTACTGATATGCAACATACCGCAATCGGTTAAGTTATCCGAGTTCCACAAACAGATTAGTGCGCAGCGGAAAAGCGTGGGAAAAATTACAGTTTACGCGCTCATCTGTTTTTGCAAAAAGGGAAAATAGTCACTTGTGCGCGGTCAAGCAGCTACTCACTATATTGACTGTCTACTGAAGTAAATAATATTCTGCAAACAAAATATTTTTATCTAGATAGATACTCAAGAAACATTCCCCTGAATATGTAGGCACTTGGTTATTTTACTTGTAAATATAAATTGCCCACTTCGCTTGAAGGAAACAGCCCTCTTCAGACACCGTGAAAATATGACATCAAAATGACGTTGTAGCCTTGTTTATAACCTATATTACACTCTTGTGCTAAGATATTTTTACCGACAATTTGTTAATACAATTCACCGCTTTCTTTGTGAAATTTAATATATTATAAATCAAATTTTATTACGAAAGTTGACTATTGCTAAAGCAAAAATGCTGCTAAATGGCCTCAAGGGTTTTTATTTCTCTCATAAATCATATTAATTGTTTTCGCAGCGACCGGCCGAAAGGGTTTCGGATTTGTTCTCAATTCCCTTCACTGTTTAATGTCACTGTTCGCCCCATTTTTAGTGGGCAAAACTCGATTAACAAATTTTGAATTAGAGGTATACACACCGTAGATTTTATCCTTTGCGATTGTTTTAGACGTATATTAACAATTGCTTACATTTGCTTCATAAAATTGATAAAACACTCTGATTAAATATTATTTCCTCTATTTTCACTTACCTAGCACACTTACCTACTATAGGTAGGCTTATATAGTGAAGACAAAGCCAGCGCAAAACGGTTATACCTCTATTTACATCCAGTCAGCGCTACGTCATATCCCGACAGATTTTATGTGGGGTCCCTGGGGGGTTACAAATAAAATTGAAACCCTTTGTAATGCAAGAAAATACCCTTTGAATATCAATATTAGAGTGAGCCTACATATATTTGTTTATTTATTTAAATTTTGCATAAACAAGGTGTACCTACATGGTTGGACATAATGCCATAAGGCATTTTCTACCTGTCAACCTTAAGGTGGAGCAGAGATAAAAGTGGTAGGTGCATTTTACCGATAACATTGAAAAATAATGTTTTCTAAATGAGATTTAGTAATAATTATGTAATATATAGTATAATAAAGGGATAGAATTCATACATAAAGAATATACATCCAAAACACATACATGTATATAATACATATATACATCTAAATATACATACACAACATATGCATTTATATATATATATATATATCCCGTAATCTATTGTACGTCCACTATGGCCATTTTTTTTTGCATCTAATGTGGCGTCCACCTGCTTGAGTCGTCCGTATATCGGACGTCAAATAGGAGACTACGTGCAATGCTTGCGAAATGTCCCCCTGATACTAGAAAAGTCAAAATATGAAAAATAAATTGGACGTCATTTTTATTCCATTCTTGCTGCACAGAATATTTTCGTAGTTCCGTTGATTTTCGTCGCAAAAACTAGTGGCGCTTTCGTCTTTATTCTATACGTTCATTGCTAGCCGTATGTGACGTCCAACGAAAGCTCTCAATGCTACGTTGTCACTTCGTGCACACAATAGATCTGAATTTGCAGGATTCTATTTATCGGTTATTTTATTCACTATTTGTGAGTAAGTATTTACACGTTTTCAGTTGATATGTGATGTAGCGTCTGCCTTTTTAAGCAAAATGTCTGGAAAAACAATCGAAGTGAAACGAAACAGAATACCTAAGGATTACGTATACCCGTATATAAGATCTGTATTTTGTAAAATTTATTTTTTTTACCTTACTAAGCCGTATTTCTCATGTTTTTATATCACACGCATCTTATTTTATATTCATAGGTCTCAATTCTTCGTTGCCTCTACTGCAACTTCAAGGGAGTTAATTTATAAAAAAATACTTAATAACTTTATTAAACACGCAATAATGCATATTTTATATATATGGTATTGTGCCGCTGCCTTGGAAAACCCCAAAATTATTGTTTTCATCAAATCAATTCACGTCTGGAGTGTATTCGTCACTATTGTGATATATAAAATAGTTTAGCTTAATAGAGAGCTCGTCAATTCGTAACTATTGCTGACATTGTGATGTTAAATTTTGATTTGATTCTAAAATGGAGGTTATGTCGACACGTTTTTTAAACAAAAGTTTATTTTATCATATTTTGACTAACAACCTTAGATAGCCTTGAGATGAAACCCATTTTATTTTAAGATCCCACTGCATCAATTTTAATAACATTACTATTTATTTTCACCATCGACCGTCGCATATTGTTGCTGACATTAATGAACCTGAAAATGTGATTTATTTTCTTGAACTTTCCATGTTTTGGTGCCTTTATTGCGAATATTTTTATGTATGATCATTACCCCAAAGATGAATGTGATTTTGTTCCTAATTTTACACCAAAACTGTTAGGTACATGGGTCAAATTACAAAAAAAAACGAAATAATATTTTACAATCGGTGATTTAATTTGTGTTACATTTTATTTTTTGTTTATTGTTTAGCAGGATTTAAATAAACTAATCACTTGTGCGATTCACGGTTATTTAGACATACACTACCGCTCAAAAGTATTTGTTCACCTTGATTTGAGGATGTTTGAAGAATATTATTTTCTTCTAATTGTACTAATTTTATTATGACAATTCATTGCCGTATGTTATTAAATCTAATGAGGACAGCTTCCCCATCATGATTTAACTAAAAAAACTTAAATAACCAAAAAGCAGGCAACGATAGCCAGTAGACAGTAGGATATACCAACAGACTGCCGTGCGAGGAGTTCGAAACCACCGCGCGCGCTACTGACTTTTCGGAGTTATTTGGTATTTAATTGTTAATTATCGCTCGCCTCGTGCCTCGGCGAGCATGTTAAACCATCACTCTTGGCTCTCGTGAACAGTTGTTAACAGTCGCTACGCGGCGTCAGTACCCTTAAATAACTGTTGTTATTGGTCTAAACCATGTAATACCGCTATCCCTTTGGGTTGCGTAGGTCAAACGGCAGTCGCTCTGAGGAAAAGCTGATTTTAAGTCACATCTGGTTAGACTAGTAAGCGGAGACCGGTCGCTTGTCCGCTTATCTAGACCAGTATCAGTTTATTTAAGGGTACTGACTCCGCGTATGAACATGAGTGGGCGCGTATGAACAACGTGGTAATCAAAGGCGTTCCTCAACCAAACAACGAAAATTTGTTCAACATGCTCTCGAGTCTTGGTTATCAGATAAGCTACTAAGCTGTTAACAAGACCCAAGTCAACTTTATAACAAGAGTACCAACCCGTGAAAAGGAGCGTGCGAAACCGATTATAGTGAGTTTCTGTAATCGCTACGTGAAAGAGGATTCTATTGCAGCAGCTAGACAAGCATCCAAAAGCAGTCCTTTGACAGTAAGACGCATAGGTTTGACGGGCAATCAGAAAATACATGTGAATGATCACCCCACACTTGAAAATAAATTGCTTTTATCGAAAACAAAGAAGGCAGCCGCGAATAAGGACTTTCGTTACGTCTGGGTCAAGCACGCCAAGAAAAAAAAAGAAAACCGATTCATCGCCCGTGATTATAGTGAAGTCAGAAATGGACCTTGCAAGAATCGTATGATTATTTGTCAATTATATTACAATCTCTTAATAATGTTCTTGTGCGAGATACTATTGGTCGAGTTGTGCTATTCACGTATTCCAACTAAGTCTATCGATGTACATACTGCCGTGTTATGTTTCTATTAAAAACATTTTACTAACTTTTTTAGTCAGATATAATTTAAGCCACATAGTGTATATAATTCTGCGCATCGTATTGCCCGTTATGACTAATCACTGTCCGGCCGTACCGGCTTTTGTCACTCTTCGTATTTGTATGATTGAAGTGCTCTGTGTTTGACTGTGTCCATTTAAAACTGGTATGTTTTTAAAGTTGCACTGGTGCAAGTAAAGCTGAAAGGAAATCGTCTATCCTGGTATGGGCATGTAATGAGGAGGGATGAAAATCATGTGACTAGAAAGGTGATGAAGATGAGAGTTGAGGGATATAAGGCAAGAGGAAGACCAAAGAAAAGATGGATGGATTGTGTGAGAAGAGACATGGATGAAAAGGGAGTGAATGATGAGATGACGTCTGATTGGAGAGAATGGAAGAGAAAGACATTCTGCGCCGACCCCAAGTAATATGAGACCAGGGCAGGCAGAAGAAGATGTTTTTACTTAATACCCGCTATAGCGTAATAAGTGACTGCAATTATATTTTAATAAGTATATTTTAGCATTTATTAGTAAAACATTGTAATATTATTATAATGTGTAATAAAACAGTTGTGATTAACTTGATCTCTGACTTCTTAAGCGTTGCGGAGTGCGATGACCCGTTGGTTATCCCCGTAGACCCGCACCATAAACCTTTGATTGTGGAGGTAGGTTTTGTAGAAATTCATCGGTTTGCAGACAAAATAACTTCAAAATATCTTGTCCATAAGGGTAACTACGATTCAATTAAATCTGCTCTTAATAAAACAGACTGACATTTATTGTTATGCACTGAGCCGTTGGAACAGTCAGTTAAACATTTTTACGACAGATTATATTCTCTCAGAGATAAATTTATACCTATGAAATCTATCAGGCAAACTTCTCATCCGCGTTGGTATAGTTCAGGCCTTATAAAAGTGGTAAAAAAATGTCAAAGTACCACCGGAGGTTTAAATTGTATGGTAATATGAGTGACTATCTAACGGTATCTTCATTACGCCGGCGAGCTGTGGACTTAGAACAAACTTGTTTGGACGAATACATTACTAACGTAGAATACACAAACCTAAATAACCCGAGGGCCTTTTGGTCTTTTATTAAAAGTAGAAAAAATACCTCCTCACTGCCAAGTACACTGTACTATTACTATATAATAAGAATGTATCAGCTAATGTGGGTCTAGAAATTAGTAATTAATTCGCAATATATTTTAGATCAACTTTTCAGGAGCCAGAAGTAGACAATATGCCTTGTCTACTTGAGTATACTCGTAGTACTTTAAATGGTAACAGCAGAAGCACAAATTACATCAGTACAATACATTTTTCTCCTGGAAAGGTTATGAAATATTTAAAAGGTTTGGATCTTACTAAATCTGGTGGGGCAGATTACATCCCTCCATTATTTATAACAAGTTTAGCCGATAGTTTGGTTTTACCGCTCTGCATGCTTTTTATAATAGGTCGGTAACAGAAGGTTTAGTTCCATTAAAATGAAAATCGGCGTTCATTACACCAGTATTTAAAAAAGGTGATAAATCTAATGTAGAGAATTATCGTCCAATCTCAAAGTTATGTTTGTTTTCTAAAGTACTAGAACGTATTATTTATATTATCATTTGGTGCTGAGCAACATGGGTTCTTATGCGGCCGATCCACTACATCAAATCTAATCCTATCTCATGATTTTATATGTAAAGGTTAGTTAGGTAGATTGTGTGTGTAGTGATCTATACAGATTAACAAAAATGTTTTGACCGAATTGACCACAAAATACTGTTACAGATTTTTTTTGCTGCCGGCATACATGGTAATTTGTACCGCTGGTTCAGCTCGTACATTAAAAATCGCTCTCAATTCTCAATTCTCGGTTGGTGTTCAATCCCATCTGGAATTCCTCAGGGTTCGCTTTTGACCCCACTATTGTTTACTCTATTCACTGGAGATATAAATTCTTGTTTCCTAAATTCTTATATACTTATAGTATACGCGGATGACATGAACATTCACAAAATTATTAACGATGCATCGGATGTAGGGAAACTCCAAAACGACCTTGATAAATTTGTAGCATACCGCACAGTTGCACACTTAACATACTACAGTTAAATATCGCAAAGTGTTGTTACATAACATTTAGTCGTCAAAAACTTACCATAGGATCGGGTTACAAACCTCATGATAAGTTTATTAGGGAAGTTGACTACGTTAAAGACCTTGGTATTATCATGGACTCAAAGCTTTTATTCGATATGCACATCAATCACATTACGAACGCGGCGTCGAATGCACTTGGTTTTGTGATAAGAATGTCTTCATGTTTTCGGTCTCTTAAGACAGTAAACGTTTTGTACTGTGCCTATGTACGTACGTAGCAATCTAGCATATGCGTCACAGGTATGGAACCCTCAATACCAGGTATATATATCATGCATTGAAGGTGTATGAAGAAAGTTTTTGCGATACTTAGATTTTAAAGCGAATCAATATTCTATTGACTATGACGAGCGTTGTAAACGGTATCATATTTTACTTCTGGAACTCAGAAGAACCATTATAAACATAGCCAATGACACGATTGATTGCCTTGAGTTGATGGGTAACATCAAGCTTGGAATGAATCAATTAGTTTTTCGACAACGTCCGAACTTACACGTTCCCTTTGCTATAACGAAATACAGACGGAACTCTTTTCTTTTACGTTGCGCCGAATCATTTAATCAAATGTCACGGAAATTAGATTTGGATTTATTCTGCACTAACTTGACCAAAAATAAAAAAAACGTATAAATTGTGACTTCTTTAGCAGCGATCGGCATGTATAGCCTAGACTGCGGTTTTTTTCCTGTGTACCTTTTCATTATTATTTTCTTGACTTTTTTTGTTATAATAATATATAATTATACTAACTTGTGTATTATGAATCTAATTTTTAGTTACTTTTTTATGGCGGAACATGGCTGCAACATTGTATTTATTGTATGATTGAGCAAGTAGGTATACTTACAACAGTAACTGATGTAATTAATCTTTGTTACATTGCATTTATATGTGGTAGCTTGTAATTAGCAACTTCTTTTTTATTTAATTAAATGTGTTGTTAGTAGTCTGTAAGCTTTCCTAAATAAATAAATAATTATACGGACGTTATAATGTCTTAGAAGTTTCAAAATATCTGTCATTTGCCGTCCAAGTTGTCAAATGATTAATAGTTTGTAACTTTTACGATATTGCCACGTCCGTATACTCGTATGTATCTAAATACCTGTAAAACTTGCAAATGATTACAGATATGGACGTTTGAGGCTAAGCGTATGCTTTTACGTAGATATGCGTATGACTTTGTAACTCAGTGCAGTTGATGCAGATACAGGTAGTCAGCTTCTGCCAGAGCAGAACAGACGCATGTCCACATTGCACCTGAGCCGCAGCATACGCAGCTGTCAGTATGTTCAGGTATTAAATAATCGGATCTACCCTGCGTGGCGTCACCCGAGTCTCAGCATACGCTTAGCCACAATAAAATTTCGTTACAAGTTTGACACTATGTATCATTTGACATCCAGGGTGTTAAATGAAAAAGGGTTGTATTTAACTGTTAGTCAAAAATACTAATTTTCCACCAAAAATACTAATTGCACCACTAAGCTAAGTTGATGGAGCCCTGCTGCTTCGCAGGGCTCCTATTTTTGGGAGCAGGGTCACAAGAGAACCTAACATAACCTATTAAGTTTTCTGAGTGGATAAGTTTCCCGAGCGGACGAAACTTTTCATATCAAATGATATTTTGTAAAAAGATCATCATATTTGGTGTACAAATAGTATTTTAGTGTGCAAGTCAGTATTTTAGTGAAATAATAAAGTTTTTTTGCGTAACTCACTTTAGTGTGTTACATAACATTTTTGATACGCTGTTAAAAATATCCCAATAAAAATAGTTTGAAAATTTACGATATTGTAACGTCCGTATACTCGTAGTATACGACTACGAGTATACGACTACAAGTATACAGTCGTATACTAGTATACGAACATAATATAAAACTTCAAGTAAACGAACGTTACAATATCGTAAATTTTCATGATTTTAATTTTGTATGTCTAAATACGTATATAAAAATGTTGTTTGTTTATGATGCTTACTTACATATACATACATAGACTCACGCCTGTTTTCCCGAAGGGGTAGGCAGAGGCATATTAACCGCCCACTTTTCGCCAGTGTTTTGATCCCACGTAATAGGTAGCGAGCCTATTGCCGTTTATCGGGATATTTCGTTTGCCAGAGCCTCGTCCGTTGATCGACAGGTACACCACTTGCAGGTGAGGTTGGCTTGGACCCTAAGATCTTGGTGGGAACCCTATGCACCCCTTAATTAGGCGATGCTTAATTAGGGTACTGCTATCCTAATGAGAGCCACCGTTTTCATGCTCTCCACGTAAAATGGTGTAATAATAATAATAACAGCTTTCAAACATCACCTTCATCGAGTAATATAAACAAAAAATGTATTACAAGATGAAAAGACCTTACAACCGCAGGGCAGCATTGTGGCCAGCTGAATGTGTGTGGCGACACTGCGGTCCCGAATGCTTTGAGAGAGTCGGTCAGGGCCTCGTCTCCAGCTTGTCTTTACTGGCTGATCGGAGTGGATTTCCAAGAGCACCCGCAGGACTCTCAACACTGGCTTGCCTTGGTCGGCCGGCCAGAGGGATCCGCAAGAGCTACCAGCTCGGGGGTGGAAGTGTCATTCTCAAGAGCGTAACTACGGGGAAACCCGCTCCGAGTCTCCGTTGTCACGAAACCCGCGATGGTGAAACCGGTGCCGCACCGCTCAACACCCCTAGCCACTCGCACCGGTGTTTCCCTCTGGCTGCCTCTATGGCAGAGTTTGTTTGCTTTGGGCGGCTGTTAAGAGAGGGCCCATCCAGTGAGTTGGCGAGTCACCACCTGCCATCCGGACGGATACTATTAGAGTATTACTGGCAGGTGCCATTTTTCATCCATAAAAATTACAAGTCCATCAATCACCCAATCCCATAAACCAATTAAATAAAGCTCCACATATTACAATAGTCTTACATATGCTGCGGCTAGTCCATAGCTGTTCTCAGTAGTGCAGTTGTGGAGGCTCGTCGCTGCATGTGTCCCATCCCACTTTAGATTAAAGCTCTCTACGGGCCTCTGCGCGTTGGATCCATATCCTCGTGTAAGCCTCCGAAAGGTCCGGTTATTCTTTTAACACTAAATGTTAGAAGAATAGCCGTGTAACAGAGACACTTACGAATAATAATAATAATTCATTTATTCGCAAGAAAATGGTACATTAACAGGTGTTTATAAATGGTTGGTTACAGCATATTCTACCCCTTGGGGCGTGCGAATTGAGTGCAGTAAACGGGTACTACATGGGAATATAAAGAACAAATATATTAGAAACATAAGAATGAGTGGCACATGAAACAAAATAACATTTTACTAATATGCATCGGTGATAATATTAGTTGCCTAGGGCCTTATCTTCTAGATATTCCTTGACACTATAGAAAAAAGTTGTTTTTTAAATTGGGATATAGGTAACATTTTGATACTTAGCGGAATATGGTTACATATTTTAATTGCCATACAGTATGCATTTCTTCTAAATAATTCCAATTTAATAGATGGCAGTTATGTATCATCAAATTTTAAAAACTATTCAGCATGATGTTTTACTAGTAAACCTATTTCTAATATGTATAAGCATGGAACAGGTAAAATCTTGTGCTTTTTAAATAGAGGTTTACAGCTTGTCAGTGTATCGACTCCACATACTGCTCGAATACACTTCTTTTGGGTTATAAGAACTCTGTCAACTTCAACCGAGTTACCCCATACAACAATGCCGTATCTGAGCAGGTAGGATACGTAAGCATGGTATGCAGATAGTGCAGCATTAATGTTTACTGTCAGTCTAACCTTTTTTTAAACATTTATAAATCGATCTATTTTATTGACTCGTTTTTCTAAATGAGGTTTCCAATTACAATATTTATCGACCCTGATACCTACCTAAAAATACGCAATTATCAACAACGTTTATGTGCGTGTCATTATGATTTAATTTAGATTTGTTGCATATGTTTGGAACTGAATAATATTTGTTTTTGTCATGTTTATCTTAAGGTTGTTTTAATTAAGCCAGCTTATGGCATTATTGAGTGTCGCTTTCATATTTATTTCTAGATTAAGTTTATGTTTATCTTTAATTATTATTGTTGTATCATCAGCAAATAGTATAATTTCCTGGTTGATTGCTTCTGGGAAATCGTTAATGTATAACAAAAACAAAAGAGGGGCTAAAATACTCCCTTAGGGCGTACCATAATTGTTTATTTTGTACATCGATCTGTATTGCTTTTGTTTATTTTTATAAGTTCTGTTTAATTCGACATATTGTATTCGATTTTCTAGATAACTCTCAATCCAGTTATAAACATTTCCACGTAACCCATAATTTGAGAGCTTTGAGAGCAGTTTTTGGTGACAGACGAAGTCAACAGCTTTTGTCATGTCTAGAAACAGAGATGCGTCTATAGATTTATTATTTAAGGCTTCTGTAATATGCTTTATTAAAGAAAAACATGCCAATGCAGTGGAGCTTTGTTTCCGAAAACCGAACGGTTTTTTATTTAAGATATTACAAGAAGTTAGAAATGTCTCTATTTTGATGTACATAACTTTCTCGAATATTTTTGATAGTATAGGTATGAGTGTAATTGGTCTGTAATTATTGATATTAGTTTTGGCTCCTTTTTTGTGCATTGGCTTAACAATTGACAGTTAAAGACGATCAGGGAATTTACCTTCTACGAGTGACAGGTTAATGATATAGGTTAATGGTGCTACTAAAGAGTGTGCGCAGGTTTTTAATACCTTTGTACTTATATCATCATAGCCAGTAGAATGAGTATTTTTTAAGGAGTTTATTATCTTTAATGTGTCAGAGTTGTCTATTGGTGTGAGAAATAAGGGTCTTAGTATTTTGAGATATTTTGGTGATATGGTTAGGTGGGCCTGTATCTTCCTATTTTTTAACATTGCTGCACAGTGATACATAGTAATTGTTAAATAAATTACAAATTTTAATAGGCTTGGTGTAGATCTTTTTGTTAAATTCTATTGATTCTATGTGTGCGCTAGTTATTGCTATATTATTGTTTTCTTTAATAATTTTCCATGCAGCTGAGCAGGCATTTTTTGCGTATTTAAATTTAGATTGTTTATTTGTTGCGCTTTGTTGATTCATTGTTTTAATATTGTTGTATTATTGTTATACCTTGTCTTATTGTGTCTATCAAGATGATATTTCAAGTATAGCATTCTTTTTCTTTAACAACATCGTTTTATATCTTTAGTTAGTTTTCTATTTTTTATGTGTTTGACTACACTTACACTTTTTATCGTTATTTTGGGGAAACATAAAGTATAAAACATGGTGATAGTGTCATGGAAGGTGTTAAATGCTTCATTTGTACTTTGTTGTTCGTATACCTCAGTGAAGTGCAAATTATTAATGCAGTTTTTGAATTTGACCATGTTTTCCTGGCTAAGATCTCTAATGGTTTTGTATTGATAGTTATAAGATTTGTTATTTACACTGTAGGTCTCATTGTTGATAGTCAACGATTGGGCAGTTTCATGGTCAGATAATGCTAGGTAATGAATATTAGATTTACCTTCGTGAACGTTACTTACAATTTGATCTAAACAAGATGATTTTCGCGTCGGTAATGTTATGTGGCTTTTTAAGTTATTGTTTTAAGTATGGATTGTAATTCACTGGATACCTTTTACCTACTTTAATGTATCAATGTTCCAATCTACACAGATAATAACGTTTTATTAGACTTTTTGCATAGCTTATCAGTGAGTTTTTCAAATTTATTTAAGAATATACTTGTGCTGGATGAGGGTGTTCTGTAAATGCATACTATTACACGATTAAAAGTAGTAATTTCTTTAGCACTGCATTCAAAATGAAGGGGGACTGAAGGTGGTAAGTTGCTAATATGTTTGTATGCCAGGTCATGCTTTATTAGTATGCATGAGCCTCCTCTGCGTTGGTTAGGGCGTGAGAAAAACAAAGCTACTTTGTAATTGCCTATTCTAAGGTTGGGTTCAGATCCTTGTTTTAAAAAGGTTTCTGTTAAGAATAGAATAGAATGTTTATTTGCAAGAAACATGGTTACAGGTAGGTGTTTCAACATCATATTATAGTACAGCATGTCTCACCATAGCCGGTGTGCAAAATTACAAATTAAAAATATGGATTATTATTACATTAAACAAACAATTAATTGAGAAAGAAAGGTTAAAACAATGTTAAAATATATAAAGATACAAAAATAATTATTAAATGAATTAACATGTTGTAAAGAAACAGACAAAATACAAATTACAATAACTAAAATGTCATTATATTAGGTAAGTATGTCAATTCATGTCATTACAATATTATTATTGACTGTAGCGTGTCTGTCAGTCAGTCAGTAACGCAAGGATTTTATATATTAAGATTATTATTACATATAAAAATAATCTTGTATGGAGTAAAATCATTTAGAAATAAGCCATTTTTTGAGTGCATACGTAAAGCGCGATAATGGCAATTCTCTTATAGACTTAGGTATTTTGTTAAAGACCTGGATACACATGCAATAACTATTCTTTTTATAAAGGGTAGTTGACATATTTGGTAACAATAATTTAGTTTCGTCTCTAGTACCAAACTTTTTAGTTGCACTCACTTTTTGAAAAAGGTCAGGATGTCTTTTAACAAATATACCAATTTCGTGGATGTAAATGCAAGTAACGGTAAGCAGATGTCGATTCTTGAATAGAGGCCTACAAGAGTCAAGTGGGGCCGCACCGCATATTGCCCTAACGCACTTTTTTTGTGAGATAAATACCTTACTTATGTCCAACATAACCATGATATGCTATCAAGGCAGTATTTTCGTCAGCAAGTTTCCTAGTCCTTCTTAGAGCAAATACGAACCTATTTGTGCGGGTGCATACTGTTTTTATGTGGGCCTTCCAGTTGCAGTTGCTATCAAGTACCAAACCAAGAAACTTCGTTTCCATAGCCTCCGATATTACAGCAGATAATGTCAATATTAAGCAGATAATGTCAATATTACCTATATTATTCGATAAATCATTTATGGCTACCTCAATAAGCTCTTGTTTATTTATTACGCCTGCTATATTTTGGTGTATTATTGTAGTAGTTCTTGGCTTAATTTTATCTGCGAAAACAAATAGTATTTTGGGCCTTTTTTGGTGGTTGTATAGTTGTAAAATAATTAGTGATTTTAGTTTGTTTAGTTTTTGTATTAGCTGGTACATTTGTTTGTGTACAGTGTAGTGGTAAGAGTATAAGATGGAAGTATACTCTACTTCCATCTTTGTGGATCATGTAAAATCTTATCTTGGTATATTTCATTGTGTTAATTCATATATTTTTTTAAATTTATTCTTTATGCACAAAAATAGTACACAGGTGGACTTAATGCCTAGTGGCATTTTCTGCCAGTCAACCTTTTGGTGGTGCAGAGATAGATGAGGTAGGTACAATAGCCATGTGGTGAAAATAGGATATCTATTAAATACATTTTAATAATTTAGATACATATTATTAACCATAAATATACTATAGATATATATAATTATTCATAGATATGATACACACATAAATATAATACATAAATATAATAATATTACATACATAAATACATAATTATGCTATAGCTGATGAGAGTGATGAGCCAATACCTTCAAGTTATCAAAGAGAAGATTCCGTAGTTTCGTTTTAAATGCATAACGGTTGGTGGCAATTCTAACTTCAGGAGGGAGCCTGTTCCATAGCAGCAAGTATTGTGAACTTAAATATTATACGGATGTCAGATAGATAAAATATATTTAAATCGTGGGATATTCGACGTCCGTTTATAATTTGAGTCAAATTTGATTACTGACGTCCGTATATCCGTTTTATAAACGTAGTTTGGTGTAGGCCACTGTGTTCATTTTGAGTTTATTTGATATAATTTTGTATTTTCTCAAGTGACCTGGTTATTACTTAATAGTAACTATCATAACTACCTCATTAAAAGTGTTCCTAAATAATGATAATTTTAAAGTAGAAGTAAGTAGATAGGTAACTTAAATTTAAGTAACTATTTCTTGTGTCATGATTTATGTCCCTAATTTTACACCATAACAAAATGTCAAATGCGTCTAATTACAAAAAAACTACCTAAATGTTATTTTTCAATCGGCGCAGTGATTTAATTTGTGTTAGATTTTATTTTTTGTTTATTGTTTAGCAGGGTATTTATACAAATCACTTGTGCGAATCACAGTTATTTAGACATATATG
The DNA here is from genome assembly GCA_944739405.2 of Euclidia mi. NCBI lineage: Eukaryota > Metazoa > Arthropoda > Insecta > Lepidoptera > Erebidae > Euclidia > Euclidia mi. The sequence goes on from OX123183.2 coordinate 32,682,426, forward strand.
TACTAATACGGACGTTATAATGTCGTAAAAGTTTCACAATATCTGTCATTTGACGTCCAAGACGTCAAAAGATTAATAGTTTAAAACTTTTACAATATTGCCACGTCCGTATACCCGTATTTATCTAAATACCTGTAAAACTTGCAAATGATTACATATATGGACGTTTAAGGCTAAGCGTATGCTTTTACGTAGATATGCGTATGACTTTGTAACTCAGTGCAGTTGATGCAGACACAGGCAGTCAGCTTCTGCCAGAGCAGAAACTGAGCCGCAGCATATGCAGCTGTCAGTATGTTCCGGTATTAAATAATCGTTGCGTCACCCAAATGTCAGCATATGCTTAGCCATAATTTCGTTACAAGTTTGATACTATCTATCATTTGACGTCCAGGATGTTAAATGACAAATAGTTTGAAAATTTACGATATTATAACGTCCGTATACTACGAGTATACGGACGTTACAATATTGTAAATTTTCACGATTTTAATTTCGTATATCTAAATAGCTATATAAAAATGTTGTTAGTGTAAGATGCTTAATTAGGGTTCTGCTAACCTAATAAGAGCCACCGTTTTTATGCTCACCACGTAAAATCGTGTAAAATCTTATCTTGGTATATTTCATTGTATTAGTTAGGTAGTAGTTAATATTGCGAACTTTAATATTATACGGATGTCAGATAATGGAAATATATTTAAATCGTGGGATATTCGGCGTCCGTTTATAATTTGAATCAAATTCGATTACTGATGTCTGTATATCCGTTTTATAAACGTAGGTTGGTAAAGCCCACTGTGTTCGACTTGAGTTTATTTGAGATAATTTACTTATCAGCACTTAACTATCATACCTACCTTATTAAAATTGTTCCTAAATAATAATAATTTGAAATTAGAAGTAAGTAGATACCTTCAATTTAAGCGACTATTTCTTGTGACTGTGATTTATATCCCTAATTTTACACCAAAACGAAATGTCAAATGCGCCTTATTACCAAAAAAATCTAAATATTATTTTTCAATCGGCGCGGCGATTTAATTTGTGTTATATTTTATTTTTCGTTAATTGTTTAAGAGGGTTTAAACTAAGCACTTGTGCGATTCACAGTTATTTAGACACATATTTACATATACGTACGTTATAATGTCGTAAAAGTTTCACATAATCTGTCATTTGACGTTCAAGATATCAAATGATTAATAGTTTGAAACTTTTACGATATTGCCACGTCCGTATTCTCGTATTTATCTTAATACCTGTAAAACTTGCAAATGTTTACATATATGAACGTTTGAGGCTAAGCGTATGCTTTTGCATAGATATGCGTATACTACGAGTATACGGATGTTACAATATCGTGAATTTTCATGATTTTAATTTCGTATATCTATATACGTATATAAAAAGTGTTGTAAGTTTATGATGCTTAATTAGGGTACTGCTAACTTAATGAGAGCCTCCGTTTTTATGTTCACCACGTAAAATCGTGTAAATCTTATCTTGGTATATTTCATTGTGTAAGTTAATATTGTAAACTTTAATATTATACGGATGTCAGGTAATTGAAATATATTTAAATCGTGGGATTTCCAACGCCCGTTTATATCAAATTGGATTACTGACGTCCGTATATCCGTTTTATAAACGTAGGTTGGTATAGCCTACTGTGTTCGACTTGAGTTTATTTAAGATAATTTTGTATTTTAAGTGACCTGATTATTACTTATCAGTAAATATCATATCTACCTCATTAAAAGTGTTCCTAAATAATAATGATTTTAAATCAGAGGTAAGTAGACAGGTACCTTTAATTTAAGTTACTATTTCTTGTGAATGTGATTTAAATCTAAATGTTATTTTTCAATCGGCGCGGCGATTTAATTTGTGTTAAATTTTATTTTTCGTTTATTGTTTAGCAGGGTTCAAACAAATCACTTGTGCGATTCACAATTATTTACACACATATGTACTTATACGGACGTTATAATATCGTAAAAGTTTCACAATATCTGTCATTTGACGTCCAAGATGCCAAATGATTAATAGTTTGAAACTTTTACGATATTGCCACGTCCGTATACTCGTATGTATCTAAATACCTGTAAAACTTGCAAATGATTACATATATGGACGTTTGAGGCTAAGCGTATGCTTAGATATGCGTATGATTCTCTTCAATACTACGTTAGTACTATTTTTTATATGTGCCAACACTTCTCATAATTTAGAAATAAGTAAATTGGTACTTTACATTTAAGTAAGTATTTCTTGTGATATTATCGTAATAAATTGCATTGATCTCAATATTTGTTTTATTTTCATAACTTTAAACTTCACGCTTACGCTAGCATACCTGCACTATAACATAGAAATAATATTTATCCACCTACTTATTAAATATTAAAGAAAGAAGAGCGGTAACGTTGCACTGTTCATAGGAGTTGCGATAGATAGGAAAACGTAAATTAAATTATGTATATCACGGGAAGCCAGATAATTGATAGTGTTGGCTGGAGTTCTAATTGATTTTACTATGGTTGTTAATATACGTATATTTGTATATCAATATGTGTCAAAATTTCAGAAAAATAATATGCACACAGTATTTGACATTGCCTTAGCGACTAATATTCGCTGTAATAGTTCATATTTTTTAAGTGGAACTGGTGGACGTCATAATAATGCGATGTAAAAGGGCGGCAAATAGATAGCGTGATGTATATATATATATATATATATATATATATATATATATATATATATATATATATATATATATATAGATATATATATATATACACATACATACATATCGTCACGCCTTTTATCCCCGAAGGGGTAGACAGAGGTGTATTTCTACACCCACTTTTCGCCAGATATACTTTAGTCCCACGTAATAAGGGGCGAGCCTATTGCCGTACCGGGCACATTTCCAGACTCCGTGCTGCTACTGAGAATTTCGTGACAGAAAAACCCAGTAACACTGCCCGACCCAGGAATTGAACCCGGGACCTCCCGATCCCACGCGCACATTTATGCCGCGAGACCAACGAGGCAGTCGTATAGGGTTTGATGTCGAGTTTTCCGTCTCTACGCAAAGATGGTATTTGCATCGTGTTATCCCTTAGTCGCCTCTTACGACACCCACGGGAAGATAGGGGGTGGTGACACTTGTATTCTATGCCGTCAACCACACGGCCGATATATATATATATATATATATAATACATATACCTATATATCTAAATATACATACATAAAAAATACATAAATACTTATAGTAATGGATGAGAGTGATGAGCTGATTCCGTCAATCTCTTCAAAAGAAGCTCTCGTACCTTCGTTTTAAATGCATAACGGTTGGTGGACAATCTGATTTCAGGAGGGAGTGTATTCCATAAAAGAACAGACTGTACTACAAAAGAAGATTTGACGAACCCAGTAGAGTGACTGGGACAAGAAAGAAGAAGATTGTGAGAATAACGAAGATCTCTCACATGTGGTGAAGATAGATATTGGAAGTATGGGGTGAGATAAGTTGGAGGGGAAGGAGACTTGACAATAGAGAAGAGAGTAGCAAGAGCACGCAAACGCCGGCGCTGACGAATAAGTCAAAGTCAAGTCAAAGTCAAAATCATTTATTCATCTAGGTCACAAGGTGACGCTTATGAACGTCAAATTTTAATGTACATTACTTAATGCTTCTACATTTACATTTACTGCCCATTCGCAAAGCAATAGGTAGAATCACGAAAAAGAACGGGCACTAAAACTCGTGGCCACTCTTTTTAATCGCCAGTGTTATGTTACATATTTTGTTTTTGTAAGGAGCTGCAACTGTTTCACATTGTAATTAATTACTTGTAAATAGTAATTAGGAACATACATAATACTTAAATAATTAATGCATTTACCAATTTAAGTGCTGTAGTAGCCTTCCATTGTGAATATTGTGTAACAGGAGCATCCACTTACGTCTTATAATGTAGGCAACTTGCGACCATGTTCATAACTATGGTGGAAATATATGTTACAGAAGTGACTGTATATGAATACACAAAATTACTAAAACATTAGTGTACAGCCCATAATCACGAGTTATCTTCATCTTACAGTGCAGTAAAACTTTGATAAAATTAGTGGAACAACAATGCAAATGTAAATGTAGTACCTAAGTTGAATGACCTAATAATACATGAACAGTAATTTAAAAGAACTAGAAATATTATATAAAGATTAACTGAAAAATGCAAAGTATCTATATAATTCTAATTAGGTATAAAGATCATGAGTTGTCTAGCATAAGTGACCAGCTATACTTATCACTGAAATAATCATTAATAGTATAATAACCTTTCTTAATAAGGCAGTCTTTTATTTTAGTTTTAAATGTACTAAATGGTTATTCTAAAAGACTAATTGGTATTTTATTGTATATACGAATACCTAGCCCTACAAAAGAATTATTAACTTTATGTAAACGATGATAAGGAGCATATAACCTATGCCTGTTTCGAGTATTTATGTTATGTATATCGCTTTTTGTGGTAAATAAACCTATATTTTGCCTAATGTACAAAATATTAGCAAATAAAAATTGCGAGGCTACTGTAAGAATTCCTATAGACTTAAAGCGTTCCCTAAGAGTATCTTTTGCACCTAACATGTATATTGCTCTTACCGCTCGTTTTTGTAGAACGAAGATATTCTGAATATCCGTAGCTTTGCCCCATAAAAAATGCCGTAGGACATAACACTGTGAAAATAGCTAAAATATACTAAACGAGCCGTGTCGATGTCAGTAAGTTGCCTAACTTTTCTGACGGCATACGCAGCAGAGCTGAGCTTTCCTGCAAGACATGCTATATGTGCACCCCATTGTAACTTATTATCTAATGTAATACCTAGGAACACTGTAGAGTCTACTGTGTCAAGTTCCTCCCTATCTAGCATAGTATTAGGTCCCAGTTGTCTTAAGTTAGGTAAAGCAAATTTAACGCATTTAGTTTTCCTAGAATTAAGTACTAGGTTGTTTGCTGTAAACCATTGTGTAACTTGTAATAGTGCATTATTTACATCATAAAATTGATTTCTATTCCTATCTACTTTAAAAATAAGTGACGTATCATCTGCAAAAAGTACAACATCACAGATGTTTTTTAAATAAAAAGGTAAGTCATTAATTGACACAGAATTGGTAACCATCTTAGTTCGGAACGATAAGCAGAGACGTGATCATACTTACGAAGATCATAAATGAATCGAATGCAGTTATTGAGACTTATTGAGATATTTTGCATTTAGGTCATAATAGCACATATCACCATAGTCGATTGTGGGAAATATTAAGGCCTGCACAAGCATTGTCTTGGTCTTGGAAGGAAGGAAATTTTTGAACCGGTAAAGAGCTCTAAGGGTTCCAGTGACCCTCTGACTAACTTTAGTCACCTGCGCTTGCCAATTGAGAGTGGAATCCATGTACAAGCCTAGATTTTTTACGGTTGTGGGTCAATCTCTAAAACGAGCGTATTCGTGTGATCGCTCTGGTGCTTTTCAGATATTGATATTTATTGGTAATTATGTGCCTCATTTAAAAGAATGATATTCAAGTGGTAGATTTTTACTATTGGCCTTCAATTTACACAAATAGTAACGGATATAGTAAAGTTCAAAAAATTTCGCTACCAGAGCAATCATAATTGGTGCCAGAGCGAACATAAATGGTGAAATCGTTGAAACAAAAATATAAATTATTGATAAAATATTATTTATTTAACCGTTTTCAGTCATACTCAGTGTACGTGTAACAAGATCAGTAAGAGAAATGTATTATTTTAGAAAATTCAAGGCATATTATCCGTCATACATATAAAAAATAAGAATCTTTTATAAAAAATAATTTTATAAAAACAAATTAACATAACTATAAAAATCAACTTTTGGCAACCCAGGAAAGGTTATAAATTAAATGTTATGTGCATAGTTCATCGTTTCTCATTGTTACAGTCGGGTACTACTACTTAAAATAGATTTATAACGCACAAGTAATGCAAAATATCATCGCTCTGGTCTTTTCGGACAGAGAAATCAGAGCCATAGCGATCAAAAAATGTCACAAAATCATAAATATAGCCGAATTTAAAAACAATAGAAAGTTGTCATTTTGTGTCATAAAAAACATCATAACGATCACTTAATTCACATAACAAACACATTCACAGGCTTACTACTGAATTTAAATAACATGCCATAGTAATCATAAAATTCGAGAACCAAATCCTGAGCAATCATAAACTTACCTTCGTAATGTTGGAACGCGGGAACGTGGCACACGGAATATCCTCCTCGGCGTTAGACCACTACTGACGCTGCCCCGCAGGAATAGAGTGTCTATAACGCGTAACTAAAGATGAGCGCGATTTACCTCAGCTCAGAGCGATGAGATAAAATGCCCGGTCACGATTTTAAATTCAAATTGTGGCAAAATTATTTTTAATATAACCAAAAATATTTTATTACTATGAAGATTAACTATTTGTTATGTAATATAAATAAGTTGTTTGATGTGATCTTTCTCATTTAAAAGTTAAAAAATATTTTTTTCATTCAACCGGGAGTTGGGTCAACCCAGAGCGATCAGGATTTGATTTTAGGGTTTAAGATTTTTTTTAATAATCAAAATAAAGTTATTCATAATATTAGCCTTGTACCATGTAGATTAGACACCAAATTGTATAAAAAAATATTTTGAAAATGTTTTTCGATTTTAAAATGGTTTTATCCCGCCCGACACGAAAAAAAAAATGCCTCTGGAGATCGACCTTTGTACAGTATGGAATAACCAAACCATTAAACATAATAGGTGGTAACGTGTTTAGGTCTATCCTGGGTATTGAGCGGTGACTGCCTACAATAATGGCATGGCATTTTGCTGGGTTAACGGCTAAACCAAATTTATTACACCAGTCCATCATAGACTAAAGGTCCCTATTCATATCATCAATGGCCACCGTTACATCTTCCACTCTCACTTGGGAGTACAACTGCAAGTCATCAGCATTAAGATAATATGAACATCGAAGATTAGGAGTTAATAAGTTAATAAAAATAGAGAATAGTAAAGGAGAAAGAATGCCACCCTGAGGAACACCATAGCTAATGTCTCGCCAACTGGATGACATTTCATCACAGCGAACAGACTGCTGGCGTTCCTGTCGATACGATGAGAACCATTCCAGTGCAGCAGGCGAGATCATGATATAGGAGAGGATAGATAGGAGGATATCGTGACTGACGGTGTTAAAGGCGTTCGAGAAGTCAACCAAAGTCAACACAGTTACTTTAGTGTCCTCCATGCCTACCCTAACATCGCCAGTCACTTTGAGGAGTGCAGAAGTCGTGCTGTGACCTGGCCTGAATCCGGATTGCAAAGGACTAAGTAAATTATTTTGATATGCGAATTCAGACAACTGTTTATGTACACAGGCTTCAAGCACTTTGGATAGGAAGGGCAGAATAGAGATTGGACGGAAATGGTTAGGGAGAGAAGGGTTCGTAATCTTAGGGAGTGGAATAACAAAGGCTTTACGCCACAGGGAGGGGAAAAAACCACTGTCAATTGAAAAATTAACTATGTGGGATATATGAAGGATGAGATGATCCAGGATAGGGATTATCATGCGGCGGCTGATAGAATCAAACCCCACAGCGTTGGATTTAATAGACTGGATAATCTTCTTGACCTCACCCGCTGCAACTGGAGAAAAATTTAAAGCTTCAATATTAGGACGGGGAAGTCCAGCAATATAGTCAACTGTTTGACGCCTGGTTTGATGATTCAGTTGAGAAGTAGATGAGAAATGGTTATTTAAATCACCCAAACCAATCGTAATTTGTGGAGTTGTGTGTTGCTGTTTGCCAATACCTAGAGTCCCAAAGAACTTCCAGATACTAGCAGAAGAAGAAGAATTAATACTGTCGAAAATATGGCGGCGTTTAGCGTTGCGTATCATCTGATTACACCGATTCCTTGCAGTTTTGTACAGACTCCAGTTCTCGTCAGATCGCTCCTTTTTAAACTTACGGAATGCTCAATCCTTATGGCCATTTGAACGCCCCTGGTGAGCCAAGGAGCGGGAGGACGTTTTAATTTAATTCTCCTGATAGTAGCATGCTTATTGTAGAGGCCGAGTAGAGTATCGTTCAAAATCGAAACCTTTACATCAACGGTGTTGGCTGCTATCAAATAAGACCAATCGAGTTCAGCAGCATCCCTTTGCAGCTTCTCGCTATCCATACGTCTAAAACAACGCATGTGCAGGACCTTAGGGCGAGGTTTAGGAGGTTTAAGGTGATAGGACAGGTAGATGAGGTCATGGTGGGAGAAACCGGGAGCAAGGTATTGGCCATGGGAATGTACCAGGGATGGGGCTGAGGTAATAATCAAGTCTAACCAAGTGTCTTCACCTCCGATATTGTGGTGAGTGGGTTCGAGAGGAACAATGTGTAGACTGGCAGACTCAATTAATTTTAGAAGATTCTGGGATCGAGAGGAATTAATGACTAGAAGGTCAGTGTTGAAATCTCCCATGATAATATGGTGTGCATATTCCGACCCTAAAGATTCCAGAATTGATTCGAGACTGGAGAAGTAATTAACGGAGGCAGGACAATATACAACTCCTAGAACGGTTTTCGCTCCACTGACTGAAACCTCAAGAAAAAGATACTCAGAGGAGGCAGAATGATTCGGCGGTGATGATATGAGAATTTTGTACGAGAGTGTACTACGGAGATATATGGCTACGCCACCACCTCTCCTATCCAACCTATCGTTGCGAATAAGAACAAAACCTAGGGGGTAGGCAGAAGAAAGTAAATGAGTTTTCAGCCAGCTCTCTGAAATCAGAATCGCATGAACGTTAGCATCACGGAAGGTTTCAAACAGGTCGTTGTAATGACTAGGGATGCTTTGCGCATTCATATGACAGACATTCAGCATGTGTTGTCAAGCGAATCAGTAACGGAGCAAAAGCTGTCGTTGTTTGAAGAGTTGGAGGAATCATTAGCAGAATGAAACGAATCATCATCAACATCCGAATACATAAATTAATAAGATAAAATTAATAATGAATATATACATATAAACTTAAATTTTAATATTTATAAATATATAGCATAAAATAAATATATATAAATGTAAGAGTGTACAGAGGGTGCACGCACAGAATGATACAATGTTTTATCACTGCACCACCTGCCAGCAGACACATACACAAGAATAAAAGTAAAGAACAAAAAGAGCGAAAAAAAATACAGGAAAAACAAAACGTATTGTAACTGGTCGCAAAAACTAATTTATCGATTTCCGAACGCGACCATAAGTGTCACTTCATTATTATGACCGGTTAGGTTAGAAAATGTAAAACTTGTAAACAAAATATTCGAATTGATTATGTTATATGAGGGTGCGAGAAAAAGAGCGATTTTGAGTTAAATAAGTTAAGAGATGATAAGTGATGACGAAACAAAGACAAAAGACGACTATTTACGCATCACGGTTTTGGTGTTGCCGGTTGCTTCGGAAAGACTGGCGGCTCCACTTCTAGCCCCAGAGGTGCTGCTCGACGCTTTGGGAAACTTCTTCGTCAGCCCGCAGAGTTCATCCTCGGCAACAAACTTGTGGCGGCTTCCGTCCGGCGCTTTGACTACAATATAGCCGTCTTGAGTCCAACAAGATTTGATACCGAAGTGTGTACGGGCCTTCGCGAATACAGCCTGTCGTGCTCGGGTCAGAAACTCCCTCACTGAGGTGGTGGATCCCTTAAGGGAGGTCTTGGCATGCCAAACAGCAGACCTGGCATCCACTCCGGCGAACCACACAAGAATAGGCCGTATGCTGTTCTTTTTTGAGGCACCAATTCTATAGCACCTTCTTAGAGAAGAGGCAGAGATGTCCTTCAGACCAAGCTTGTTTTGTATAATGTCCAGGATAGTTATAGAACAATTCTCTTGGTCGGCCTCTGGTACACCTAAGAAAAGGAGTGCCTTACGTCGATGGTGGGTCTCCATGGTATCCAGTTGTTTCTGGCACTCGTGTATTTGCTGACGGAGTAAGCCAAGCATATTGAACACTAATTCCCGGAACGTGCGGAATTCCTCAGCAACCTTAGCGACGGTGTCCTTGGCTGAGTTCCCGTTGTTCAACTGGGCTTCAAGCGTCGCCATCCTACTTGCGAAGTTCTCTTCCAGGCTTTTTTGTGCTGACTCAATCGCTTGTAGCTGAGACATAGTGATTTGTAGTGATGATTATGTGAGTGAAATAGTTCAGGTGTAGTGCTGGCAGGTGGTAAGTTACTTTACACTTACAATTAAGTGTCATACACACAATCCTGATAGTAACTGTGTTTAAATTACTGTTAGAGGCAACTTTAATTATGTATTATGCACTTTTACTAATTATTTTCAATAAAATTTCATTTTTAAGTACGAAAAGAAGTGTCATCTTTTTTAACGCCTACCGCCGAAAAAAATATATAATGCCATACCTGACGATCATGTTTCGATTAGGTACTAATTTTTCGATATAATGGGATGATGAATATTGTTTGAAGTATGGTGAACCTTTCTTCTGAGTTACTACTGTTTATTAGGTTAGTGTACGAATAAGGGCCTATGCACACCATGTTTTTTAAACGCGCCGTTGATGCGTCGTTTGTAGCGATACAGACGCGATACGCACGCAAGTCAGACGCAGCCTGTGGTCTACAGGCTGCGTCTGACTTGCGTGCGTATCGCGTCACGTCGTATGCACACCTCTATAAATTCAAATACGCGGTTGTAGCGATACAGACGCGCTTGTGTAGTGATACAGATGCGATGCAAACGCGCGTCAATACAGACGCGCCAGTGCCGCGCGTATGAATCGATACAAACGACAACAAACTGCTCTGTAGGATAAATACGCGCCGTCGTTTAAAAACGTGGTTTGCACAGGCCCTAAGGGTTGCACATGGTTTGCTTATATATTATTGAATGTTGAAATAACTTTTTCGCACAAAGTATGTGATATTAAAGCAAAAAATATCGCGAGTAAGACACGTTTCAATAAAATTGTGTGATACAATATATAAATCGCAAAAGTTTATAATAGAATAATAAATGTTTATGTCTGTTTATAGTCATTAAAACTCTGTCTTCTCTGTAATAAACGCCTCATATTGGTCCGAATTATTTTTTACTGCGTAAGCATTATAAGGAACTAGAGGACACCAGCAGCTACGCCTGCATTTTTTTTAATTTACCCGTTTTGGCTGATCCCGTTGAAATTTCGGGAAATCCCTTCTTAGTGCACCCCTACGGTCCCCAAGGAACATACATGCCAAATTTTAGCTCCCTGCGGCGCATAGTTTCGGCTTTAGCTTGTCTGTCAGTCAGTTCAAGATATCAAAAATTACACTGTTCTCGGCTACCTTAATTTTGTAATACCCTTTATATATTATAGTTTACGTGAATGTTGGAATTGATACCAAACTAAAGCTTTTGAATTTAACTGCCAATATTTTTATTGCTACATGGCTCATGAAATATCCCTACTTATCTTTGTAAACGTACACAACTCAAAGAATGCTGTCAATTTTAATAAATTTATTCAAAAAAGCAGTACCTTAGAATTATACTTTTGACTGCACGGTTGGCGTAGTGGTAAAAGGTCACAGCTCATTAGAGCCACCCGGCAGCGTATTTACAAAGCCATTCCATTTGAGTCACGAGTCAGACTCTAATAGAATAGCTTTTGTTTATGCATATTGCTCGACAATACCTAATCTATTTCAATAAAAAAATTGACTCAAATGGATTAGCTTTTTGCCTTGATATTTTCAAAGAAAATACACGTACAAAACCTAGTATTGTATGATTCATATTCACTCAAATAGATAAGCCTTTGTCGAGATATTTTCAAACATGGTTTTGGTTTGTTGGGTGCGACTGTACGTAATTCAAGGAACTAAATAGGTTATGTTGGGTTCTCTTTTGACCCTAAACCCTTAACCAACTAGGCACTAGGCACATTGTGGTCCTAAGCCTAGTCCCAAATTGAATAGCATTTGTTGCTGCAATGTTAGAATGAATTTATCTTACAAAGTCTACGCGATTTCAGCTAATTTCTGTACTAGAATAGACTAGGGTTTCGTCAAGTTTTTGTCAAACAAAAGCTATGCCTGTTCAGTTTGCACTTTCACTCTAATGGTATAGGCTTTGTAAATACGCCACCAGGCACCTACTCCGCACCGCCTCGCCTCGTGCGGTTAGTATTCTTTATATGGATTTGTATGGGTATGCGCTCACTACATCAACTCCGTAGCGTCACCGGATCGCCTCTGTCGTAAGCCGTCCACGCGCGGACGGCGGGTGGACCACTCGATGACAACTCGCTGCTCGCATGCTTGCCTTGCGTTGACTGCGCATCGCCAACGCGCGGGTCCGAAGCGGACCGCGCGCTGCCCGCGAATGATTTTTTTGTTGCGTCTTTCATTTTCTTCTTCATCAAGCGCGACAGCTATGAGTGCCAATTCAATGTTTGTAAAATTTGACATTAAGAAACACACGAGTAGACCTAGTGCCAATTGTTAACAGACTACTCGAAAATTCGTGGACCAAGCGACGTCCACTCGTTGACCACGCGGCGTTAACTCGTTGACCGCGCGGGGTCCGCTGGTTGACCGCGCGACGTTTTGGTGATAATGCGGTCCGTGGACCACCTGTCGACAACGAGTGGACGCCGTTCGACGAGGCGGTGCGGAGTGGGTGCTGAGTAGTTCTAATGAGCTGTGACCTTGAAGCGGCCACCTCGCTGCTTGACACTGCGCCGGGTGTTGTGGGTTCGATTCCCACACGAGACAACACTTTGTGTGATCATAAATTGATGTTTTGAGTCTGGGTGTTCATTGTGTCCGTTAGTTGTATGTTTGTAAACTCCCCCGCGACACAAGATTTAGTCCTAATGCGGGAGTTGTCATATTTAAAAAAAAAGAAATACTAGATATAGCTCTCTTAGAATATACAGCAAGACCCCAGTATCTGTCACAGTAATAGTCTGGATAACGCTACTAATTAAAAATGTTCTTGGACTTTAATGAAAAAAACTCGAATGTAACTGATTAACAGTACGTTTTCTCAACGCAGTCTTTCATGACATCGTGTTAACTATATTATCACAGCAGAATTTGAATCTGATAAAAACATAGATATTGGTATTCTGTCTGTAAGATAAAACACACAATATTCAACAAAACCATCACTGAATCAGACAAATACAAAATAAAAAACGTTAGAAAATAATATAAATTCGTACTATATTTCATTAAAATTTATTCACAAGAAAATCACCAGCGCGTAACGTAAGGTACATTATCTTAACATACCATAATTAAGAATAAGCGGAGCGCAGCGTACAATTATAATCCTGGTACGCCATCCGAGACATTCAAATCCAGATTGCAACTGGGAATTACTCGCCCTCTGCCATGTCAACATGCAGAGTGCATAGAACTTATGTGCTTGTATCTTGTGCCTTGTAGATTAATATTTGAGTTTATCAACCCGGTTTATTATATTTTAAATGTTGAAATTTGATTAAAATTTTATTTTATAACTTGAAGGTAAAATAAATAGATGATACATACATAGACTCACGCCTGTTTCCCGGAGGGGTAGGCAGAGACTACGGAGCGCCATTTGCAACGATCTTGACATATCTCTCTTGCGTCATTCACTCCCATCAGATTCCTCATGCATGCTCTTCTGTTCAGGGTGCTTCTAACCTGTCCTGTTTTTAGGATGTCTCCAATCTGGTCAGAGAACGTCCGCCTAGGTCTTCCCCTTCGTCCTGTCCCTTCCACACTTGCCTTATATATCTGCTTGGTCAGTCTTTCGTCATCCATCCTCTCCACGTGTCCAAACCATCTTAGCATACCTTTCTCGATGCTTGTCACTACATCTTATTTTACCCCACAACACTCTCTTATCACACAATTCTTTACTCTGTCAGTCAAAGAAACACCACACATACTTCGCAGTGCTCTCATTTCTACAGCATTTATTCTACTTTCATGACTCTTCTGCCATACCTACCTATCACTACCATACATAAGAGTAGGTACTAACACCCCTCTATGGACAGCCAAACGTGCCTTTTTGGACACGTTTTGGCTATTCATAAACGCCTTCAGAGCTCCATTCACTCTATTACCTGCATTAACTCTTCTTTCAATATCTTCTACATTCTTACCATCTCTTGTAAACAGCGTACCTAAATATAAAAACTCATTCACTTGCTCCACTCGCTGTCCATCGATCATAACATTACAAGCCGTAACGCATTCCTCCTTTTCAAAAACCATAACTTTCGTTTTACTTACATTTACTTTCATTCCTTTCCTCTCTAACGCACTATGCATGATTGTTACCATCTCCTGCAACTCCTCCGCTGAAGACGCAAGTATAACCTGATCATCAGCATAAAGGAGGCATTTGACAATAGATGATTAGTCTGTGAATTGACTTCAGGGCCACAATTTTCCTAGAAACCAAACCTTAAATTGAGATTTATGGTAGGTAAGGGTATTATTATCATGATAAGCTGTTCTCAGATTGAAATTAAACTTCAGTTTACGGATTTTATCGCGTTGTATTGGTTTCACTAAGTTATTACATTTGAAACTAAAGATCTAGAAACTATATTTTTAATTTATTACTAGCCGACGTTTCGAATTCTTTACAGAATTCATGTTCACGGCAGACTGAGGTGATATTTGTCTTTTTCTTGAATAAGTATAATTTATCTCAAAGTAGCCGAACATTTTTCAACTACTGGTGTTACTATTTACGCAGAATGAGCTCACAGTGTCCTTAGGTCTTCTGGTGACTTTGTCCTTTTTGGGTTTCATTAGCCTTATGACAGGGTCCCAAGCTGGAGGAACATTCCAACCATCTTCCCTATTGAAATTAGGGTGTTTTTTAATTTCAATAGCCTCTCGTATCATCCTTGGAAGAAAACGATGTTCTTTTGCGAGTATCTGTGGTTCATCAAATCGCAGGTAGTGGTTGGGACCTTGTTCCACATGTTCACACACAGCAGACTTTGATGATGCGTTTATGTTTTATGTAAGCTATATGTTCTTTGAGTCGAATGCCTATGCTTCTCTTGGTTTGTTCAATGTATGAGAGCCCACATTCACAGTCAATTTTGTAGACACCGGCCTCTAGCAAGGGTAACTGACACTTGACAGATGGTAATAATTGACTGAACTTCGTTGGCGGCTTGTAGTAAGTTTTGATAGAAGCTCGCTTCAAGATGTAGCCATGATTGTCGGTCACGCCCTTAATGTATGGGAGGACAGCAGGTTGTCTTTCTACTGTGGCTGGTTTTTCTTTCTTCTGGGATCTGCGACAGTGGCGCGGCGGTCGGAGCTTGTTGTCTTGCAGAACTTGCCTGACATGTTGAAGCTCAGCGTCCAGGTGTTTCTTGTCACAGATCCCGCGGGCTCTCTGAAACAGAGACATTCCTACAGTAGCTAACTGTTTAGGATGGTGGTGAGATTCACCGTTTAAGTACTTATTTGTATGGGTCCTTTTCCTATACACAGTATGGCTTAAGGAGTTGTTTTTATTCCTGATGACAAGTACATCTAAGAAAGCTAAAGAATTGTTTGCCTCTAATTCCATTGTGAATTGTATTTGGTTATTAATAGAATTAAGATGGTTTAGGAAAGCATTAACACTATCTGTTGGTAAAATTGTAAAAGTGTCATCTACATACCGCTTGTAGAACCTCGGTGTGATGGTGGCAGTCTGCAGGGCTCGCGCCTCGAAGTCCTCCATGAAGATGTCAGCGACAACAGGCGATACTGGAGAGCCCATTGCTACACCGTCTACTTGTATGTAGTATTTCTTGTCCCATAACAGATAGCCCGTTGTCAGGCAGTGTTTGAGTATTTCTGCATATTCCTCAGGCATGTTGTTTTCTGTCAGCTTCCTTCTAGTAATTTCTACACAGTCATGTACTGGTATGCATGTGAATAATGACTGTATATCAAAACTAACCATAGTTTCCTTGTCAGAGAGATGTAGGTGTTTGATTTCACTGACAAAATGGTAGGAATCTTTCACATGTGCTCTCGTATTGCCTCTGAGCGGTGAGAGAATCTTTGCCATGTGTTGAGCCAGTCTGTAAGTTGGTGCGCCTATCTGACTAACTATCGGGCGCAGAGGAGCGTTTTCCTTGTGTATTTTTGGTAGCCCATACATTTGAGGAGGGTTTACACACGATGCTATTAAATATTTCACGTCCAAATTAAGTTTTTCGGAGTATTTCTTAACAATATCACAAGTTTGCTTGAGTATTTTGTTCGTAGGGTCTGACTTAACCAACTTGTAGGTACTTTCATCCGACAAAAGATGTTCCATTTTTTGTTTATACTCGGACGTGTCCATCACTACCGTTGCATTTCCTTTATCTGCTCGGAGTACTGTAAGTTCAGGCCTAGCTTGTAAGTTCTTCAGTGCGAGATATTCGGTCTTAGGTAGATTCCTTGCCGGCACTTTCGATTGACGTAATACAACAGAAACATCCTGTCGTATGGCCTCGAAATCTTCCTTACTCACATTGTTCTTGACTAAGCAATCCTCAACGTTGCAAATAATGGTTTCATACGGTATTCTTGATGGAGTTATCGCGTAATTTAAACCTCTGCTAAGTACTCTCTCGGTATTTTCATCTAACGTGTGTTTTGACAGATTGACAACTGTTTGTCTATGGGCGGACGGTAGCGTGTGATTGGTCCGTGCGAAAACGTTCTGTTTCATGTTGTACTGGTCATTTGATTTTTGTTGTAATTTTTCAAATTTTTGAATTTTGTTACGTTTACACGCATAATATTTTGATGTTTCTCTGTTGTTTATTGCATCTTTGCATTGTTTAAAATCAAATGAAGTTGTCAATCTGTATATTTCATTAGATAAATTCTCAACATTTTTATTTATTCTGCGTAAGTCAGCTCGGTAATGCTTTTCTAAACCATCTTAATTCTATTAATAACCAAATACAATTCACAATGGAATTAGAGGCAAACAATTCTTTAGCTTTCTTAGATGTACTTGTCATCAGGAATAAAAACAACTCCTTAAGCCATACTGTGTATAGGAAAATGACCCATGCAAATAGGTACTTAAACGGTGAATCTCACCACCATCCTAAACAGTTAGCTACTGTAGGAATGTCTCTGTTTCAGAGAGCCCGCGGGATCTGTGACAAGAAACACCTGGACGCTGAGCTTCAACATGTCAGGCAAGTTCTGCAAGACAACAAGCGCCGACCGCCGCGCCACTGTCACAGATCCCAGAAGAAAGAAAAACCAGCCACAGTAGAAAGACAACCTGCTGTCCTCCCATACATCAAGGGCGTGACCGACAATCATGGCTACATCTTGAAGCGAGCTTCTATCAAAACTTACTACAAGCCGCCAACGAAAATCAGTCAATTATTACCATCTGTCAAGTGTCAGTTACCCTTGCTAGAGGCCGGTGTCTACAAAATTGACTGTGAATGTGGGCTCTCATACATTGGACAAACCAAGAGAAGCATAGGCATTCGACTAAAGAACATATAGCTGACATAAAACATAAACGCTCATCAAAGTCCGCTGTGTGTGAACATGAGGAACAAGGTCCCAACCACTACCTGCGATTTGATGAACCACAGATACTCGCAAAAGAACATCGTTTTCTTCCAACGATGATACGAGAGGCTATTGAAATTAAAAAACACCCTAATTTCAATAGGGAAGATGGTTGGAATGTTCCTCCAGCTTGGGACACTATCATAAGGCTAATGGAACCCAAAAAGGAAAAAGTCACCAGAAGACCTAAGGACACTGTGAGCTCATTCTGCGTAAATAGTAACACCAGTAATCGAAAAATGTTCGGGTACTTTGAGATAACTTATACTTATTCAAGAAAAAGACAAATATCACCTCAGTCTGCCGTGAACATGAATTCTGTAAAGAATTCGAAACGTCGGCTAGTAATAAATTAAAAATATAGTTTCTAGATCTTTAGTTTCAAATGTAATAACTCATTGAAACCAATACAACGCGATAAAATCCGTAAACTGTAGTTTAATTTCAATGTGTAACATTCGCGTCAACCCAAGAAGATACTATGTTCTCAGATTGATCTACTAGGCCTAGAAAAAGAACTCTAGTCCAATTGTTATACAACATCATAGCTTCACAAAAGGCTTTGGCAGTTTGCCTCTTGGACAACGACAACAGTAATAATAATAATAATAACTGGCTGTCAACGGCATACATCAATTTTGTTCAGAAAATATTTAATAAAATATATCTAGTTCTACACGTAAATATATATCACAAACGAGACCGTAACCGTATCCAGTATAATATTCCATAGTAAGTTTATCAAAGAAATACCATAAATCCTCACTACGAAACGAAAATAAAATCTGTACAAAATGACATCCGTCAAGGCAAAATTGTCAAAACAATCACAAATAAATACAGTTTGTTTTTTGTTTTTCGTGTGAGTGTGTGGCCAACTCTAGTGTCGGAGTTTTCAGACCGCCCGAAGGCCTCCGACGTGGACTAACGACTCTTATCCTAAGACAAGAACCGGGACCGACAGCTTTACGTGCCCTCCGAAGCACGGTAGCGCTCAGATATGAATGCCACACTTGGTCACCCATCCAAGTGGCAACCTGTGCAAGCGTTGCTTAACTTTGCCGATCTGTTACGAACGACAAGCTAAGTCTCGCTATGAGCGCTACAATAAATACAGTAAAAATGAAATATAAAGCACAATAAGCATGTTGACTCGAGCCAGGAGCAAGACAGCACATCTAACACCTCCGGGCTCGTCGCTGAGCTCCGCCTCGCAGCCGTCGGAACCTGTGCCGACAACGCCGGCAGCTGCAGTTGCGTCGAGCTCCAGCGACGAGTATTTCTCTCCGCCGTCGACACCGTCACCTGCGCGGCGGCGTGGAAGAGGCCGGCCACCAGCGTGCTTAGGACCTCGGGGCCCACCGGCCCCAAACAGGGTCCCCGCTGCCGGTGGTAATGTGCAGCGCATGAAGTGGACGACATCAATGAACGAACATGTCATGCGCGCATATTTTGGGGCGACAGAGGGGGGCACTAACCTCACTGCGTACCGTAGTCGCATGCTGTCTATGTTTCAGGCTTTGGAACCAAGCATCAACGTCACGGCTCAACGATTATCGGATCAGGTACGAGTTATCCTGCGCAGTGGCAAGTTGGATAATACCGTACTTGATAGGATTCGCTCAGACTACTTACCTTCGAGTCATGTCAATCCCGTCCGGCCTACGCTAACGCCGACACCGAACGCACCACCAATAGGTGGCAGCGCCGTCGAGGAGGAGGATGACATGGCTGATAATGTAAGTACCCAGTGCAATGAGGAGGTAAAGGACGCTTTGGAATGTGCGATTAGGGACTACCGGCACACGCCACCCACTATTAGACCTCGTCTGCCGCGGTTGCCTATGCATAGGCGAAATATAGCGGTGGTAAGTGCTCTTGACTCGTTATTATCTACTTATTTAGATAATAGTGAGGATCTCGGTGATACTCACTCAATCTTGTACTGTGCTGCCGTGGCGGCATGTCGTATAGCAGGTGTTAAGTTCCCTGAAACTGACACTGTTATACGACAAAGATCTGCTGTACCGGCGTGGCAGTGCAGGATTGAGAAGCGTATTGCCGAGGCAAGGGCACTTATTGGCAAGCTGATCTGTTTTAGGGCGGGGAATACACGCCCCAGGGTAATGCGCTTTGTGAAACGGGCCTTTGTGGGGACTAATATTAGTCCTCATGATTATACATCCCGTGGCGCATTGACTTCCTAAAACAGAAAGTCTATGCAT
Organism: Euclidia mi; assembly: GCA_944739405.2. Lineage (NCBI taxonomy): Eukaryota > Metazoa > Arthropoda > Insecta > Lepidoptera > Erebidae > Euclidia > Euclidia mi. The sequence goes on from OX123183.2 coordinate 32,702,395, forward strand.
AGGCAAACCGTATTCGTAGATTCAAACAACGTGTGGACCGGTATCTCATTAATCGTACATTCCAGAGGGACCAGAGGTAGGTATATAGAAGCTGGGAACGACCAGACCAATGTGTGACTAATGTACAGCGGCCGGATGCGGACGCCACAGCCATGTTTTGGCGTAGCATCTGGTCGATGCCCATTAGTCATACTGAAGGCGATTGGATGCGAGATGTCGAGCATGCATGCGAACATATTCCCGAAATGGAATGCGTGGCCATTTCTAGCCAGGACGTTTCACAAGCAGTCCGTCCACTAGCGAATTGGAAATCTCCAGGGTTGGACGGGCTGCACAATTTCTGGCTGAAATGGCTACGTAGCTCGCATGAACGCTTGGCATCTCAATTCCAATCAGCTGTGGAATCTGGGTCGTTACCAACATTCATGACGACTGGAATTACCCACCTGTTCCATAAGACAGGCAGTACTAGCGAGCCTGGCAATTATAGACCGATAACATGTTTACCATCGGTCTATAAACTTCTTACATCTATTCTGAGAGCTAAAATAGCTAAACATGTTGAAGACTATGCAATTATGTCAGCCTCTCAGAATGGATGTAGGAAGGGGGCTCGTGGTACTAAGGAGCTCCTCCTAATTGACATGGCCATTAGCCAACAAGTTCGCCGTAACCGAAAGGATCTGGCGGCATGTTGGATAGATTATAAGAAAGTGTATGACTCCGTGCCGCATACGTGGCTTTTGAGGGTGTTAGAGTTGTATAAAGTAAATACAACTCTACGCACCTTCTTAAAGTCATGTATGGGGCAATGGAATACGACTCTTTGCTATCCAGGATGCCGACGGATCCAGGAGAACGGCGAACGTATTAAAATTGAGCGGGGAATTTTTCAGGGCGACAGTCTGAGTCCCCTTTGGTTTTGCTTAGCCATGAACCCTCTCAGTACTTTACTGGAGGGTTCAAGGTTAGGCTGCAAGTTACAGAGAAGTGGTCAGGTCATATCTCACCTGCTGTTCATGGATGACCTGAAGTTATTTGCCCACTCTGAGGCCCAATTGATAGACTTACTAAACGTAACCCAAAACTTTAGTAAATCTATCAATATGGAGTTCGGTGTGGATAAATGTGCTGTCATTCATGTGAAGCAGGGAAAGATGGTGGAATCTGAGGGGATCCAACTCTCAGATTCCATTAACCTAAGAACGCTTCTCTTAACTGATACCTATAAGTACTTGGGTATGTCACAGGCTTTATGTATCAATGAAGCCGTCATGAAGCAATCGTTGCAAGAGCGTTTCTTTGGCCGCCTGAAAAAAGTACTGAAAAGTCTTTTATCAGGTGGCAACAAGGTTCGTGCTTGCAACGGTTGGGTCATGCCACTTATTGTATACTCCTTTGACATACTCAAGTGGACTCAGTCTGAATTGGACGCCCTGGACAGAAGAGTTCGCACTTTGTTGACGGTATATCGTATGCATCATCCACGTTCATCCGTGATGAGGTTGTACATCCCGCGAAAGTGCGGGGGTCGCGGCTTTCTGAATGTCAAGACCCTACACAATCGCGAGGTGTGCAATCTCAGAGAATATTTTCTCCGGGCGAACGTGGATATGCATCGAAATGTTGTCGCGGTAGACAATGGGCTCACCCCGCTCAGGTTGGCTAAGGAGAACTGGCGCATGCCTGTAGTACTTAGTACTGATGATCGCAAGCGTGTATGGCAGAGCAAGGAGCTTCATGGCAGGTTCCATCGGGGCCTGTATGGACCCGATGTAGACCTATTAGCCTCGGTGAACTGGCTACGCTTCGGTGACCTCTTTGGGGAAACCGAAGGGTTTGTTTGTGCAATTGCTGACGAAGTTATCAAGACGAATAACTACCGGAAATATATCCTGAGGGATGGCACTACTGATATTTGCCGTGCCTGTCACCTACCTGGTGAATCCCTCAGGCATATTGTTTCCGGTTGTTCACGTCTTGCTAACGGCGAGTACTTGCACAGACATAACCAGAATTATTCACCAGCAACTTGCTCTGAAGTACAAACTTGTAGACATCGAGGTACCGTACTACAGGTATGTAGCAGAGCCAGTTCTCGAAAATGGCCATGTCACATTGTACTGGGATCGATCTATCATCACGGACAGGACTGTTGTAGCCAACAAACCTGATATCGTGTTGATAGATCGATCAGAGCGCCTCGCAATAATTGTTGATGTCACTATTCCTCATGACGAGAATCTCGTGAAAGCCGAAAAGGAAAAACAAATTAAATATCTGGACTTGGCTCACGAGATTGTCGACATGTGGGATGTAAATTCACCAATTATTGTGCCGATAGTCGTGACCGTTAATGGTCTAATAGCCAAGAGCCTCGACCGTCACCTTAAGAGGCTCGCGTTGGGTGCTTGGGTCAAGGGCCTGATGCAGAAGGCAGTACTTCTGGACACGGCACGTATTGTGAGGAAGTTCCTGTCTCTGGAGCCCTAACCACCGGCAGCTTGGACCCTGTGCCCGATGCTTGTGGGACCCCACGGTTATTTTTATATTTTTAAATGTGTTTATTTTGGTAAATAATATATTTAAAAATGTAATTTTAATTAGAAAAATAATAAATAAAGGAGATAATAATAATAATAAATTCATTTATTTCGATTTGTTGGTACAACAGTAATGATATATGTAATACATTAGTGACTTAATTAATATACATACGACAATGCTTAGTAGGTATCATTAATAGGAACTCTGGCACCCAAGGTAAGATTTAACTCGAGTTATGAGTGCCAGCACTCTCCTGGCTATTGCGCATTAATTACTTTAACATACATACAAGACCTTGTCTTAGTAACACAAGTAGATTATGAAATATATGGGAGAAATAATAAAATAGCTGCTATTTAAGATATAATTGTAGTGTACATGTGTGTGAGTGTGTGTGTGTGTGTGTGTGTGTGTGTGTGTGTGTGTGTGTGGGTGGGTGGTTGTGCGTGTTTGTGTTAGTGACTGATGTAAGAATAATTAAAGATTGGCAATTTTTAAAAGATTTTCTGTGGATTCGTAACTAAGGGTCTTTAGCCATTTGTAAACTGTTGCCTTGCATTCTCGTTTCGATGCGGGATAGATATTACATTTGAGATTTATCTCGTTGTATAGATGACTTCCAATAATTGGATAATGACGCTGAGCCAGAGAAGTTCTGCATTTCAAAACGGGACAGATCCTGTACTGCCTTCGCTTTTTCTTAAATTTTACGTCATATGTCACAGTCGAATGTTTACGCAGCATGGTCTGTAACACAAAGAGCTGTCTCACAGATAGGACGTCACAGTCGGAGTAAAGAACTGCAGCAGGGTATATAAAAGGTTTGGAGGTTTTTATTTTTAAAACAGCCCTCTGCGCCCGCTCCAATGGTAAAAGATGACACCTATGAGCACCGCCCCATACTGTGATACAATATGTGAGCAATGACTGACATAGGGCAAAATAAACTACGTTCAGGGTGGAAAAATCTGCCGAGCATCTCAGTTTCTTAAAAATGCATATCAATTTGCGTACCCGATTTGTAAGATTTAAAAGATGAGGTGTCCAGCACAATGAGCTATCAATCTGAACGCCCAAATACTTAACGAAGTCACGTCTCGCGATTTGTGGACAAGTACAATGTTCCGTAGAAATATTGTAACAGGTGGTTCGGCGATACACCGAAACCGTAGGTAGGTTTTAGGCGATTTGGAAAAAATGGACTGTATTTAAAGGAAGAGGATGTAGGAAGAGGTGATTGTGAGTGGGTATAGGATATTTCAAGGATGGAGGGCACTCACCTTATACGGTAATCTTCTTTGTTTCCGAAGGGCAGTCTCCTGGTGGTTTCGTGATGCAGCTGCTTGTTTTCACTTCACTCGCGAGCGGGTTTTCCTTGGTGGAAGCGGTAATAATCACATACAGTGGTGCGGCGCGGTACGATATAGCGGACACGTTCTCATTGAGCGGAATGTTCTGGACTGTCACTCGCGTCGACGATCGCGGCGACCAATCAGGCGAAAGGCAGTGCCTCTTCCAGGGAGTGGGATAGAGGGAGACGGAAATATGGTATCGCTCACACTTGTACGTGGAACGATTGATGTTGATGCGATTAGTTATAGGTAGGAAGATAGATGGCACTACCATATCCCCCCGGCCCTAAAGGGTTGCCTTTAAAAATAATAGAATTGAACTTAGCTATGTTGGGTGTACTACCGCATAACCCATCAATAGGCTAAGACAGCGATATGACAATAAAGTTAATCTAAATTAACTTTAGCGAAAACTACAAACGCAATAATAGTGAAAACTACTAACTAAATACTTAAACTAAGAGGTAGGTCCAACTTCAGGCTAGATCTCACTGAGTTGGAAGCGGACAGAGACTTACAACAGGGCGCACGTAACTCCCTTTGGCGGTTTTCACGGTAACAACGCGAGTTGTACCGTCCTTGGAAGTATGCAATTTCTCTACGATGGCTAACGGCCATGAAAGCGGCGGAGCATTATCATGTATTATGACGACCAACGTACCCTCCTGTATAGGGGATGCAGGACTATTCCACTTGGATCTAGCCTGAAGCTGGTGTAGATATTCCGCACGCCAGCGCCGCCAGAACGACTGCACGAGTTTATCCAGCAGAGTATGTCTCTGGAGCAAGCTTGAAGAGTCTGCTTCAGGAGCCGGAAATGACGATAATGGCACTGTGTTCAGAAAATGTGCAGGGCCTAACGCGGATGGTTCTGCAGGGTCACTACTCAATGCCGTGAGCGGACGCGAGTTGATCAGTGCCTCGACTTGTGCAAGGACAGGTAAAAGCTCTTCGTAAGAGAGGATCTGTTGACCTATAACCTTGAAGAGATGCGTTTTAATTACTTTGACCATGCTTTCCCAACATCCACCGAAATGCGGTGATGCTGGTGGAATAAACTTCCAGTCAATATGATTTATGGAAAGTTCTTCCTGAAGACGAGTACGATATTCTTCCCTGAGAAACTTATAAAGGTCGCGTAAATAAGAGCTTGCGCCTACAAAACAAGTGCCGTTATCCGTGTACAAACACTGTATAGGGCCGCGCCGTGAGAGAAATCGTTTAAGGGCTGCCAGGAATGACACCGTGCTTAAATCTGTCGCAACTTCAATATGCGTAGCGCGCGTCGTTAAGCATGTAAAAATACATAGCCAGGCTTTACGGCTTTTAACACCTCGACCACGCACTGGCGTATACCGCAGTGGTCCTGCGTAATCACAACCAGTGTGTGTAAACGCTTTAGCAACCTGGTTGACGCGCTGGCTAGGGAGATCGGCCATGGGAGGGAAAGTCGGACGCGGACGAAATTTGAAGCAGACGTTACATTTATGTATTCTGTGACGAATTATTCGTCGAGCGGCTAAAATCCAATACTTATGCCTAAGTAAGGACATAAGCAACTCCGGACCGGCATGGAGGTGCTTCTTGTGATAAAAATCAACAAGAAGGTCGACAATATGATCATGTCGCGGCAGAATACAAGGATGTTTGTAGTTATAAGTTTCATCCGAATTTGACAGACGACCCCCAACGCGTATGACGCCGTGTTCATCGAGAAACGGCTTGAGTCTAAGGATAGCGGGAGAACAAGGTACATTGTCTTTTAAATTTTGAATGTCGTTACTAAAATGAACAGCTTGTACAGCTCGTAGTAACTTACATTCTGCGAATTTGATATCAGTACTTGATACAAAAGTCTCATTAGGTAGGTGCCTAAGAAACCTATAGACATAAACGATGGCGCGGAGTAACTTAGACCACGATGACATGCGTAGTGCGAGTGCATAGATGGGAGACTCCGCTACCTCAGCAATCACGGGATAAGAAACAGACTTCCGTTCGGGTACATCTTCGTCTTCTGCACTGTGGTCAAAGGGTTGCATGGGCCATTCTGACGGATCATGGGAGATCCAAGAAGGTCCACGACGCCACAATGGATGATGCAGAAGATTAAGTGGAGTGACACCACGAGACAAGCAATCTGCGGGGTTATCAATACCCGCGACGTGATTGAAACAAGTAGCAGGAACCAGTTCAATCAATTTGCTAACGCGGTTGGCGACAAAAGTCTGCCAGCGATGAGGAGAAGAATGAATCCAAGCGAGCACTACTTTGGAGTCGGAAAATGCGTATCTTTTATTAATGGGGTAGTGGGGCAAAACTGTGTCTTGAACCTTGCGGAGCAACTGAGACAGCAGAAGGGCCGCGCACAACTCCAGTCTCGCAACTGGAATGGTTTTAACAGGCGAGACCTTAGACTTGGCACAAACTAACTGCACCGAGTAGTTAGAACCAATGCGGACTTGCAGATATACGACTCCGCCGTAAGCACGCTCGCTGGCGTCAGTGAAACCTATCAAGTTGATGGTACATCCATCTACCAACCCAAGATGACGCGGAATAGTAACTTGATTGAGCGCGGTAAGCTCAATACAAAACTGGCCCCAAGCGGCAACAATATGGTCAGGGGGTTTTTCATCCCACTCACACTTTGATAGCCAAAGCTCTTTGATCAAAAACTTGGCGTACAAAATTGTGGGAGCCACAAAACCCATTATGTCCCATAGTCGAGCCACTGTGGACAGCATAGTGCGTTTGGTGCACTTATCATCTGGTGGTGAGACGTCAAACCGAAAACTATCGCAGGATTTGTCCCAGCGTAAACCGAGAACCTTATGCGGTACAGACTTCTCAAACTCAATGTCTGGAGAAGCCTTATGAGAATCTGGTATGCGTGCGAGAACCTCCTTAGAGTTGCTTGTCCACTTGACAAGATCAAACTGGCCTCGCTTGAAAAGCTGAATAAGCTCTTCACAAAGCGAAATTGCTAGCGGAGCGGATATGACACTACAGGCAATGTCATCCATGTACAAAGCGGAAGTGGCAAAAGCCGCTGCGGCGGGAAAGTGATCGCCTTCATCAGCGATCAACTGGCGAACAACTCGTAACGCGTGATATGGGCTAGACTTGAGTCCAAAACAAACACGATTGAACTGATACACAGATAAAGGTTCTTTCTTGTCAAAACAATAAAAGACCCGTTGAAATCTACGGTCAGATTCGCGAACGCCGATATTGAGAAACATTTGGCGGCAATCAGCTGACAGAGCGATTTGGAAAAGACGAAACTTTATTATGATGTTAAATAAATCACCCTGTAGATTGGGGCCGGCATGCAAAATGTCATTAATCGACTGACCCGATGTAGTCTTACAACTAGCGTCTAAAACCACACGAAGTTTAGTAGAGGTTTAATCTTCGCGAACTACGCCGTGATGCGGGATATTATATGAGGGCAGAGAGTTGCCCTCGTTGTTTACAACTACACTCAAAAAACCTTTATCTATGTAGTCACGAATGACGTCATTATAGGCGCTGCGTAACTTAGGTGATGCATCAAGTTTACATTCCAAACAATGGAAACGTCTGAGCGCAGCAGCGTACGAGTCGCCTAACGAATAAGGGTCACCACAGAATGGCAACGCTGTGGCGTATCTGCCACTGTCGTCACGAACAGTGGTAGCGCGGAAATGCTCTTCACACTCGAGATCTTTACGGCTCATCGAGGGCGGTGCGGTAACCTCTTCAAGCTCCCAAAATCGCTTGAGAAGAGAGTCAATATTGTTTTCTTGAAGAACAGAACAACAGCAAGACGTAACGTATTGAGAAGTATGTAATGTAGGTACGGTACCCATACCCAAATACCGTCTCAATAGCGGGCGGTAAGTTATGTTGCTCACTACGTACCACTTTAGTAAGTAACAAGTGCGGGAATATTGCGGCTCCGATCAAAACATCAATGTCTGCCGGATTCGCAAACTCCGAGTCCGCTAGTGGCAATGACTCGAGATGTGTGAGGAGCGACACGTCCATATTAGCTTTTGGCAACGTGACCGTTATACGTTCCACGATAAGCGAAGAAATGTTAAAATTAATGTCCTCATCAAAACGCGGATGTATTTTAATATCTACGGAACCCTTGCAATGTTTTTCTGATCCGCCTATCCCTCGGATTATTGAGTTCGTATTTTTAAAGTTATTCCATAATCCGAGGCGTTTGAAGCATTCCGATGTTATTAGATTAGTCTGAGATGCGCTATCTAGCAGACAACGTACCATGTGCGGCGACCCATTAACATCATATATGATAACTTGCACTGTCGCTAACAGAACAGTCTTAGACGCCATACATGGCGGCCTAGCACTGCTCTGATCACTACAAGCGCGCGAAGGCCGTCCGCGCGTGTGTGCCGCCCGCGCAATGGATGTCGTACACAACGATATCTCATTGTGAGGCGTGGAAGGCGCAGCTGCCGTGTTCTGCACTTGCAGCGTAAGTGTGTCAAGGTTAGCGGCTTGACTTGACAACGGTTTACCTTTATCGAAATGTAACAGTGTATGATGTTTTTGATTACATGAGCGACATCTCGTTCTACTGGAACAATTACTCGTTTTATGTTTTATGCTTAAGCAATTAATGCAAGCTTTGTTATCTTTTACGCATTTAAAACGAGCGGTTGCATTCTGATTATCGAAGGCGGGACACTTATATAAATGGTCGTGCACTATATTACTGCACAGACACTTCTGTAAATTATTATTATTAGATTCCGAACATGTAACGTAAGATTGTGGATTAGGGACCGAGTTATTATTACTATTTCGCGATTTATTCAACCTTTGTTTGTTGCTGTTAGTGTTAGACGGGCCAGGTGAACCAGACTGCGTATTATGAAATATTCGACACTGATCTTTTATGAACGAAATTAAACTATCTAGTGTAGGTATTTTATTATTGCGTTCCGTCATCTCGAATGCGCGAATTGTATCAGTGTCAAACTTTTTTAAAGCGAGTTGAAGCAACATAAAGTCGGAAAGATCTTCTAATTTTAAGTTTCTAAGAGAATTAACCGCGGTTACGAAGTTATCAATAAACAGCTGGAAATTCGCGACAGACGCGTTGCCGGACAGTTTGAGATTTAAAGCTTGGTCAAAGTAAGTAGCTGCTAGGACGCGCGTGTCCTGATATCTATCAAGTAGTGACTGAAATATGACCTGATAGTTCTCAGCACTGGGTGTGACACCTGCAAATACGGACTGGGCCTTCGGTGACAGTTTACCTATTAAATAGTACAACCTGTCAGCATCTGTCAGAGAACCATTATCGTGCACTGTAGACTTAAAACTCGCATAGAATAACGGCCAATTTCGAATATCTCCGTCAAACGACATAATCTCGATTGGCGGTAATCTCGGTTTGCGGGCAACGGACTCTGCTGAACATTTACCCTCCAATTGTGATTGTATACGCTTAATAATACAATAAAGATCTTCGAATGAGGTATACGCCTGATAGTTCGGTTTTTCATCAGGATTGATAGAAAGTAATCTTGCGTTATAATCGTCTAACAACTTATGAAAATCTGTTCGAATACTATCTACTGTTATACAATAACTGAGAAATGCTTCGCTATTACTGTCAGACATAGATGCGGTTTTTGATCGTTCATAGATGTTTTGAATGCGCTCAAATAGAATATTGCGTTTTGCTTCTAAGATTGTCATCTCTTTGTCTTCCGACACGCGTGACTTCTTTTGTTGTGACATGCTTACGTAAGTATAAGCTAATGAGACCGAAACAAAATAAGAATATCTAATGTATCTAATATTTTACCTAAGTAGGCTAAGTAGGCAACACTTAAGAGCTGAGGAATTAAAAGTTGCTTGAAATATGAGATTTATAAGACAACTATGATAGTTCCAGAATTAATAATTTAATAAGTAGGTAGCTACATAAAAGTTTACCTACTGATGCGGGCGGTAATAACCATGTGACGGTTATGTGAATAAATTAGGAGTATAGCTAGGTGCTATAACTGCCTAGGTATAGCGATATAACGTATAAAAACGTAAATGAATCCGACTCGTATGGATCAAAAAAATGGTTCGGCGATACACCGAAACCGTAGGTAGGTTATAGGCGATTTGGAAAAAATGGACTGTATTTAAAGGAAGAGGATGTAGGAAGAGGTGATTGTGAGTGGGTATAGGATATTTCAAGGATGGAGGGCACTCACCTTATACGGTAATCTTCTTCGTTTCCGAAGGGCAGTCTCCTGGTGGTTTCGTGATGCAGCTGCTTGTTTTCACTTCACTCGCGAGCGGGTTTTCCTTGGTGGAAGCGGTAATAATCACATACAGTGGTGCGGCGCGGTACGATATAGCGGACACGTTCTCAGCGAGCGGAATGTTCTGGACTGTCACTCGCGTCGACGATCGCGGCGACCAATCAGGCGAAAGGCAGTGCCTCTTCCAGGGAGTGGGATAGAGGGAGACGGAAATATGGTATCGCTCACACTTGTACGTGGAACGATTGATGTTGATGCGATTAGTTATAGGTAGAAAGGTAGATGGCGCTACCAACAGGAGTGAGCTCTAAGAACTAGTGAGTTCAATATATTCGTGGCTGGAGGTTGTAGATAAAAGGGTAGGTATACAGTTTTGGAAATATTGAGAGTTAGGTGATTGTAGGATAGCCAGGTCATTACTGCTTTCAGACTCTCCTCTGCTGTTGTTAATGCTCTGTGCCAGCTATCACCGTGTACCAGTAGCGCGGTGTCATCTGCATAGGTAAAGATGGAGCAGTTATTGAGTGATAATTTGCACAGAGAATCGATGTAAATCAAAAACAGTCGACATCAATACGAATTTTGAAACAACAAACCAAACTGCATGTCCGTCGTTCGCATAATATCAAAGGCTTTGAAACTCAAAATCAAATACTACATTTGAATTTCCTAGAGAACGTAAACCTGAAGCTCCATCAAAAAATACTTTATCATTGTCTCAGCATCTAACTTAGAATATACTTGCTGCAGCGAGTTTCTTCATAAAACAACAAACCAAGTTATATCTCACTAAATAACTTTCTTCCCGTCGATGTATGCAAATAATGTCCTATTTATACAAAAATGACAGTGAAATACACCGCTAACTTTTTACCGCTAACTTTTTATTTTATAAGTTGCTACCGGGTTTGAACACAGTCGAATATATTGGGATATTCTTTTAAGCATTTGCGCATTGTTTACACACAAATTATCCCGCATTTCGAATAAAACTTGCATCGCGGGGCACTTAAAACATAATACAACAATATGTTTACAAACACTTTCCCGAAAATTCCCCCGGCTAGGTGGACCGACGACCTGAAAAAGGTGGCTGGGACAGACTGGATGCGGAAGGCTGAGGACCGGGCACTGTGGTGCGTGTTGGGAGAGGCCTATGTCCAGCAGTGGACTGCGATAAGCTGATTGAGTGATTGATTGACTGATTCTTTTAGGGTGTTTTTTTCTTGCAGCGGTTGATGTTGTGCCGGAATTAAACTGAAGGACGCGTTCAAACTTAGACTTACTTATATTCTTAACCTTGAGACGGGGGATCTCAGGTAGGATGTCGGGGTTCGAGAGAAACACTGCTAGGCTGAACAGGTTCTTTATTATGTCTCACTACCGCTTACATACAGTATGACCGAACTAGGTAAGCACTGGCCTGAGCTGGCTGAAGTGTAGACTCCTGCTGCTCTCCAACGCACGCAGGGTAGCTGCTCGAAGGGTCGCCGATGAGCTAGCCAAGGTGCGCTGCGCAGGCAGCTCTGTGGTCGATGTTCAGGCTGAGCGGGTCTCAGGCGGTGCAGCCGATGTGGGTCGAGCGGTCAGGCTCAGGCGTCCGTGGCCTGGCTGTAGGAGCTCGTAGGCAGGAACGGAGGCTTGGGTGGCAGCTGGCTAGTAGCGGCACGGCGCCAGCAGCTCGTGGCTTGTAGCCCGTAGGAAGAACGTCAGCCCGTAGGAAGAACGTCAGGTGCAGTGAGCTCGTAGGGTGAACGTAGCCCGTAGGGTGAACTGGAAACAGCATAGAGAATACACAACAACCGGTCAGGAACAGGCTGTCCCTAGATCGGCTGTTATGCTTAGGAGACACAGATACTACAGACAGAACATATAGGCACACAGACAACTAGAATATGCTTACCCCCAGCGGGACAGTAGATAGGAAGTAGAATGTAGAATAATCGCGAGGTGTAGCGGCAGCGTTCCGATGTCTAGGGAAAGTGACCATTCTACAACGCGCACCCATCTTATATAGATGTAGGCCCATGACTCACAACTGCCTTTGGCTAGTGAATATGACTATATTTGGTAATATTGCGAACGATGTCTGGCTAAGCTGGCGTTAAGCGCCTGCGAGATATTATAACGCAATACGTGTAGTATTACGTTACAATACCCCGCTCTGTACAGCAGGATTTTTCGTGTCTAGACAAGAAAAATCCGTCTAACTAAGTCCTCCGAACTTCTGTAGACAGTGCTAAGTAGATAGTGACTATGAAACTCAAACTGCAGGTAGGTACAATGAAAGAATCTAGTTAGGTTAGGAATCAGTGTAGTTAATTAGTTTTAAATCTTTAATGTGCCAACTGCCAATAGATTTACCCGACGAATCCGCTAATTCGTATACTAGTGGTGACTTTTTAGCAATAATAGTACACTTGGCAAACTTAGGAGCTAGTTTTTTGCCAAATGATTTGTCGTAGGTTCTTTTCCACACAGTATCACCCACGTTAATCCCAGCCGGTTTACGACGTAAGTTGTATGTGTGTATATATAAAGTACCATTGTTTTGGTGTTTACGTGCGACACAAGTATCACACGAAGATATAAACTTAATAATGTCAGCGTGCATACCAGGCCAATAATAACGCTGCGCTAAACGTTTATACGTTTTAAAAATACCTAAATGACCCGCAGCGAGTTCCGAATGGTATTCTTTAATGGCGGTAGTTCTATCCGAGGTATGTAGGACCTCTCTCCAATCGAATACTTTACGCAATGTACATTTAGATACCATATATCTGTACAATTTATCATTCCTCATAGAATAATTAGGGAAAGATGTAGGTGAGTTTTTACAGCCATTGTAGATTGTAGTATACCACTGATCCGAGGTTATAGTAGTCTCGTTATCAGTGTTAGTATCAATAGCTGACACAGTAGCATTAACTTTATTAGGCAAGGAATTACTACGAGAGTAATTATTAGATAAAGAAACAGAGTTAATATAGTTTGGTAACAATTTAAATCTTTTCCAGAAGTCAATACCTAAAATTAACGAACTAGTAACTTCTGGAATTACGTACGCTTTTAAATAACAAGTTTTATTTTTAAAAGTGGTGGGTAGGTTGATGTATGTGTTGTCACACTTATTCAAAGGGAGATTAATTTTAGAAATAAGTTTTATATGAGAATTATTGCCCAATATAGTCACGGCAGAACCTGAGTCAAGTAAACCAGTAAGGGGTAGATTCTTAATGGTTACATTAACATAGGGTCGAAAATCAGTATTAGGTTTTTGATCTCGGGTCGCAGCCACAGAATGACTAGAAAAATACACTTTTAGAGTGTTCAGCTATTTTTTCCAGTCTTCCTTGTCAAAATATTTAGGTTTAGAAGATGTACAAACGGTAGGGTTTGTCATCTTATTTGACGAACGACGATCCGAATAAATTAGTTTTTTTGAAAATGATTTATTTTTACAGGTAGGACAATTTACGAATGTGACATCCCTAAGGCCACACTTAAAACATATCGGATAACGTTCTCGCTTGCACGTCCCTAGTGAGTGATCAGTTGAACGGCAGCGCGGGCAAAATACACACCTCTTATTAGTTATTTTTGTAGGAACAGCTGATTTAGATATCATGTTGACATCATAGTGTTGCGGGTTAGGCACAGGTGTATCGTTCGGTTCGACATTTATAGATGCGACAGAAGCGTAGTTTTTTAGTTTAGACGGTTTATAGTACTGTGAATTATTATAGTGACCGTGCGTGTCCTTTTTATTTATGTAAGCTAAATCAGGTGCTACTGTGTTAGACGTACGGTAACTAGGTTCGTGAAATTGTGCACTTAAACACTGGAACCTCTCATAGTTTAGACATAGTGTTTTTAGAGTGTCTATAGTGTCTATAGCCGTAGTACATGAAGCTAGTACTGTAGAATAACACGGTCTAATATTGTGAAGCAATATATTTAGTTTTTCATGTTCGGTTAGGACCGTGTTCGGTGACAATCGCGCAAAAAGTTGGAACATAATTGATAAGTAGATGATTATACCCTCAGTTTGCCCTTAAGTACGATTACGAATCTCGGCTAAAAGTTTATAATCATAGTCGTACGGTGTAAAATCAGCTGTGAGTTTACTAGCTAGTTTGTCCCATGTAGAAATGGAATCTTTAACACCGCGAAACCAGTGTAACGCATTACCAGTAAAAATTTCGGACGCGTAATCGAATAATCTATTGGCAGGTAGATTTCTAACCGTCCTAAATTCAGTCACGCGTTGTAGAAATTCACGAACGTAGCCTGTTCCGTCGAATTTGAGTTTCGATAGTTCGCCAACCCTCAAATGCACACAGTGGACAGTTACCGGAGTCGACGCTGCCTGTGCAGGGGTTGAATCCGTGCAAGTCATCGTGGCTCCGACTTCCGCCGACGGAACATTCGAGTGTTCTATCTTAGATAGCTCTGCCGACAGCATCCGAAAGCGTTCAGTCAGGTCGGATATTTTCTTGCCGTATTTAGGTTCGGATTTGTCTAATCTGCCCAATCTGTGGTAGACCTGGTTGTGCAAAGCCGTAGTTCGCTTAGCCAAGTTGTGGTCGTATAGCTCCTTAAGGGAAGAGATTCGCGAATCTAAATCGGTAACTGACAGGCTAGCTCCCTTGAAGTCGTCTGCTATGTCTAGGCCTGACTCTAGGATTTCGTCATTCGGAATCAGCTCGAGTAGTTTAGGTAGCTGCTTCCGTAAACCTAAAACAGAGGTGGCCGGCTCCTCTCCGCGGATAGCGACCTCGTAGGCCAATTCATTTTTATTAAGTAGAAAGTACTTGATAGGGTTAGTGCTCATGATGATATAAAATAAGTATGATAGAAAAGAACGTAAGTATATTACAGCCCTCCGTGTGCAATAGTTCTGCTTTACAAAGAAACTACGACGATTCGGTGTAAAAATGTAGACAATAGATAGTGACTTACAAAAATAAAAAACGGTCATTTCAAATTGCGAACAGTTACGTAGGGAATCGGTAGTTGAAATTTGAATTAGACAATAGTAAGATAACACATAATAGGTATACAAGAACAGAAATTAAAGATAGACAGCAATACACAGATACACACAAGTTAGATAGTACGTACCAGTTCGCTGATGTCTGCACCTCCTCGTTTACAAAGACTGACCTCCTAAACAAGAACAACTGCAGTAATTGGAAGTGAGACAAATAGAGTTGGGCGCCACTGAGACGGGGGATCTCAGGTAGGATGTCGGGGTTCGAGAGAAACACTGCTAGGCTGAACAGGTTCTTTATTATGTCTCACTACCGCTTACATACAGTATGACCGAACTAGGTAAGCACTGGCCTGAGCTGGCTGGAGTGTAGACTCCTGCTGCTCTCCGACGCTCGCAGGGTAGCTGCTCGAAGGGTCGCCGATGAGCTAGCCAAGGTGCGCTGCGCAGGCAGCTCTGTGGTCGATGTTCAGGCTGAGCGGGTCTCAGGCGGTGCAGCCGATGTGGGTCGAGCGGTCAGGCTCAGGCGTCCGTGGCCTGGCTGTAGGAGCTCGTAGGCAGGAACGGAGGCTTGGGTGGCAGCTGGCTAGTAGCGGCACGGCGCCAGCAGCTCGTGGCTTGTAGCCCGTAGGAAGAACGTCAGCCCGTAGGAAGAACGTCAGGTGCAGTGAGCTCGTAGGGTGAACGTAGCCCGTAGGGTGAACTGGAAACAGCATAGAGAATACACAACAACCGGTCAGGAACAGGCTGTCCCTAGATTGGCTGCTATGCTTAGGAGACACAGATACTACAGACAGAACATATAGGCACACAGACAACTAGAATATGCTTACCCCCAGCGGGACAGTAGATAGGAAGTAGAATGTAGAATAATCGCGAGGTGTAGCGGCAGCGTTCCGATGTCTAGGGAAAGTGACCATTCTACAACGCGCACCCATCTTATATAGATGTAGGCCCATGACTCACAACTGCCTTTGGATAGTGAATATGACCATATTTGGTAATATTGCGAACGATGTCTGGCTAAGCTGGCGCTAAGCGCCTGCGAGATATTATAACTTAATACGTGTAGTATTACGTTACAGCCTCTCTGATGTGCGTTTGCAAATACAGTAAACTGACGAAAAATGAGCTTGAATGCTTTTGCATTGCAATGCTTAGTAATATTGTTGCTGAGCTTTATTTAGTTGTAGTGGCTACATACCGGAGGTCAGCCAAAATATCTAAATTGTAGTTTGTTTCTGCAAAGACAAGTTTAATAATTTTAGCAGATACTGCATAGATTATTGTTTTAGATGACAGTGCTTAATATACCGCATTCTGACTTAAATTGGCATAAATAAACTAGCTAACAGTATTTGTCTCTATTTTATTTATACTTCTAAAAAGTATAAGGGTCAGTTTCGTTTTTATCGATAAGTTCCGGTTAAATTAATGGACAGAGTTTTTCATGTGAAGTCTGCTAATCTACACTTGGTCTTGGTGGTGGACTATGGCCATACCCTTCTCTAAGTACGAAGAAGCCCGTGCCCAGCAGTGGAAAAGTTTATACAGCGCTGGTGATGGTGATGACCAATTGAGCATATCTAGTTTTTATCATCATTTTGAATTTAAATATTTGATATTATTATAATATGTTTACTGTTGACTCTCCCATTCCAGTAAACAAGAATCATATCGCATAAAAACCGCAAACGAAAACACCAATATCTCAAAACAAAGGAGTAATTGCAATAAATTTTCATCGATCATATTAGCCAAAGCGCGAAGTTTATAAGTTCCCGTAGGTATCACAAAAAATCATCAAGGGCAGGAACAAACCCTCGTTTGTTACGAAAGTTACGACTATGACTCCCATACCAACTGTTTAGGTTACTTGCGGTGAATTATCGTATCCACTGTATTTTTAACTTCTTATGATACATATATTTGAGTTTCTTGTCGGTATAGTCATATGGTTTATTTTCACTGTGAACATTTATATCTTGAATTGGATAGATGCAAAATAATCCCAAACTACTAGACGCTTGAAATTTAATACAAAAAGGATACAACAAATTGACAACAGTCAAACTTCATACACGACAACTGATCTCGAATCCGTAAGTAAAGTGCTCACACAATGTGTCTATTCATAAGAGTCTACATATTATGTTACATCATTCGTTGGTTCCAACTATCACTTCCTCTTTCTTTCTTCTATTGGTTGGAAAAACAAACATGTTTTGAGTCTTTCCGATGCCTTTATATTCTACTCGCTATTGCCAACAAAAGGTAGCCCATTTTGATATGTCAGCTGTATTATTGCACAATTGCATAAAAATAAATTCTGTAGTTTGCGTTAAAGACTAACCACCATCCATCCAATCTCACTAACTATCGCGTTTATAAATAACTAGCTTTTGCCCGCGGCTTCGCTCGCGTTAAGAAGTATAATTATTAATTAGGTATATTTTTTGCGGCTTTACTTTTGTTTAGCGTGTATAAAAAATTAGGGCCTACAAAACTTCTTTGTACACAATATTCTTAACTAATCTGTCATTAGGCACTAAAACTATCAAGCTATTGGGTGAACTTATCCGTGAGCAAGCAACATAAAACTGTCCATGAGAGAAGCAATGTTCTCTCAAGTCAATACCCGCAAAGGACAATGGCAGATCTCCATACATCAAAATGTCTGAAATTAAATTGAAGCGACCAGTAATAAAAAATATATCAAAAAATTTGGCGTAAGTAACAGAGTCTAGAAATGATTCTATTTTCACTCAGGAAAGGTGGAAAAAGAAGATATCGGTGATTGAAGTTTTAGTTAAGAATGAACAATGTAGGTACAAGGAAAGTTATAGTATGAAAGTTAAACAATGTTGGTAGATACGTTTGAATTATCAAATGACATATGTCAGATTGACATCAAAACACGGAAGTATTTTGTAGCATCTAACTGTCACAGCCATAGATAAAAGCAGAGCTGCACATTTTAAATCGATTTTATGTGAAATCGATACAACTTTAAAACGATGCTGTGACGTTTTTATTTGATTTAAACGTTGTTTTGCTTCAAAAATATTAGCTTAATGATATAATGCTGATTAAATGTTAAATAACTGCATTTTAAACCAAACCAACTCTATAAAGGTCGATCGTATCGATTACTTATTTAATAATCGATACGGATATAGCACTCACGTCTATTCCTGTCACACCATTGTCTATGGCATCAATAAAATAAAAAAGTATTCGTAATCAATTGGAATGCTTTTAATCATCATAAAATACTCCAGCTTTAACGAGACAAAGTGAAAATGTTAAAAATCGTAGAAAAATAAACAATTTGTTTTGTTCATATAAAGTTTAAGGTCGCCACAACAAACCCAGACCAAATTCTGCCATTGTTCTTTGAGAGTTTGCCCCTGAGACTTATTTACTGTCATGCCAAAGCAGACTTTTAGGGGAAACTGTAATCATTTAAATTCGAACGGGATATCATTCGGCATTAATGGGATTTGTGGTATAAATACAGTTTCCCATTTCGCACAGCCAGGTAATATAGTGCCTTCCACTATATTGCGATGTAACGCTTTCACTTGCAGTCTTGTACCATTACAAAGTTTTGGTGGTTTTAAATTTCGCAAGAACATAATTGGAGTGCCCACACGCAAAATAAGCTTATGATAAGGCAAACCTGGCGGTTTCAATGAATTTAAAAATTCTACAGGTTAATTAGTAGCGTCATCTATATTAACCACTAACATAAGCTGCAATTGTTTGATTAAATTTGGCTTTTCTATCATCTTCACCGACGAAATAAATTTGCAGAAACTGTGTATCCTGCCCAGGTTCCGGTAATATGCTTCCAATTAAATGATAGACTTGTCCTTGAAATTTATATGTTGGTGAAAAACCGCCTTCTTTTATTTGTTTTCCACCAAAGGGAGTTATTTGAAAACAGGCATTATATTTTCGGATATTATCCAGGAAGTGTACATGATTTGGGTGTAAATCATTAACCAGACTGTAAAGTGGTTCAGGCAGTTGTTTAAGTGGCTCAAGTTGTACTTTACCGACGCTACAAAACATGCCAGATGTCTCATCTTTCCACTTCAAGGCATTACACCACTGACACTTGTACGTCATAGAACCTAAGACTACACTGCTGTCAGTTCCATAAACAATATCTGGGTCATACGCCAAACCCGAAAGCAACTTGCTTCTCCATACACGCTGAATCGTATTTTCTCTATACCGTGACTGAATCACTCTATGCACGTTGGTATTCCTGGCCTGATAAAGTGCAGCAGATTGCTTATGTTTTTCAGGGTTTGCAGACTGGTAGGTGGCGACAGATTGCCTGTGTTTTCCAGGGTGTGCAGCCAGGTAGGTGGCGACAGCTTGCCTCTGTACATCAGGTTTTTATTTCTTATATTCAGACACAGCTTTACGGTGGGATTCAGGTAGAGTCTGTCCATATTTTTTGTACCTTTTTTAATTGATTAATTCGTGTGTAATTAGTAAACCTTGCCCTACGTTTTTCTTTTTTTCTATTAATGTCACAGACTCAGACAATAAACTTTCTGTTAAATTTTCATCATAATTTAATTAAGATACAATAGGTGAATGTTCACGCTCTAAAACAGGTACCTCCTGACAACCCTTTTCAACTTTAAGTTGCAAAGGTGTATCAATTCCAAAATAATGTTCTTCTACCGCTACCTCCATACGACGCCGAGTAATTTTCTGTGCTGCTATGGAAAGATAGGCATCAGAATGCCCACTGGACAAATCTTGGCTGAATCGTAATCGCCTTACCGGATAGTCGTAAGATCCAGATTCCGTATATATGAGACCGATTCTATAAACTTCAAACTTAAATGAAAAAATATTCGTCAGGTGTTAAGTAGTTATTACCTTTCCTGTCGTGGGTCATAATTGAAAACTTGCTCCAGTCATTAACCACATATCTGACAATCTCCATCGCTCTATCTTGTAATCCGTACATTAAATAAGAGAGAGCACGAAACAAACATGCACCGTCACCAACAATAGGGATGACAGTACATTCTTCAACTTCTCCATTAACGTTCAGATTTTCTTTAGCCATTTAAAAAAAAGTAGAACCGGCAAAACCTAAACTTAAACCAAAGGAAAACAAAACAAATGCCAAATACAAAGCAGAGTCTATAACCAAAACTACTAAACCGAAACAAAGCAAATGCAATCCAAAATATGGCAAGAAAGAACAGCCAAAATAGTCAAATATAATCCGCTAGAAATATTTAGATACCTATAGTATGTACTATACAGCAACCAAAACTATTTTAACGACCAACAATATCCATCCAACTGCGTACAACTAACCTACCTGACGACGAATGTTAAATAATAACTGGAGAGGTCATTAATCCGCGAGAAATCTTAACTCCGCGATTCAGAAAAATGACGTAATTGCACAACGCCATTTATTGTCAATATTTAGAACTAAAAATTATTTTATACGTCTTAATTTATTCGTTTCATTAGGTACTGATAGTTCAAACTAATACATTTACATCATCTATCATCCCTTATTTTATCTTGAATTTATCAAAATCCTATTTAAGCGGACGTCTTCATCATAGTAAAAATCATCAATCTTTAATTTCAGTTAAATCAGTCGAAAATATAAGAAGATTTATACAAACTTTCATCCCCTATTTTATCCTCTAAGGATGGAACTTATCAAAATCCTTTCTTAGTGGATGCCTACGTCATAGTAGCTACGAGTATATGCATGCAAAGTCGCAGCCCGATCGGTTTTAAATTGACAAAGTTTCATACAAACTTTCATCTCCTATTTTATCCCCTTGGGCCTAGAATTTATCAATATCCTTTTTTAGCGGATGCCTACGTCATAACATCTACCTGCATGCCAAATTTCAGCTCGAGCCTTCCAGTGGTTTGGGCTGTGCGTTGATAGATCTCTATGTCAGTCAGTCACCTTTGAGTTTTATATATATTTAGATAGTAGCAAGATCTGTTGATTAATTTTAATGCAAAAGTTACAGCCTGTATAAATACTATATGTAGCTGTACAGAGTTAATAAACGTATCGTAATAAAACTTAAAGGCTAAAATCTAAACTACTACATCATAACCAGATTTCTGACATGTAATATTTACCACAGATTTCTGTCATAAAAGGTTGTGTATTGTAGTACTAACCAGATTCTAATAATAATTATTATTATTAGGATCTGATTAGGGCAGGGCAGCTTTGTGGCGAGCTGAATGTGTGTGGCAACACTGCGGTCCCGAATGCTTCAGAGTGTCGGTCAGGGCCTCGTCTCTGGCTTGCCTTACTACGGAATTCAATATTCGAAATATAGATAGATCTGTAGATTTTAGATTCGTTTTTGACAGTTTTTGACAAAAGCTCCATACAAAATATGTCAAACACGAATCTAAAATCTGCAGATCTATCTATAGTTCGAATATTGAAAATGGCCGTTGGTTGGCTGGTCGGATTTGACTTCCAAGAGCACCCGCAGGACTCTCAACTCTGGCTTGCCTTAATTGGCCGGCCAGAGGGAAGTCGCAAGGGCTATTAGCTCAGGGGTGGAAGTGTAATTTTTAAGGGCGTAATTACGGGGAAACCCGCTCCGGGTCGCGACCCGCGATAGCGAAGCCGATGCCGCACCGTTCTACACCCCTAGCCTCTCGCACCGGTGGTGCCTCTGGCTGCCTTTATGTCAGACTTCGTTTACCATGGTGCCTATTTCGAGAGGGCCCATCTAGTGAGTTGGCGAGTCAACGTCTGCCCCTTTTCGACGTACTATAAGAGTACTTAGGGCAGACGCCGATTTTCATCCATAGTTTCCATATCCACTTATCCATTGAATACTCATCACAATAGCCCAGAGTAATTAGTTTCCATACAAGTAGCAATAGTCCTACACCTGCTGTGGCTAATCCGTGGCTGTAATTCATAGTGCAGTTATGGAGGCTTTTCAGTAGGTACCCGATGGGGTACCTACTGAAAGTTGAGTGATGACTCAACTCTCTAAGGGCCTCTCTGGAAATCCTCATGGAGTCCCTCAGCCCTGGGGGAAGGGCGAAAGGGACTGTCAGACTCTTACTAACTAAAAACCAACCCGTGTTCCTCATGTTCCCGTGTGTCGGAGGGTCGGGTACCGCCGAAGCATTTGTCGCTACCCTCCGACGGGTATTGGCCCGCCAGATGGTCAGGCGGGCCCCGAACAAAACCACCTTGGCGCCGGATGCTCGGGGCTCCGCCGCCAAAACACCCAGCGGCCGCAGAGGATAGGGAGGACGGCAACGCAACACCGCATCTCCTCTTCCTCTGCGGCCCCACCGCGACGCAACAATGGTGCACCCCCATTTGGTCGCGGAAGATAGGGCGCGCGGCAACACAACACCGACACGTCTCTCCTCCCGCGACCACGCCCGACTTTTGCCGCACCTTTGGACGCATCCTGCGCAGGCCCCTCTAAGTCCACGCGGAGCGTCCACTCCCGGGATCTCTATTAGCTTCACCGCGGCTGTCCAATCCTCGGTTACTGAGCCTCCCCACCACGACAAGGTGGAGATCCCACGGGGGGGGGGGGATCTCCGTGCACGCCTGCCAAAAGGCCGTGTACATTTTTAACACCATATGTTAGAAAAGTACGCGTGAAAGAGAAACAAATAATAAATAAAAATAATAATAATTTTATTAATCAGAAAACACAGCTACAAAATATACTTGTACATAATTAAACTTAAGGCTATAGTTTTTCTATTGATTAGGAAGAACACCAATCTCCTGTACTAGTTAGAAAACTGTATCACAGGAGGTTGGATCTCTCTTACAAAATGATTTGTAGGTTTGTATATAAAACAGATACGATATAATTACAGTATTCAAAAGTAAAGAAATATATTTATTTATTTATTTATTTTTATTAATTCTATCAACATACTATTGCCTTTACAGGTATCGTCCTAATACGACAATGTAGCTTCATAAGTGACAATTACATCAAAGTTACTCTTATGAATTCCGCCAATGTACAATTCTTTCCCCCGGACCTCTGTACAGTACAGACGTGTTTTAAGTCAATTCTTTATAAATTTTTAATATCATAAATTTGAAAAATAGTTGTAAATAAAAAAGTGCGGATACCGAATCAAACGTAGATTCATGTGAGCGCGACAGTGAGCCAATAAGCCAACATAACGTCTGCTTGCGTCGACAAAAACGAAAACATGAACAAGAATTTAAAGACGAGTTTAAGGCATTTAAAACGGAGATCAAGGATATGCTACAAAACTGGACAACCACTCAAGAAGGAAAGTACAAGCAAATATTAACAAAAATTAATGAACTAAGAACTGAAAATAGAGAATTAAATGAAACTGTGAGGTTTATCTCGGCCAAATACGACGAAATTAATGAAAAGCTTAAAGAAATCACCGAAAACAGACAAGAATAAATCAAATATATTAAAACTTTGGAAGATAAGCTTGAACATCTCGAGCGTACTCAAAAATCTGCCAGTATTGAAGTGCGTAATATCCCAAAACGTAGCGCTAAAGAAAGCAAACAGGACCTAGTTGACGTCGTTTGCCGTATGGGTAAAGCTATAAATATTGAATTGCAGACCACCGATATTCGAGACATTTTCCGAGTTAATACGAAAAGAGAAACCTACAAACATTATAGTAGAGTTCAACAGTGGTTTAAAAAAGGAAGATGTGATTGATTCACTAAAGAATTTTAATAGAAAGCATCGGGATAGCAACCACTTGGCTTTCGAGGGCACGCCGATACCTATATACATCTCAGAAACCCTTACTACCAGCGCTAAAAAGCTTTATTACCTATCTCGCACTTTTGCCAAAGAACACCATTACGAGTTTTGCTGGACTATGCATGGACGAATATTTCTACGCAAGGCTGAAGGGATGCCACATATACGCATTGACAGTGAAAACGATCTTAGCAAACTGAAGGGAATATGTCAATTTTTGTTTACGTGCATGCTATATTCTTATTATATTTTGTCATCTCATATTTTAATAGCCTTTATGTATAACTTTAATAGTGTTTGCAACTTATATTATGGCTGCTCTAATTGTATTAAACTATTAGTACATACACTCATTACACACAACACACACAAACAAGAGCTCACTAACTCACTACACATACTCATTCAAAGTCGTTATGAAAACACTTTCACACCTTATATATCTATAACTACACCTATATACTTAAGAAGTATATTGTATTATTGCAAAAGTACACAGAAAATTAATATAATAGCCCCAGCTTATTAAAAAAATCACCATACTGGCAGCAGACTTTCTGCATTTACAGCTTATAGTTTATAGCTTATAGTTTGATAAAATCTTTCATAATAAGTATATTGTACTCCTGTTACATTAGAAAGACCAAAACTTACTAATTTTGATGGTGGATAACGTTACCGAACTTATAGATAATATAGATGAACTGTCTGTCTCAAGTACACTGAGTTGTAACCCTGAAGAATGCTCATCCTATATTGGTGATTACTCCAACCACTTTAAGATAATTACTCAAAACATTCGTTCCATAAACGCCAATTTTGACTCTTTTATAACATTACTACATCAGATAAATCTTAATTGTGATGTAATAGTCTTAACTGAATGCTGGCTAAAGCATAATTATCTTATCCCTACAATAGAAACATATGTTCATTATCAAACTTCACGTCTAACAAACCAAAATGACGGAGTTGTTTTATATGTAAAAAATCTCACCAATTACTCAGTTTATGAACCAGACCTTGCAGATGCAAGCTGTCTTGTATTAAAAGCTGGAACTGATAAGGCATACGTGTGTATTTATCGGTCTCCTTCCTTCTCAGATATAAACAACTTTTTGCGCTCACTGAACAACCTCTTATTGGAATTTTCATCTTGCAAGACCGTAGCTGTAATTGGCGACATAAACATCAATATAAATTCTAGTATAAACTCAAGTCTTGCGGGAGAGTATTTGGAGCTCCTGGCTTTTCACGGTTTCCTTCCTGCGTATACAACTCCTACCCGCGAAAGCGCCTGTTTGGACCATGTTATGCTCAAGTCGAACTTATCAGCACTTGCGATCGTACTGAATTTCTCTGTCACGGATCACAGCTGTGTACTGCTTAGTCTCAAGACAAAAAAGTTATTGAACGTCCCTTTAAAACTATAAGTAAAATTAATTACACCTCACTTGATGCCGAGATTGGGAGCCTAAGTTTTTCACCAGTATTTGACTGTTCCGATGCAAATGTAGCGTATTAATAGATTCACTTGTCAATAGTATAAGCACCCATACTATGATCCTCAAAGTGCCTGGTCACCTTCGGCTACTCAAACCGTGGATGACCTCAGGTATGCTCCGCTGCATAAGTAACAGAGATGCTATGAACAAGAGACTCAGCCAATCCCCTGACAATATAATTCTAAGAACTACTTACAAGAGGTACCGTAATTTTTGTACGAAGATTCTTAAAAAGCTGAAAAGAGAGCATGAGAAATCAGAGTTAAGAGACGCTGGCAATGACAATCGAAAAATCTGGCAGGTCATAAAGAGAGTGACACACACTGACAAGCCCAAGGCTTCAAATACTGAGTTGCTCTCCTCCTGTTCTTCCCCGCAGCATTCTGTTAACCTCGTAAATGAATCTTTGGCTAGTATGGGTAAGAATCTTGCTTGTAAATTTCCACACTACCTTGAACACAGTGTATTAGGTCCTTCCACTTCTTCGAGTATGCAGTCTTTCGTTTTGTTGGACACCGACGAGATGGAGGTTGAAACTGTGCTCTTGTCTTTAAAATCAAACTCTGCTGTTGGTTGGGATAACATCTCTACTAACCTACTAAAACGGTATTCGCGATTGCTTGTCCCACCACTCACCTATACCTTTAATTTGAGCTTCAGAACTGGCATCTTTCCAGCGTATTTGAAAAGGGCCATTATATACCCTATACACAAGGATGGAGATAGAAACTGTATTGATAATTACCGCCCCATTGTAGTGCTACCGGCGATTTCCAAGATCTTAGAACGAATTATCAATAAAAGACTGATTTCGTACCTTGAATCTAAGATGCCTTTATCCCCTAATCAGTACGGTTTCAGGCGTAATAAGTCTACTAACTGTGCTGTTTTGGAACTTACAAACCATATCGTAAAAACTATGGATGAAGGTAAAAAAGTACTCTCTGTTTTTTTGGAATTAAAAAAGGCATTCGATACGGTTTCTATCCCGATCCTAATTTCTAAGCTTGAGGAGTTGGGAATACATGATTGCCCACTTAATCTTCTTAAAGATTATTTACACAACAGGACCCAGTGCGTTAAAGTACAAAATCATGTTAGTACTGAACTCCCTGTCACTTTTGGTGTCCCTCAGGGCAGCGTGATTGGCCCCACGCTCTTCTTAATTTATGTAAACCACCTCTGTAACCTGGATCTACGTGATGGCAGGATTACGGCATTTGCTGACGACACCGTCCTTACTTTTTCCGGTGAAACCTGGAGTGATACTTTCGTCGCGGCGCAGGAGGGACTCAACAAAGTTATGTCTTGGTTATTTAAACATCTACTTACTGTAAATACACAAAAGACAAAAGTACTTACCTTTTCTCTACGTGAGTCCACTCAGCCTAATGTTACCCATTATTTAATTGCTCACTCGTGCCCTTCACCAGATGCCGAATCTTGCAGGTGTCCCAAACTTGAACGAACACGATCTATCAAATACCTTGGAGTAATCCTCGACGATGGTCTAAACTTCAGGATGCACATTGAGTCTTTGGCCAATAGAATTAGAAAACTAATCTTTGTTTTCAAATCTCTACGCTATGTTGCGGACGCTCAGATTACCAAGAGAGTATATTTTGCGCTCTGCCAGTCTCTCTTGTCGTATTGTATTTCTGTTTGGGGTGGTGCTCCTAAGTTGTACATGATCAAGTTGGAAAGAGCTCAAAGAGCCTTCCTGAAAGTTAGCACCTTCCGCCCAATTTTGTTCTCTACCGAAGAATTGTATAAAAGTTGTGGGTCCTCACCGTCCGACAACTCTTTATACTTAACACCGTTATCTTGCAACATCAGGGCACTCCGTATGTGGAAACCACAAAAAGACGCAAGGACAGAATATGCGAACTCCACAGAAGTACTTACTCATAGACTCAACGGTTTTTCTGCTACTTGGGTCCTCATCTGTACAACACACTGATCAGAACGCTGCATTTTTATTCATCTTCGACTAACTCTCTGAAAAATTCTCTAACACAATGGCTACAAAAATGTAAATACCACGATACAGAGGCTCTTATCCTCCCTGGGATATAAAATACTTCTATTCCAGTCAACCTCACAGACACTCATATATACATACACACTCGCGCACACCCATACACATACACACACACACACCCATACCCATCCACATACACACACTCTCACACACACACAAACACACACACACACACACCCATACTCAAACAGACACAAATACCCATTTCAATAATTCATTTAGCCAATCATAATATTTTAAACATATTTTACCTCTATTTTTTTTTTTTTGCATGTTCCGTTTATTGATTTTAAATTTATATTAAAAATAATTATTATTATTTTATATTTAAATTCGTATAAAGTATTTATTTGTATAAAGATCATAATACTTGGGGGTTGGCACTAACATCTTAAATACAAGTTGTTTCGGCAACTTAGCAAGGTGTTAGTCGAAACCATTGACGATTATGTACATATATTATACCGTTATACCTTATCTTATACATCTGTGCAAATGTCAATGTATGTGTAAACTACTTTTATATGCTAATAAATTATTATTAATATATATACGCTGAGAGACGCTATTTAAAATATTAAGCGGCGCCCGTGCGAGCCACTATACATACCACACAATATAATTAAATTAAGGTAAGAAATGAAGCTTAATTTCTTATTATTCACAAATACAATAAAAAATTATCTTATGACTAGAGGACCCCAGCAGCTACGCCTGCATTTTCTTTAAATTTACCCGTTTTGGCCGATCCCGTGGGAATTTCGGGAAATCCCTGATTAGTGCACCCCTACGGTCCCCAAGGAACATACATGCCAAATTTCAGCTTCCTGCGCCCAATAGTTTCGGCTGTAGCGTGTCTGTCAGTCAGTCAGTAACGCAAGGATTTTATATATTAAGATAAGTACATTATCTAATCATTTTATAGACGAAACATATGTAACTTATGGTCTTTATAAAGCCGTGTTCAGCAAAATTGCTAATAGTGTCAATGTTATTTTGATTAGCTACTTATCTAATGACCGGAAATAAAAACATTCATTTAAATAAAGAGACTAAAGAGGCAGTGAAAAACCAATCATATCTAAACATGTGAACACAACATTCATACAAACTATTACATGAAATTATAGGCCATCGCAACCACCACAAAATATTTTTACCAAACTTAGCACACACATATATCATCAAACTAACTTATTTTATTTATTTATTTTTTATTTATACACCACCATCTTTTAATTAGTACAAAAAATTGAATGGGGCTCTAAGCATCTTTAACTAATCATATTTATATACGTAAAACATAAAAATACTTGGTTCCAAAACTGTCCCAAAACTGTCCACAAAAATACGTAATGATTGGTAAATGCATAACTAACTACTATGTTGTCGTAGTAATTTTACGCGGCACTGCTCCATTGATAAATTTGTGCAAACTCGAAGCTCGCCACCCCCTGTCCCTCTGCGCCCGCGCCGTAGTGCTAAATTGAAGATGGTAACGAGCGGATCCTTTTTTCGCGGCAAAAATTATTGTTTGTTTACGTTTGCCCGACGCGATGGCTTATCATTAATTAAGTTATTTACTTACACCGAATTTGTACCAACATTTGCACAATAAAGCAATTATCTATCTATCTATCACGCGAGTGCAGCTGTGCGTTTGTACAGGGAAGTGTTTGGAAGCCAGTGGATCGGTCGAGGCGGGCCTGTAGCTAGGCCTCCATGCTCACCACTGTGTACAAAAGTGAGCCGGTTAGTGTTGAACTATTTAAACAGCGCATATTGGACGCTTTTGACGCAGTGAAAAGTCAGAGAAGCGTACTTCTCTCGTTAAAAAAGAATTTAATAAACCGTGCTGTGTATTGACAATGGTGGTGCACATTTCGAAGAACAATTGAAATACTTGTAAGTAAAGTAAAAATTACCTACTTAAGTAAATAATGATTTGATGCTGGCTCAAAATCTGTCTGTGTGGAGAACCTTGAGGGAGGCCTATGTCCAGCAGTGGACGTCTCTAGGCTGTCTAATAATTGTAAATAGCAACTGATTCTAACTTCATTAATACGCCAAAATTACTCTTTTCTTTTATTACAAAATACCTTCTTTTATTTTGATATGTGCTTGCTTTCTAATTACATACCTCCGTATTTAATTACTTGTAAAACGGTAAATTTTGCCGGTCCTACTCTTAAGACAGGATGAAGTATGAAGGAGAGGGTAGAATTTATAAAATTAAAAAGTAACTACCTACACTTATTATTTTGCTTCATTTTATTGTCTAAGGCTACCTACATTATACGTGCGACGGCAAGAATGCGCAAGAGTAGGACGGAAAGTAAGTACTATCAATGAAGTAGTGAATGGATTGTAAAATATGTCTTTGATTTAGGTGAGATTTTCTACAAAAATCAAATGATTATAACTTTGCTATTTATAGATATTATGAAATTCTTACGTCACATATATGATAATAATGTCTTCGCTAATATGTCCTTAAAGTTATTGTACTAATTAAAAATAGTGGTGTATTCATGGAAAACTTACAGCTAAGATAACATAACAGTGATCATTCTAGTAATCAGACAGCCAATTATAAGTTTTCGCTTCTAGAAGACAATATAAAAAGTATGTGAACAGTCTCGGAAGACAGAAAGATAACACTATAATACGGTCTATTCTATTAAGCATATTACTGAAAGATGGATTAAAGAATTTAATGCTCAAGTTTCCCCTTGCCAACGACACTTTAGTGGTAAAAACATCAAAATCGTGCTCCTTGCATAATTTATTAAAATTGCGGCTCACTCTCATGACATACGAGTTTTGTCTGTAGTTGGTAGATGCAGATGGTACATTTATTGGTGTATTAAACCTTGTGAATTTTGGTGGGACATTTAATTAAAATTTTGATAGTAAATGTGAACAATCAATTTTATTGGTCATTATCTTCATTAACAGAACACAGTCAGCGATCTCGCGACGGTTTTTTAAAGGCAAAAATATACGGAATTTTTTACAAAGGTAAAGATAGTTGCCGAAATCATATGGTATTTTTTTATGGTAGCATAGATATTTAATAAAGTGCCTCTGGATCATCTCAATACGGTCTATGTATTTAAAATAGCAAGGGCTACAGACCTGCGACGCATACTCAAGATGGCTGTGGACATAGGTACAGTACAAAATTTTAAGTGTCTTCGCTTCAGTAAAACATTTAGACATTCTCATCACAAACCCCAAGGCTTTGGAAGCTTTTTTAACTAGTGCTTCAATCTGTGCGTCAAACAATAATTTTGAATCGTGAAGCACGCCAAGATCTCGGACAGAGTATGGTCTAGATAATGTTTGGCCTCCCAGTGTGTAATTTTCTGCAATTATTGAGAACTTTCGGGTGTACTTTATCATTGAGTATTTACTAGGATTAAGATCGAGCTTATTGTCTTTACAATACTTTTCTAGTTGGTATAGATCTGATTGAAAAGCTAGTACGTCTGCATGTGATGATATAGTGGTGTAGGTTTTCATATCATCTGCAAAGCATAATAATTTCGATGATTCAAGGCAAGAATATATGTCATTTCATTAACATACACACCGAAGAGTAACGGACCGAGCAAAGAGCCTTGTGAAACACCACTGGGGAAAGTAACCCAGTTTGAGATGTAGTTGCTCAGCACTGTTGCCTGTGATCGGTTCTCAATGTAGGAGGAGAACCACCTGAATAAGTCCCCGCGCACTCCCATGTTGCTAAGCTTCATAATTAGTAGGTTATGGTTAATGCCGTGGAATGCTTTACTGTAGTCAGTGTACACTCAGTCAACCTGTTTACCCTTGTCCATCGCGTCTGTTATAAAGTCGATAAAAAGTACCAGATTTGTAACAGTTGACCGACCTTTCAAAAAGCCGTGTTGAAAAGGACTGAACGAATTTTCAAGAGCAGCATAAACTTGATTGTGAACTATCTTTTCAAACACTTTCGCTATTATGCATAGCTTCGATATCGGTCGATAGTAAGTGACTTCTGTTTTAGGCCCCTTTTTGTGGATAGGAGTGATAAAAGCTTGTTTCCATATTTTCGGAACGATACATGATGATAAGGATTTTTGAAAAAGAATTGAAATTGGCCGAGATATGGAAGAAGCACAACGCACAAAAAATTTGGCTGATATATGGTGCGGACCTGCAGCTTTAGTGTAGTTGCGAAAAAAAAATTTGGCTGATATATGGTGCGGACCAGCAGCTTTAGTGTAGTTGTAGTTGCCTGCAGTTGTGTCGAATTTGCGAAGCAGATTAGTGATTTCATCAACTCTGACCACAACATGAGAAATATCAGAAACAGAATCAGAACTGATACAGGGGCTGGAGACAGAGGAAGTTTGCGCGGAGTTAATAAAAGTATATCGAAAATATGAAGAAAATGCTTCGCAAATGCTCTCCCCGGTTGTTAAGATCTCATCATTATGTGTCAGCGAGCTGGGAACTACATTTGTATTATTACGAGTTTTTACAAAAGTATTTTTTTATTGATTGTTCGGTTAAATTGAAATATTTTTGGTAACAATCAGTTTCCATCGTTTTATATTTTTTACGAAGTAACTTATATGATAATTTATTGGCTACGTTATTCTATGTTTTCATTTTTCTAAAATATATATATTTTCTTTAATTAATTTTATAAGGGAGGAACTATACCAAGTTCTACCAACTTGTCACCCACTGCTTGCACACACAGAGGGTGCCATGCCAAGTTTCTCCTATTAGTATTAAGCTTCTCGCTCGTCCCAGTCGCAACTTGTTGCAATTTACAACAACTTTCCCTTACATAGCCAATACTATGCAGTTTGCTACTTCATTCAATAAAACTAGATATTCTGCAGCTAACAAAGTATCTGTCTGTAACAATAGTTCTTTCCTGTAGTTGTAAGTGGAAGAGGGAATTTGGAGGAACTGTTTCTTTTTATCTCGATTTAACGTAGTGAATAGTAAAAAGACTGAAAGATACGTAATTTATTCGATAAATAAATACTAGGCTATTGTAGTGAGTTGTGATCTCGTAGTAAGTGAAATTAGACCTTTATTTAAAAAGTCATATTTCAGGTACTCATCTAATCACAAAATTCTTGCGTTAATTACTGACTGATAGACATCACGCAGTGGAAACTACTGGGTGCAAGTCGATTCAATTTGTTCTGCATGTGCCTTGAAAGGCGCAGGGGAGCCGTAATAAAATATTTTCCAAATTCCAACTAGATCGGGCAAAAATGGTTAAAATAATAAATATATGGTAATATATGGCTAAGTTCACTATAAAACATTAACTACACAAATATTGTCTACAAAATACGAGTGCAACCATTGCAACCAGATTTGGTAACTTAGGTTACACATTTGGAAATGGCCTTAGCTTGTGAACATGGATGTTCACGAGCTAAGGCCATTTCCAAATGTGTAATGTGGGTATTCCTATGTATAATATGTATGTTTATCCATTGTATAGTACCCATAGTACAAGCTCTGCTTAGTTTGGGCCTAGATGGTGTTGCGCGAATATGGCAGAATATTATTATAGAATATTATAATTATTTATTGATGAATAGATCTTAATAACATTAATTGGCAAAAAACGGCACCCTTATAGATTCGCCATATCCGCCCATCTGTCCATATGTCACAGCCATTTTATTTATTATTAGCATCTAGTGTAGGGAAAGTATTGAACATGCTTCAATACTTTCATTTATTTAAAAGCGTCGCAACCCTATCATACAAAACATGTTGTTTTATACTAATTTTGTAACTTCCTATTTTGCCATATCCAGGTAGAAAGGTCCAACAATTTCGTTGGGAGTACACATTACTGGGCAGTTCTATAATATAAGGACGTCTATGAACCCTAATCAACGTCTGAGGATTTGGGGGAACACTCATAACGTCGCATTACATTGTAACAGGGACTCTCAACGGACATTGAAGCTTAGTTGATAGTCTTGAGTGAGAGGGCTTTCCTTCGGCTTTTTGTGGTGTAACGTTATCCCTACTTAGGGTGTGTTTAAATGAGAAACGTGGTTAAATGTTACAATAAAAATTGATTTATTTCTCCAATAAATTTAAACATCATTTAGCGAGCGTTTCACTAGCGAAAAACCGGTCAAGTGCGAGTCGGACTCGCGCACCGAGGGTTCCGTACAAACCTGTAAGTAAAAGTTCACCACTCATAGTTATGGTATTTTTATTGCCAAATGAAATCCATAACATTACAGTATGGAAAGCTGGAGGAGCATAAAGTAAAGAAAAGGGGGTCTTTGTCGTTTGTAATCAGTCATCCTTTATTTTATATTAACATATATCGCTTATTTGTGCTATTGCTGTGTGGTTGACGGCATAGAATACAAGTGTCACCACCCCCTATCTTCCCGTGGGTGTCGTAAGAGACGACTAAGGGATAACACGATGCTAATACCATATTTGCGTAGAGACGGAAAACTCGACATCAAACCCTATACGACTGCCTCGTTGGTCTCGCGGCATAAATGTGCGCGTGGGATCGGGAGGTCCCGGGTTCGATTCCTGGGTCGGGCAGTGTTATTGGGTTTTTCTGTCACGAAATTCTCAGTAGCAGCACGGAGTCTGGAAATGTGCCCGGTACGGCAATAGGCTCGCCCCTTATTACGTGGGACTAAAGTATATCTGGCGAAAAGTGGGTGTAGAAATACACCTCTGCCTACCCCTTCGGGGATAAAAGGCGTGACGATATGTATGTATGTATGTATGTATGTATGTATGTATATCGCTTATTTTATAATATAACTTAAATACCTATACCAGCCTTGCAGCAGCCTTGCAAAAGTCTGCCGATGAATGATGGTAAGATTTTTTATCAAAGTTATTGATTTACAAAGATTTTAGTGACTATTAGAAATCTGTTACAAAAATACTTATAAAGTACAGAATAATTAGCAAAAAGGTTTGAAGACTATGTAATTATTTGAAATCTCAATCTCAATCAGCCTATCGCAGTCCACTGCTGGACATAGGCCTCTTCCAACGCGCACCACAGCACACGGTCTTCAGCCTTCCGCATCCTTTATCTGGGCTATAAGACGTTGCTTCGTACCAAATTTCAAGATTTTGAGTTCATGGGAAGTACAGATGCACATTGGCGATAAGGCCGCCAATTGTGCATCTATGGTTAAAATTTTTTCTTTAATTTTTTATATTTTTTTTCATGTATTTGCATTTTTGTGGTGTACAATAAAGAATTACTTACTTACTTACCCTGTAGGTTTTGATTCCCTTGCGAGTAGTCGCGAGTTTGAAAATATGCTTATATTTCTCTTTCTTTTGATTGCGTTGACATAGAAGTTTGATTTTGTTGCAGCCTAACGGTGTTATATACTTGAGTATTTGATATGAATTTCAATTAAATACCTCCACGCGTTCAAGAGAAAGGGGTAGTAACTTTAAATTTATTAAAAATATTTTTCTTATAATTATGATGTAACTAAAAATGTATGGTTTTCACAATTTTTCCTTTATATGTGCTATAAGGCGTTGCTTCGTACCAAATTTCAAGATTCTGAGCTCACGGAAAGTACCCTGTAGGTTTTGATGCACTTGCGAGTAGGCGCGAGTTTGAAAATATGCTTATATTGCTCTTTCTTTTGATTGCGTTGACATAGAAGCTTGATTTTATTGCAGCCTAACGGTGTTATATACTTGAGTATTTGATATGAATTTCAATTTAATACCTCCACGCGTTCAAGAGAAAGGGATAGTAACTTTAAATTTATTAAAAATATTTTTTATATGCTGTAACTAAAAATTTACGGTTTTCGCAATTTTTCCTTTATAAGTGATATAAGACGTTGCTTCGTACCAAATTTCAAGATTCTGAGTTCACGGGAAGTACCCTGTAGGTTTTGATTCACTTGCGAGTAGGCGCGAGTTTGAAAATATGCTTATATTGCTCTTTCTTTTGATTGCGTTGACATAGAAACTTGATTTTAGCAGCCTAACGGTGTTATATACTTGAGTATTTGATATGAATTTCAATTTAATACCTCCACGCGTTCAAGAGAAAGGGGTAGTAACTTTAAATTTATTAAAAATATTTTTCTTATAATTATGATGTAACTAAAAATGTATGGTTTTCACAATTTTTCCTTTATATGTGCTATAAGGCGTTGCTTCGTACCAAATTTCAAGATTCTGAGCTCACGGAAAGTACCCTGTAGGTTTTGATGCACTTGCGAGTAGGCGCGAGTTTGAAAATATGCTTATATTGCTCTTTCTTTTGATTGCGTTGACATAGAAGCTTGATTTTATTGCAGCCTAACGGTGTTATATACTTGAGTATTTGATATGAATTTCAATTTAATACCTCCACGCGTTCAAGAGAAAGGGGTAGTAACTTTAAATTTATTAAAAATATTTTTTTATTTGCTGTAACTAAAAATTTACGGTTTTCGCAATTTTTCCTTTATAAGTGATATAAGACGTTGCTTCGTACCAAATTTCAAGATTCTGAGTTCACGGGAAGTACCCTGTAGGTTTTCATTCCAATGCGAGTTTGAAAATATGCTGCAATTTGCAGGATATACGGCTGTATCTTTTGATTGCGTTGGATTAGAAGTTTGATTTTCTTACAGCTCTGTGGAACCGTAGATTCTTTTTTTTTTTTTTTTTTTTTTTTTTTTTTTTTTTTATTTGCAACTCCAATGCAGTAGTAACAACAATATAGTGAACAAAGGATAAAAAATAATAAACAATTTTTGGATCGCAAATAGGGTACCTGCGTCAGTATAAATTGCAGAATCAGGTGAGACTGCAAAACTGATCTTCCCGCAGGACCTACTTCCATACATTCAATCTCTTAAAACTAGTTATAATTAATTATAATTAGTACATACAATATGAATTAATACATAAATATCAAATATATATATCAAATAAATATACATACATAAATTAAATAATCCTAATAAAAACATAATTATACAGAATATAAACTTCTTATAAATAATTCTCAGAAATCACAATAACAATAAATGGATAACGTATTTTTTGCGTTTCCGAACGCTTTACCATCACGTCCTGTCACCCTTGACAGATGGTGTGTTCGGTCGACCATTGCTCAAAGTTGTGATTGTTATCTTTTTGCCAACCAATATTAAAAACTAATGTGTAACCCAGACTATATGGATACTACATGTATAAGATACATTATGCTTACATATTGTACTACAGATGATGAAAATGTGTGTGTAATACCGATAAAATGTAAGTTACCGCTTCATTGTATAATATCTATGATTATGTTTGTCTTTGTAATAATATTTGCTTATATTTAGTTCGGAATGTGTGTACTGTTTTCAGGCTACGCAGGGGAGGAGGAAGATCATTCCAACATTTCGTTGAAGCAAATCGAAATCCACCTCTGAATGAAGAAGTACGGTGCTTCAAGGTGACCATGAGATCTGATGAGGCCCTTGTATTATATGTATTGACCTCTCGCGACCATGTCAACTTCTCATAGAGGTAAGCTGGTTTTTTATATAAAACTATACCAAAAAGCAATGTAGCGAGTATTTAGTATAAATTTCAGTTTGATACCTCCACGCATTCCTGAAAAAAAGGGTCTTGACAGACGGACGGACAACAAAGTGATCCTATAAGGGTTCCGTTTTTTCCTTTCGAGGTACGGAACCCTAAAAAATTGCTATTTAAATGTTATTAAAAAAAGATATAAACAGGGTCGCGTGATTCGGCGATGGTGAAGGTTTTGTTGAGGGTCCTGCTGCCGATGGTCGCTCAGGAGTCGCAGTTGATGTACTTAGCTTTGTCGTCGAATGCAGTCAAAAAAGGAGCGTGCGCAGCCAACGCCTCAGCTTTTATAGAAGCTCGCGGTGCGGTAGGGGGAGGAACATGCAGGCAGCCGGGAGGCGGTGTCATCACGACGTCAGAGCGACGTCACAGTGGGAAGAAAAGTTGAAGGTGATTTTGTAGAATTCAATTTGTTTAGAACTGTTTCGGTAACATTTGAAAGACATTTTTTTTATTTTTAAAACAGATAAAGGAGAAAGACCAAATACGGCCTGTAGCGGCCAGAAAGTTGTGAATCGTTGAAATTAAACATATAATTTTTAAAAATTTTACATCGTTTTCGTTTCTTGATAGAGTATCGGTGAAAGCATTTAGTTTTTAAAGATAAATTATTTTGAATAAGCTATGGTAATAGCGGATGAATGTCTTATGTTGCCAGCATTAAAAATAAAATAAAGTATGGTAGGCAGAAATTGTTTTAAGGAAATAATATTTTTATTACTATATTAGAAAACAATATATTTTATTTACTTTATAAGTATATTTGTAAAAAGAATCAAGAAATATATAATTTATTATACATTCCATAATTATTAGTCGGTAAAAATCGTTTTGTTTTTTAATCGATAGTAGAAATATTTTTTCAAACCATTTGCAACACTTTTTTATCTGTTATGTCATTCGTGTTGCTACTGTGTAAATATTTTGTTCTGATTTATTGGTGTTTTCGTACGGTTTTAATGTAATGTAATTGAATATAAATTCAATAATAATGATCAGTACCTTCTACCCATGCTAAGAATATGCAGCGGTGTTTGTGATTGTGGTTAGCTTTTTTGGACGAGTATACATAGTACGAGGTTCCCTAGTACACAGGTGATTATTCATTATTATTGGCCACTGTTTATGTAGTTTTTGTTCTTTAAGACGCAAAGACATACTTTTATTTACATCTAGGTATTATATTTATGTTAAAATTCAATTTTGAGGTATATTTAGTTGCGGAATAATTTCCATTTCAAATATCTCGTATCTTATTTCCACCAAAAGTTATTTAAAAAGAAATTATACAGGTTAATAGAGTAGTCATTTATCTTCAAAACACACATGGTGTTGTGTTTGGCCGTGCCAGGCCCATAATGTACTGCCAAATGGTACATCTCCTTTGTTTTTCAATCTAATGTAGACACAATCAATTACATTTTCTTAACGTTACATACATACATACATACATATCGCCTTACGCCTTTTATCCCCGAAGGGGTAGGCAGAGGTGTATTTCTACACCCACTTTTCGCCAGATATACTTTAGTCCCACGTAATAAGGGGCGAGCCTATTGCCGTACCGGGCACATTTCCAGACTGCGTGCTGCTACTGAGAATTTCGTGACAGAAAAACCCAATAAGTTGGTCTCGCGGCATAGATGTGCTCGTGGGATCGGGAGGTCCCGGGTTCGATTCCTGGGTCGGGCAGTGTTTTTCTTAACGTTTTTTTTAAAAAAAGGCAATTACGGCAAAGACGTAAAAAGTACGATGTTATAATTATGATGACGTTTCAGAGTGTCTATCTGTGACATCCGGCTGCGATTAAACAAAAGGACTGATTTTGATGCACTTTTTTGTTTAAAAATTGTTTGACATGGTTCTTAGCAACAATTATTATTTTTGAAGACCTTTATTGTGGGTTACTTAAATAATGTCAGTCCAATTCTTTATATTAGAATTTAAGAGGTTGTGATATTGAATATCAGCTCTTTATCGTACACCAATGTGAATACAAGTAATTATTAACTTAGTTGAACAGTTTAATCGATAAAAGAACCAGCTGTAACTTAGTGGAATATTTCAACGGATAAAACTACTAGCTGCAACCGAAGCTTGCCTTGTCTGAACGCTTTGCCTGCTTGCTTTAGGGCAGTTTCAGATTAGCGTATTTTTCTGCGCGTATACGGTCGTTTCAGCACACGCGCTTCCACGTGTGCTACATTACGCGCTTCAAAAAACCGGACAGGCATATTTCGGCGTGATCGCTCGAAACGGTAGTGAGATTGAAGTGATTCTGACGGCTGGCACTTATACGAGCTTACATGCGCTTCCAAAAACGAGCTTACACGCGCGTATAAAGGGCTAATCTGAAAACACCCTTAAATGTGGTTATTCTCGCACGTTATACTCCATTTAAAACAGTCAGCTAGTGCTATACAGCTGTTTTGCGTACTGAGAGTACCGTACCAATTTATCACGTAGTTCTTTCATTACAAAAATAATTGGCTTGGTCTTATCGATAGGTACATTAGTGTCTTATATTTTCTTATATATAGGTATTTCATTATATTATAGCGCTGATACACTTGAGCATTCACCTGTAATGAGCATTCTCGCGAATGTTACAAAACAAATGAGTGTGTTTTAGCGAGCATTCTCACGAACATTCGGGCGAGCCTTAGAATATAGATCATACATAGAATTCGCGCTACAATGGCGGTTAAACCCAATATATTTACTTCACTTTGACTTATGATTTTAATCTAGGTAAGAATCTTCGTAGTTTGTTACTAATTTTAACTTGACTAGTGATGGGCTTACTCAGAATTAATATCGATAAAATATCGATAATGTTTACAATAGATCCTTAGATTTGGTTCACTCAGAATTAATTTCAATAGAATGTCGATTAACTCTCGATATCGATAAATAAATTTGAACGTAGGACATTTAAGTGATTTATTAAACCTGTTCAAATTAAAATCAGCATTTTATTATTTAGAAACGTCATTTGTTTATGTATCTTACTCTTACTCTAGAAATAATTCATAAGTGAAACTGAAGTTAACATATTGGGTAAAACTGCTATTGTAGTGCGATTTCTATATTTTTTCTATTTTCTACGGACTATTTGAATTTAGAGTGTTCGCTGTTCGCTAGCATGCTCGTCAAAATGTTCGGTTCAACAAAATAGAAAACGGCGAATGCTCGCTGTTCCTTTACAAGTGAATGCTCAGGTGTATCAGCGCCATTAGAAAGCGTTAGTCTAGTGGATATACCAACAGACTGCACATGCAGATCGTATAGAGTTCGAATCCACGTACCACTGACTTTTCGGCGTTTGGTGCGTATTGAATTGTTAATTATCGCTAGCTCCGTGCCTCGAAGAGAACGCTAAGTCGTCAGTCCCAGCAATCATGAAGATATTTGACAGTCGTCATAGGAACCTATAACTAGTCTCAACTAAGTAATATCGCTATCCCTTTGGGTGGTGGAGGTTAGATACGCAGTTTCTGTATAAAAGTTAATTTTCAGCCAAATCTAGTAAGACTTAAATGTACCACAGGTTGAAACTGGGATGACGCTAGGATGATGATATTCTATAGAATTTTCATTAGTAATGAATTTTGTCCGAAATCAGAGTATAGGGTACTATTTTTTTTGTACTTATTAGAATTTTGTGGGATGGAATCTCATCTTCATCTTTTAAAAGACAACTCAAGTTCTTTAACTGCAATTCGCCTCCCTTGCGAATTAGAACCTTGAATTTCAACGGCTCGTAAATTGCCCATATTGCCCTTTGTGTGTTATGAAAATATCAACTGATAACTTCACGCATTCCTTAAAAAAACAGGCTTCGATAGATAGACTAACAAACATACTTATCAGACGTATGTAGATATGCACGACTCGTCCAGGATATGGGTGTCTTTTCACATGTTGTAGGATTTTTGAAGTTAATAAAATTACATCAAAATTATTTCGAGTCAACTCTTCATCTATCGAGGATTGTAGGAGTAGTATGGATAAGTATGATAAGACGTTCACTTATTGTTATTCTCACATAATTTTTTACTTTCGGGACTTAATCCTTGTTACAACAACAACATGTCTATCTTTGAAGATGTCACAGTTTTCGGATTATATTTTTCTCATAAGTTTCAGCTAAAAGTTTTCCTCGAACAAGTTTTGGAGGTTGTTGGTCTTTATCGTTGTTTCTTTCTTTATGTTGTCATATAATAAAAAATACATTACCAGTTTATTAAAATTTTGTGTTCTCGGAAATCTACGCGCGGTGTTTGTTAATTAGTGAGATGGAGGGTTGTGAAATGTTGTGCGATAATATATTTAGGTGTGTAGGTATACGTATATAATAATATAGTCGTGAGAAGTGCTTTAAGTGGCGTTGGAAATGGTCTAGGAGAACTATTTAATTGCACCATTGCGTCTTTTTGTGTCTTAATGAAATAAAATGAAGAAGAAACATGAACATGAGTTTCGCTCAAACAGACTTTGCTTGATAGTTTAAAGGAAAAACCAGAACCCTTACCCTTACTTTCACCTTGCCTGTCTGTCAAGACCATAAAATAGGCAACTTCTGCACTAGAATCAAATCACATATTACAGGGGACTTTTTAAAGAGAAGCATTCAATAATCGGATACAAAGTACAACCAAATTCGAAACACCAATTTGTGTCACAGTCTTGTGATCGGGAAATCAAAATTTTGATATCATTCAAGTAGCCAATTTTTGACGCAGACGCGACGAAGTGACCGGACATCTTTAAAATTAGACTAACCTGTTTATTGTTCATCGTGATAAATATCAATGTTTACTACACAAATGTGCAGGACACAATGGATACCAAATACAGTACAACATTGTCTAAATATGTTTAAAAGCGGCTTGATCTCTATATTTGTCTATTCGCAGAAAGAAATATAAATTTTCAGTCGCACAAAAGGCGCCTTAATAATATCTCTGCGTACGGAATTTCATTTTGTCAAATTGTACAATACTGAATATCGAATCGCGTTAGTAGGCTTTTGTTGAGTATATAATCATTTACACTACTTACACTGTTGGCTGCTGTCCGTTTCTAGATATTTGTCATG
This sequence comes from Euclidia mi, assembly GCA_944739405.2. NCBI lineage: Eukaryota > Metazoa > Arthropoda > Insecta > Lepidoptera > Erebidae > Euclidia > Euclidia mi. The sequence goes on from OX123183.2 coordinate 32,744,613, forward strand.
ACTTTGTGGGAAACATGAGAATTGATAAGATTTTAATACGGTTCAATAATATTTAGATTTACACGAATGATTCACATTTCATACATGTCATGCGACATTTTCTTTAGACTTGAAATTTTTTCGTGTTTAAAATTTCCTAAGCCTTAATTGTTACAGATAGAGACGGAAGCTACTCTTAAGGCGAACTATGGGAATATTACTTTACTTTGAAGGTCATACGCATAGTAATTATTCATATCTGATTAAAAGATATTATCAAAGAGTGATTTAAAGCTTTTGATTGATCACTTTGTTGGTCAATCAAAAGCTTTAAATCACTCTATTATTAGCTTAAAATCACTCTATTTTACTGCCTGTGCCTCGGTGCCAAAACATCTAAAAGATTAAATGACTATTTCTAGAACAGTGGTATAATGTACTAAAGTAATTTTTATATCATTACACTAGCTAGGAGATTTAAAGTCGATATCACACACATTATCGCCATCTCATGCATTTCGCTGTGTTGTGTATGTAGAGAGTCTACGATCACGGAAGCGTAAACCCATTTGTGGTATACATGCACAGTAAACGTTGAGATTAATAGGTAAATCCTAAGATTCCAAGAGGATCAATTGTACCCATAGCGATGATAATTTAAGACTGCTTATGAATGATTCTGGTCTTTTATTCATATGTGCTCATACTGTTCATTCAAACCGATAACAATAGAAATCCAAAAAATAATTCTTACAAAACATCCTTTCGTTCCTTTGAAGTCTATATCCCAACGTAAAATATACAACATTTATGCAAACTAAATAAGCCAAGTCATTGTTGTTTTTTCAGGAGGGTCAAGCACCAACGGTTTGGGGTTTAAAGCGATTATTATTTTCCGGTTAGCTAATTTTGGGACGGAGTCTAAACCACATTGTTGTTTGGATTACGGATTTGTATCATTTGGGAGAGGTCAAAGGTTTTGAGGTACGTAATTTGCCCATATCTGGACGTTGAATGTCCGCTAAATGAATTTCAACCATGGAATTTGACCGTCATGATGGCGTTGAGTTCAGAAAAGTGCGGTGACAATGGATTCTCTTAGCGTTTGAGGTGCAATTATTTAGTATACATTCTAGTATTCTTCTGTTAAATTTTCCTACTTAAAGTCATAAAAATAAATAAAATTATAGGACGCTTCAAAAAACTAACAAAGCGCCATTGCCTTACGCAGGTAAAGACAATAAAACCAACTTGAAAGTTTTGTGAGTTGTCGGACAAACTAACTTATCAGACAGTGCCAGTTCACCGTAGTCTTAGTTCATAGCTTGAGCATAGAGTTGCAACGTATGGCTGAGCTGCCTACGCAGGACATAATGGAGCGCCTAATGATGGCCAACGGCGTTCAGCAAGTAATCGGACTGCGCTTCTCATTAATGCTACACGTATCAATTATGGAAGTCAACTAATGAAGTATAGAGCGTTAGTTCTGCACATGAATTATGATTTCATATAGAGATTTATATGTACACTTCTAACCATTAAAGTTTACTATATTTCCTATGGTAAAATTACCACTGGTTAAGAAATAAGTTAATATTTATATATTCCTATTTTAAATTCAAATACTTACTTACCATAATTTATTATAGAACCTAAACTTCTAAAGCTAGACACATGAAATTCAGAAAGTAGGTGCCTTTTTACACGTACGCGCCCTATGTATGCTTTATTTCATGACATCCCTAGAGGTATAAAATAAGGTTTGAATTTTTGTTTGAAAATAAACTGATTTTGAAGATAGCAATAAATGCGAAACACAGCTAGTTCAGTATAAATGGGCCCGCGCGACCTGGGTAATACTACTCTCTCACAGAATATCAACTGTACTTTTATGTTTCTTTCGGTGAGTCAAAGTGTCGGAGGCTCCATCCTCTCCCTCATCCTGCTCTGCCCCATATTCCATTTTCCATCTCAAAGGCCGGCAACGGACTCGTGACTCCTCTGGTGATGCGAGTATCCGTTATAAATGTCTTGGAAACAGACTGATAATATTACTTCTCATTACTATTTATAGAACTACATACTTAGAATTAATAAAGTTGTGTGTTGTATGTTATATCATTGACTTTTGTTTAAGAAGACTTACCTACACTTGCGACAGTAACTTACATAACATTGACTTATATTTATTTCCCGGAGGAATACTCGATATTACAGATTGTTATGTAGTAGCTATGATATAGAAATACCTTGCACTCGTATTTCTTTTATATATTCACCTTTGCCTTTTCGATTTGAATAAATTAAATAATTTTCTTGTGTTCTTCTTGTATTTCGCGTTCGATATGAATCTCGAAATGTCGCTGTTAGGATGTAGATTTGATGTCTACTGTTGATTTACAATAGTGAATATGAAACTAAGATCAAATGCACATAGGAAACAATGAATAATACATTACAATTATACTTATGAATTCAATATCAACTCTCTAATGAGGACGTTCTACGCCGCATGAGTTCACCAACACAAAGTTGGCCTCGTTTTATTAAAGGAAACAAATAAAACCTATCGGTCGGAGTAGATGCAGCAATGCAATCGCATCCGAAGTTAGACATAAATTAATTTGCCGTTAGTTTAGCTCGCAAACTGTTAGACTGTTAACAAGTGGGTCGGTATCTGAGCCCAAACGCCCAAACTCAAGCTGTAGGCCATTAATCCAAACATCTTAACCATTGTTTTCAAGCTTTAAAAGCCATCTGCGAGGGCGACGACTTTAAGACTTGGAGACTTCCAAATGCGAGGATTTAGGATAGCTCTAGGATAAATGGATTCTTGGTTGGATGATCGAGCATGGAGGTGGAGTTTAAAGACCTAGATTTTAGTTGAAAACCGGGTCAGCTCTGCACGGCTTGGTGATATTATTTGGTGGAATTTTGAGGGTATTCACTGAATGCACCTCATTCACTGCCTCTTATTGCTGCCATATATGTAGTATGCTTTAGAGTCTACGTTGAGTGTGTAGTTTTAAATTGATGTATAAACGATTCAGAAAACACTATATAACAGCACGTAGAAACGTAGGAGAATAACAGAGGTATTCATGCCTTTAAATAAGTAAATTATCGCGACTAAGACCCGCTTAATAATATTGTATGATGGAAAATCAAATCGCAAAAGTTTAAAATCGATTACTATTAATTTTAACAGATAGCTCTGCTCTAACGTTTTTGTACCGTTCATTATAGCTGCCTGAGCATACGGATGTAGATTACCTCTCTATCATCGCACTGAGTGCTGATGTGTGAGTGTTATAGGTTTGATATCAATCTACTGTTTGAAGAAATCAGTAAAAACCCTGCAAACGAGGGTTCATCGTGTGTGTTTTTAACAAAATTAGGGAATTTTCATTTATTAATGTTAAACAAATAGATTTTTATTTTTTAGACATCTCGTAGCGTCTACTTAACACACGAAAACAAGCCTTACATGGCAATCATTCAGCTTAACAAAACAATAAAGACAAAACATGAAATCCTTATATAAATGTGCCTACACAATTCTTTTTTCTCAGTTGTATAGAAACAGACCAAAACATATATTTCTACAGAAAAGGTGGCCACCTTTACGATGTAGTAGTTTACCCATCCATCTGGCACGACGATAAAATCTGTCTAATTGCAGTTGCTTTCCGATCACTCCACCCTATAAAATTGGATGGAACTTTACGAAGATGGTGGCAATAAAATAAATGTGTTTGAGGAACATCGTTTTCACATCAGTCCTGAGGTTGGTAGCACTCCACTTTGCGCTCTTACATTCTGTTTTCGTTATGTTATCAGACGTGTTCTAAGTTTTAAGCAGCGGTTATGCTGCAGATGTTGTAAGAGTATCTTGTGGTATACGTGATAATATAAAACATAGTAATTTTTATTTTGTGATAGATATTACTCCCAATTTTGCTTGTTTGCTTTATCCGCCTTGACTAGAAAAGCATAGCACGAATACTGTCCGGAATATTTTGTATCGTATAATTATGTAAAATTTGCGAATTAGAACCAAAAAAATTCTATTATAATTCACTTATATTATTAATAACCTGTTTAAATAAAATTCTTGTTACTGACTGACAGACATCGCACAGCCGAAACTACAGGGTGCAAGACGTTGAAATTTGGTATGTATATTCCTTAGGAAGTGTAAAGAAGCACTTAGAGAGGATTTTTGGCAATTCCCTCCCTAAGGAGGTAAAATTGATCCACGTGTGGGAAGCCGTAGGTGAAGTCTGGTATTATATATTTTGATAGACGATGCGATAACAATACAGGACCTAAAAGAAACGAAAGTATATAAAATGGTGCAAGCAATATTTAATTATTCTGCCGATAAAAATGAGAATTATAATTTCGGCATAGGTAATATAAACAAAAACATAAACGAACTGAGTTCTTTTTAAAACTACAGATTTTTATTTTCACTCATCTATTATATTAAAATGGCAGAACAATCCAAAATCATCTTCTCCTCAGGTTGTGAACCGGTTTTCCTCATTATTGTTTGTGGTGACTGTTGAGATTAAATGCGGCCACTTGCCGCTATTGTACTGTTTTGAGTTGGTACAAATGCCGCAGTTATGATAAAACGTATTATAATTTTAATTATTATAAATTCTGAATGAAGGTTTTATTATATCTATTTTGAATTATTAAAATGCCTATAATAAAACCTTAACTTATTAGACAAATGTCGATATGGAGGACTTTCATCGTCGTACTAGAGCTATCCCAGTTGCATTGAGGACCCCGGGTTCTAAGACCAAAATCTTGAATATGGTCTTTGAACCCGGGGTGCATTCTCTAGACTCACCAGATTTGACTGAATAATAGCTTTTCCACAGAGTGACTACCGTCTGATCTCTGCAACCCAAATAGATAGCAATAATTCATAGCTTAGATCAGTGTCTGTATATTCAAGGGTTCTAAGGTAGGTTTTAGTGTAGTTAGATAAATAATAATAATTAAAATTTTAATTTTAATTGAAAGCACATTCTTATTTGTATGCCATATATTTAAAATGGTTAATGTTGGATCTAAATTGTTCTGTAACACCTTTTGTACACCACTTTTATACAAATAAACATTTGAATTTGAATCCCCATAAAGATGTAAAAAGTCCTTATGACAGCCCTGCAGTGACCTTGGGGGCACGGGTCAAGCTATACGCACATAACCTCGACAATTTAGTAGTGCGCGTTGTGGCGTGGGTTTGCAGCCGATATCTCTGCATGACAGATAATATATACTTTGACTAGGGTATCTTTGCCTTATACGAGGTGGATAGTCGTGGCACCTTTTAATTAAATTTTAAGACTATTGGAGGTATATTTTCTCTCGTTTTTTTGTGGGAGTGTGTGACCAACTGGGATGTCGGTGTTTTCAGAACTCCCAAAGACCTCCTGGCGTAACGATTCTTGCCTTAAGGCAAGAACAGGCACGTTGGCGTTTTGATTTAAATGCAACTCGCGGTCACACGTCGGAGTGGCAAACTGTGCAAGCGTTGCTTAACCTTGCTATTATGGAGCACATCATTTGATTGTAGGTAATAATAAATTGTCTATCTGGACCAAATAATTGGTAAAATATAAGTAAAAAATATTTTTTTATATTATGTACCATGACTTCACAGGATTTTTATTCACGTACATATCCTACGTGATCCCAAAGTCACATTCGTTCGTGACTGCAAATGTCGTCCAAACCCTCGCGAACTAGTCGCGTATCGATAACCTAATTTTCGCTAGTTGTCAGAACTTTTCAAAGTTCTGGCTGCACATAACCCGGTTATGATCCGAAAGCTATGACAGATAGTTGCCCGTAGAATTTCGTTTATAAGACTGGAAAAGTTCTGGCTCATCTGATATTTTGTCTAATGATTAGTTGTATCCTAAACAACTTTGGACAATTATGGTTGAAAGATATTACGATACAAAACAAATACATTTTAAAATACTCCAGGGCTAGAAATTCAGACATGACAAAAACATAAGAAACTGAAAATAGCCGTTGTGAATTTAACGAAGAAAATATTTTGTTCCATGCAACGAATATCACCCATCATGCATCTAAAATACTCTGGCGCTACACCAAGAACCTGACTTTAACCCTAGAGTCAATTCATTCAATATTCAGGCACAAATTATCAGAGGACCGATTTCTTTTTTGTCTAAAACCTTAATTGAGAAAGTACTGGAGTACTCATACTTCTTTTCCTTTTCCCTCATCTCAATTCTCTTCTCAACAACGCACTTGTGTCTCCTCTAGAGTGTAATCGCTTACGATCCATCATCTCTTCTGCTTCCCATTACGTACATAATTATCATCATGTCAGCCGAGAGTCGTCCACTGGACATAGGCCTCCCCCAGACACAGACCGATCTTGAGCCGCCCGCATCCAACCGCTGCCCGCGATCCTAACCAGATCGTCGGTCCACCTTGCGGGAGGCCTACCCCTGCTGCGTCGTCCGGAACGTGGTGGCCACTCCAGAAACCGCCTGCCCCAGCGACCATCGGTTCTTCGCGCTAAGTGCCTATTGCCACTTCAGCCTGGCTATTCGGAGAGCTATGTCGGTGACTTTGTATCTCCTTATTGCTGATTCGATCTCGCAGGGAAACTCCATCTCCATCTCCATCGCCCTCTGAGTGACCCTGAGCCTTCGGATAAGGTCCATAGTTAGCGACCACGTCTCAGCGCCGTAGTTCATCACTGGCAACACACACTGGTCAAAGACTTTCGTCTTGAGACACTTCGGGATATCACATGTGAAGATATGCCGAAACTTCCCGAACGCCGCCCAACCGAGTTGGACTCGACGAATGACCTCTTTCTTAAAGTTAGACCTAACCAATTGGATTATTTGTCCCAGGTAGACGTACTTGTCGACAACTTCGAGTGTAGAGTTCCCAACCTGGATAGGAGCAGGTACGACATGGACGTTAGACATGATTTTCGTCTTGTCCATGTTCATCTTAAGACCAAGGGAGACTCTACAGAGGCCATCGAGCATTGTGCTGAGGTCTTCCATGGTCTCAGCCATGTCTACGATGTCATCAGCAAATCGAAAGTGAGTGATGTACTCGCGTTGATGTTTATGCCGAGTGCTTCCCAGTCCAGAAGCTTAAAAACGTCTTCCAATGCAGCGGTGAAGAGTTTTGGAGATACAACATCTCCTTGCCTCACCCCTCGCTGTGGCCGAATAGGTTTTGAGCTCTGGTCCTGGAGGCGGTTTGACATGGTGGCGTTTTCGTACAAACACTTCAGCACTTCGACATATCGATAGTCAATTTGGCACCGTTGGAGAGACTGTAGCACTGCCCAGGTTTCGATCGAATCAAAGGCTTTCTCATAGTCCACAAACGCCAAACATAGAGGCTGGTTATACTCCTCGGACTTCTGTATAACCTGCCGCAGCGTATGTATGTGGTCTATGGTACTATAGGCTTTACTGAATCCGGCTTGTTCGGGAGGCTGGAAGTCGTCTAGCTTACTCTCGAGACGATTCGTGATGACCCTAGAAAATAACTTATAGACGTGACTCAGAAGTGAGATGGGTCTGTAGTTCTTCAGAAGCGTTTTGTCGCCCTTTTTGAAGAAAAGCACCACCACACTTCTGTGCCATGCCTGTGGCGTTTTGCCCTCAAGTATGACGGAATTGAATAGCTTCCGAAGCATTTCCACGGCAGGTGCGGCGCCAGCTTTCAGAAGCTCTGTAGTCATTCCGTCATCACTTGGTGCCTTGTTGTTTTTTAGTTGTTCTAGGGCTACACTAATCTCGTGCATGTTGACGTCCGGTATCAAAAATTTTATTCACTCATTTACAAATATTTAGAAGCCAAAATTAAATAATCAAAATTAAAAACTCTTTTTAGTGGAAGGTAAAACCTATTTCACTAGCTGCGATCTGTTCAGTTCGACTATTTTTCCTCCATTATCCTTTTGCATTGGCGGTGCGGCTTAGGCCTTTATGTTGAGAGGTACTTCAATTAATGGCAGATACCGTGTGAGATATTAAACCTGTAATTTCTGTGTTATTTCTAACGATCCATTGGGCTAATGAAGATGGATTTGTTAATAATGAATAGCATTCAACTCGTCTATTGTTTAATCACGTATCTTTGTATGTACTGATTTTAACGTTTACTTTTTATCTTCTGTATAAATATGTTCTGAAAAACATTTGTCTTTTGTATACAAATTTGGATATCAAATTACTTTATACATTACTTTATTTTAGACTTACTCTTACAGCATTATCTTAAGGTACCCTTTTATTATCCAATATACATAATATTCTCAGATGTAAATGCCACACTTGGCCACCCATCCAAGTGGCTACCTGTGCAAACGTTGCTTATCTTTGCCGATGTGTTACGAACTGCAAGCTAAGTCTCGCTATGTACGCTACTATACTATAGTCACTTATATTTGTTAAATTCACAGATAAGTAAATGTTAAATAGGAGTTGCGATTTCTTACAATATTACACATAAATGGTTGTTCATTGAATTAGATTTTCTTCTGAAATTAATATTTTAGCACGGTAAAACGAAAGTTCTTTATTTCAATAATTTTAAGATCAAAAACATTCCAAAAGGACCTTCACCCATTGGTTAAATGAAGTACTTTGCGTGTTGAAATATTGATGCTAAAGAAATCAAATACTTTTCATCTATTAAAAAGATTGTTGAAGGTCTTCTACGGCTCTTCTATTACAAGCAATATTAAAACTAAGCAATTAATCAGGTAAATAAGGTGTCATTGTTACAAAATAATGTAATTTTAAATTAATTGTAGAATTGAGATGGAAGCACTACCATTATAGCAAGACCTTAAGGAGTTATGATACCAATTTGTCACAAGACATTTTCGAATTTAAAACAGATTGTTCCCAAGGTGCTCGTGTTACGAACCCAAGTGTTATAATTTAAGATCTAAATATGGAAATTAACTAATTGTCGTATTGTACATGCTGAAGTGTCTTTGTGAATTACCGCTATCTAATTTATTAAATGGCTTTGCGACAATGTTAAAATTTTTCAGGTTATGAAAAGGGTTCATTTTACTAGAATACTTATCCAAATTCGTGAGTCAAAATATTTAATGTTGCATTACCTGACCCAGGTGCATTTTTGAATTCAATAGAAAATTTTACTCTGAAGATGATTTCCTCGTAAATTGTGGTTATTTTTCAAAGCATCATGTCATGAAGCGGTTATTTTCTTGACCATAAACAGAAGAAATTTTCGCATTTAAACAGATTGTTCCCAAGGTGTTCATGTTACGAACCCAACTGTTATAATAATTTAAGATCTAAATATGGAAATTGACTAATTGTCGTATGTACATGGCAAGGTGTATTTGTGAATTACCGCTATCTAATTTATAAACTGGGAACAATCCAGGCTACGAATGTTAGCAGTAATATTAATACAGAACCAAAGTGGATTAGCGGCAATGTTAATATTTTTCAGGTTATCAAAAGGGCTCATTTTACTTGAACACTTATCCAGATTTGTGAGGCAAACATTTTGATTGTTGCTATACCTGAGCCAGGTGTAGTTTCTGGACACTGAATAAAGAAGGAAACCTTATTGTCTAGACATATTTATTTAGTTAACGCAGTGTTTGTTTTCTAGAGCATATACGTCAATTCCTTCTTTATACATAATTTGTTTTATTTTGTTATAGATGCCCAGAAACATCTTCTAATCATAACGTTTGGCAAGCCAGACGTGGTCGTCGGTGGACTTCTGCGAGCTAACTGCACGAGCGCCCCGGCTGCGCCCGCTCCGAAACTCACATGGTACATTGACAATGAGAAGGTAATTATTATTATTCCTGAAACATATCACCCTGTCTTTTTTTGCTGATATAAAAGGCAAAAATGTCTTTATGAATTTCGTGAGTGTTTTATAAATTGACTTAAATGAGTGGTTACAAGATTTCTTTAGGGGTTTCCTTTGACTTAACCCTATTATCAATTTGCCTAAGAAGTATAACGATATAATACCCTCTTTATAAATACATACTTGTACATTTAAGGTCATCTACAGTGACGTACATAAATCATACTATACAATTTTCTATAGATACTTGACAACCAATAAAAAGTCGTATTGATAGATAATATATATGCAGACTAAATCTTAAATTTAAATTTTGTCCAGGTTGAAGAAGAATCCGTATGATACTTCTCTTATCGGGTATCAAGTTCCGCCCGAACAAAAGGAGGAGGCGAATACCGACACAGAAAACACCAGCATCGTTACATAGCCCCTGAGTTCAACTACACGGCGAAATATTGGGCATTAGTGAGCGAAACTACTCAAGCGCCACCCGTCAACAATACTAAGCATCATAAGTGCACTTTAAAAGAAGCACAAAGTGAAGAAATGGCAAAGGTTTGAGCTTAAAATATAAAATTTTTACTTGCTTTAATTTTCAACAGAATTTTGCCTGCACTTTTAACGCTACATTTTTGGTCACTTTGTTTCTTTAATTTTGCACAACAATTTTTTAAATGATATTTAGATGCTATTTAATTTTCATAGAGATACTGTCATTTAATTATGCTCGGTCAATTTCAAATTGTTCTCTTAAATGTCACGCGTGTGATGGATAAAGCTTTTCTAATTTTTTAGGCTTTCTTTTCCCAGTATTAATTACATTCAGGTAGGTTATATGAAACTGGAAATTTAAATTAACATCAGTGTGAGTTCTCCAAGTTAGGTATCAACCGCGTTAATTAAATGGACTGTTTTTGCTCCTGTTTGAAAGAGAATATAAAACGACAATCACAATGCTGAATTGTCTTATGTTTACGCAAATGTTAAACATTGAAAAGAAACTACTATTACTGCATTTTACTGCTATTTATTATACTTTTGGGGTAATAAATTTGCTTTGAAATGAAAGATCTCACTACTACCTGTCGTTTCAATTGCTTCACAAGAGATGTGGTCAGGAGTAACCAGATCTTCCCCTTTAAAAATAATTACTGTTATATGAAAGTAAAACGTGATAAAATAAATAATAGTAAAATTTTAATCACGACGTTGAAGGAAATTTCAATCTATCAGACATCAAACCTTTATCTAACAAAAACTATTGACAGTAGAAACAGCTACTGAGGAAGAAATTTTTAATAATAATTTCAATGATCTCTTTACTGAATTTAAAGATAAAAAACAAATCAAAGTGAATGTCTTGTAACAGATAAGAAAAGGCAATCTCTATTCAAAAATGGTAGGGCTCTCGTACAACTTATTTTGTTTCACAATATTACTTTTCCCCTATTTCCTCTTTAAATTGACAGCTATCTCTGTTCATTCGCAATCAAAAGGGTCGGCAGACGTGAACGATTCAAACATTTTCACCGTGGGAACATTTGTTACAATTGCGATGCTAACTAAATTTATGAAACCAGCGTCGAACTTTTTATTTGCACCCAATTTCATTTATGCTGCTTGTTTAAATGTAGGCTATGTATGTTTGTTTACTTTTATTGTTGTCTCAATTAACAAGTATTTGTATTTATTCTGATGTGTATATTATGTCGCTTATTTATTCGTAGGTACCTACTTGAATAAAGCTGTATGAAAATATTGAATGCAACTGCTGCGGTAATATTAGGATGACGATGATGTCAGTATTATACTTATTTGATTCTATAAGTAAATAACAGGTGTGACAATTGAACTCGCCACGCTTTGCTAATGACCTAATTCCAGTGACGAGATAAATATCAAAACCATTATTTATACAAGCAAGAAAAGCCCAACATAAACTGGCCCACCACTCACTTGTTATTCCTATTTTACATACACGTGGTTTTCAATTTATTTAATATTTTCACCATAGAGTCCAGAGTTCACTTTGTTGTGCAATCAATTTGACAGAATATAAGTGTTTTTATAAAACAACTGACAACATACTTTCGCAACACATTTGCATTTCTAAGGGTTCCGACTCTGCATTACGAATATCAATTGTCTTCATCACAGACGGCCTCGTAGTTTCCAAGGCACGGAGGAAGGGATAATAAAAATTTTTATACGCATGTAGCTCATAAAATGCTTATAACTTTCTGCCAAATTCCAGTCTTGGTTTGTTGGTATATTACTTAGTATCTACACTAAGCTTTTTGCGGTACCTAGACTAGCATATTTCTATCCAGTGAATATTATTGTGTATAATTAGTAAATAAATAAAAGCATGGTCAACTTAAATTCAACTTTAAGATATTTACAATGTTTCAATTGATGGATTAGAAAAATGTCATTACATGAATACCTACTGTGAGTTACTTGATCCCAGAATCTAAAGGCGACTATTACGTTCTAACAAGCAAACCGTCACCTGTTCATTTTAATGAACCATTAAAATGGTAGATACTCGGATGACAAAGTAATTCAACACTCAGAGACTCTTGTTTATCAACAAGAGAGTTCATTACCCATATGTACTAATTATTTAATACCTTACTTCTCACAAATCGGAAAGAAAAATCAACTATCACACCACAACAATATCTGTAAAACTTCTCAAATATTTTATGGCAAAATCAACCATATAATCGGAAAATATGACTTGAAATTTTAAGAAAACGGCGGTACGATTAATAAGCGAGCTGCAAATTATAATTGTAAACTTTAAAACGTTTCAGTTCTTGGCTCGTAACTTACACAACTTTTATAGCATCGAGAAAGTTCTGCTAGAGGGGTCAAGATAAAATCTGCCAACATTTATAAAACGAACAACTGCATAAGACTTTCAAAAGACACAATGGTGCTGTCATCCCCTATAAATGTTATGGTCACAAGTTTTTACTATTAAATTGTCAGTTCTCTTTTACTTGAAAGTAACTGTTTTATCAAAGTACCTAGTGTCTGGTGTCAGTTATGTGAAATGTTTTGATGTATTATTTTGCTTTTGGTACCAATACAAGAAATAAAAAATGTACGGATTTCGCTATTCACTTAGTTTCATAGCAATTAATCCGACACAATTTAAAATATATGTTCCTTGTATTTTCTGTCATTCCACTAAATACGATAACACAAATTTACAAAGTTTTCAGCGGGTTCTATTTTCTATTTTGAAAGCTTCCGTTAATTTCAATAATAACTGGTTCAATTTATTACAATAAAATAACGTTTCATAGTGTGAATAATTAGCTTGAACAAGTACCAGATATTTAAATTATCATGAAATTATGCAAACTCAATATTAATACCTATTATAAACACAGTTTGAACACAAAAAATTAACTTGTTAATTAGTACCTGTCTTCTTAGGTCTCATAATGTATTGACTTGGTATACGGTATACTCAACAAAGAGAATTTATTGCGTACACCAATTCAAACTTACTTTTAAACTACATAAATTGTATTAGTTCTAGTCGTTTGTACTTTGTTCAAGACAGAAACACAACATATTTATGTGTTTTGCCCACTCATGAATATTTCAAAATAGTTCAATTCATGGCGAAATGTGGGTGTAATATTTACACCTCTGCCTACCCCTTCTGGGATACAGGCGTGGGACTACAAATAAAAAAAATAAAAAAAACAATTTGAAATTAGTCCTTGTTTCTCACACCTACTTGTCAAATTTGAGAATCTTAATTTCCATTCACTTGTCACCTTTTCAAAGTGACTCAAGCGTCTTGTAAGCAAATTCATCCATAACCCTTTAAATATCTATAGCTATATAATTGGTTTGTAATTAAGTGTATTAGCAATATCAACTTTTATGCTATCACAAATTGCAAATCGGATAGTTAAGTGTGATACTTTTCAAGCTAAAAGATTTATATAAGTTTTTTTCAAGTAAATAGTAATCTACTACGTATATTTTGTTCTGTAACCAACCATATTAATTTTGAAAGTGACCTAAATTATTTAAATAACTTTGAATTTAATTAAATTGCACTGACATTATTAGCTTTCTTAATTTTCGGCCAAATATGGTTAGACTAGACAGCGCACTCAGGGTTGTATAAGGGATAGCGCTAGAAGGATGAGATACTTTTAAGAAATTTAAATTTACTTAAAATGAAAGAATTCTGCCTCTGCATGAAAACACAATATATTTTTGTTTAGGGCACCAAACAATCTAAGGTTTTAAATAAATAGATTGACTTGGTAATCGCAATTACCAAGTCAATCTATTTATTTAAAGCGTTATAGATTTTTAATATTGATATGTCACTATAAGATGTTGTTAGGTTAGATACTTTAGATAATTAAGTAAAAACTTAAGACAGAAAGTCCTTTAAGCAGGGACCGAATCAATCAAAAACTGACTTGGTACTACTTGGATCTCACAACTTTTTACTTTAGAAGAAGTGAGTTGGAAGATTTGTTTTTTTCAACAAGTACTTTTATGGGTACATAAGTTCTTTTTTAGGGAGTTCTACTTTTTTCCTTTGCGGTACCTTCTATTTCTGGTATACCAACAACAATTTTTTTAATTTAACTTTGTGATCCTATATATTGATATGGGATTACAAAGTTATTTATGCAGTTGATGTATCTAGAAAACTGTGAAAAATATTTTTGTTTTTCCTAGATTCAGACACTAGGAAGTAATTGTCTTCTAAATTTGAAGCATGTGCCTTAGACTTTTGATGATCTGTCAGTCAGTGAGAGAGTGACAAAATTAAGAAACTTTTCGTTTCAAATATAGTTATGTAGTTGCTAGGTCTGCCTCTATGGTGGAAGCGTAGGCGACAGCGGATTACAAGGTGTTCGGTTTGATTCCCAAATCGAACAAAAAGTGGTATTGAGTTGTTCTGATAAGTATTATCCAGCAGAAGTTTAGAGTAGCTATAGTTCGAATACAGTTAAATCAACTCATTGTGAAGATCTGAAGCATCCAATATGCCACGAATATTTTTTTACATGGTCATACGGTCTATCAACAGCGAGTCTTAACAGTCGTTCCACAGCCTTGCTACTCGTCAATCAACATCAACATAATAATCAGCCCTATATATAACGTGTCCCACTACTGGGCACGGGTCCCTTCTCACTATAAGAAGAGTAAGGCCATCGTCCACTATGCTGGCCAAGTGCAGGAGGGCAGACTTCACATGTCTTTTGACAACATTATGGAGAACTCATAGACATGCAAGGCTTCCTTCACCGTTTAGCAAGCGATAATTAAATTAACAATTCAATTCGCACATCATTTTGAAAAGTCATAGGCGCGCGCCGTAGATTCGAAACCAAGGACCACTGCGTAGCAGTCTGTCGGTCTCTGCACCAGGCTATCGCTGCTTTATTATGATAGCGATACCCTATCTATCTATCTATCTATATCGTCACGCCTGTCTCCCATTGGGGTAGGCAGAGACTATTGAACGCCACATGCTTCGGTTCAAACATACTTCTTTCGCTTCCTCGACATTCATTAACCTCATCATGCATGCGCGTCGGTTATGGGTACTTTTAATTTGGCCCTTTTTCAGTACGTCACCTATTTGGTCGGCGTACGTCCGCCTAGGGCGTCCCCTACCGACATTTCCATTCATTCTCGCACGATACAGAATACGAAAAGAAGGAATACGAAAGGAGTCGTATTCCTTCTTTCATCCATCCGTTCCAAATGTCCAAACCAACGCAACATTCCTTTTTCAACCTTTGTCACTACATCTTCTTTTAGACCACACTTCTCTCGTATCACACTGTTTTTCACTTTATCAATCAGCCTTACTCCGCACATACTCCTTAAAGCTCTCATCTCCACAGCATTGATTCTACTTTCATGCTTCTTCTGCCATACCCATGATTTACTACCATACATCAGTGTTGGCGCCAAAACTCCCTGCAGTATAGCAAGGCGAGCTTGGTTTGGGATAATATCATTGCTGATGGTGGACTGTAAGGCGCCATTCACACAATTTCCTGCTTTCACTCTCCTTTCAATATCTCCCTCACATTTTCCATCTCTCGTAAACAAAGAACCTAAATATACAAACTCGTTCACTTGCTCCACTTTTTCATCTCCTATCATTACGTCACATTCAGTTACACTATCATCCCTCTCTATGACCATGACTTTGGTTTTGTTAACATTCACTTTCATACCTTTCTTCTTATACGCTTCATTCATCGTGGTGACCATCTGCTGCAAATCCAACGCTGACGATGCAAATAGAACCTGATCGTCAGCGTATAGCAGGGTCTTAAACACTGACCCACCCATTCTTAATCCACAATCAGACTCTTTCAGATCGGTCAAACAACTGTCCATGAACAGATTAACCAGCCAAGGAGACGCTACACATCCCTGTCTAACACCACGATCAATGTTAAACCAGTCCGTGTAGGCCCCGTTTATTCTGACACAGGCACTTGAATCCCTATATAAGGATTCAAGTGCCCGTATCAGACTGCTGCTCACTCCATACACAGAAAGTGTTGACCAAAGTTCATCCCTCACCACTCGATCGTAAGCCTTTTCCAGGTCAATAAAGGCGCAGAAAACCTTCTGGTGTTTACTTAAGACTTTCTCTGCAATGAACCTTAAGGAAAAGACTTGATCCCTACATCCCATTCCCTTTCTGAATCCCGCTTGCACATCCCAAATTTTACTGTCCGTTTCAGATATCACTCTTTCAATCAGTATCTTTGCATACAATTTGCCAACAACACTCAGGAGGCTGATACCGCGATAATTTTTGCATTCCTGCTGTGACCCTTTGCCCTTGTACAGTGGCACAATAACGGCTTTGTTCCAGTCACCGGGTACACGATCGGACCGCCAACATTTATTAAACAGTAGATACAGCAGGCTTGCAGTGACGCCTTCGCCTACCTTGAGCATTTCAGCAGATATCCTGTCATATCCCGCAGCTTTACCCACCTTCATACTTTTCAATGCATATCGTATCTCTTCCATACTTATCCCACTTTCACAATTATCTTCCTCATTCGTTACTATATTCCTATTGTCGCTACCTCCTCGTTCAAACAAATTCTCAAAATATACCTTCCACTGATTCAGAACTTCCCCATGCTCTCTAATAATACTTCCATTTATATCCCTCATCACACCAACTTTCGGAACCTCTGATTTGCCTCGGGCTGTTCTGACCAAGTGCCAGAATAATTTGATATTGGCCCGAAAATGTTGGGCAAATTTTCTATCAAATTTATCCTTGCATTCTTCTTTCTTTCTTCTCACTATCTCTTTTACTTTATATTTCAACCTGTCATACTTTTATTTTACAATACTTTCATTGTCATTCACACCACCTTGTACTCTTTTGTTGGCTCTTAAGGCCAGCAAGTCCATCCAAGCTTTGCGCTTTTCCGCAACCACACCGCTTACTTCTTGATCCCACCATTCATTACAAATTTTCTTAACGTTCTTCCTCTTGCTTATGCCACATACTTGAGTGGCCGTCTCAATCATTCCATTCTTAAACTCTTTCCAAAATTCTTCTATTTCGCACTCTTCTTTCTCAAACAAATCTTTTAACCTCACTTCCAATATCTCTTTATACTGATCGCGTATATCCTCTTCTGCCAATCTTTTAACTTTCAGTCTTTCTATGGCAGGCGAGTGTATGCGAGGCCGATAGCGCCATTTAGTTGTTAGTCCCGCTATACGACTAACTACCAAAAAATGGTCAGTACCCACATTCAAGCCTCGGTACACTCTGGTATCTTTCACTTTTCCTTTTAAACGTTCATCTACCACAACAAAATCTATCATACTTCGTTCTGTCTGCCTTTGCCATGTATACATATGAATCATCTTGTGACTAAACAAAGTGTTAGTCACAACAAGTTTTCTCTCCATACAAATGTCCAGCAAACACTCACCATTTTCATTCACTCTCTCATCACCAAATCGCCCTAGAACCCTTTCACATCCATCACGAGACACACCTACCCAGCCATTAAAGTCGCCTAACATAATTATTCTTTCATTATTCTCACACCTAGCAAGCACATCTCTGACCTTGTCCCAGAATTCCTCTCTGACATTCAATGGTTTGGACATGTCCGGAGCATAAACACATACAACAAAAACTTTCATTAAGCCAATCTTTAATCGCATCCAAAGAAGCCTGGAGTTGACATATTCATATTCTTTCACACACTCATTCATTCTATCTGACAGAATCATTCCAACTCCTCGGCTAGCCCTTTCAGACTCAACAACTCCAGACCAGTATGCACGATATTGGCCATGAGTAGTTGTTGAGCAACCTTTCTTCTTTGTTTCACTCACCCCAGTATATCAATTTTCCTTACATCCATCGTATCACACAATTCATCGATCTTACTATCCACTCCTCCACAAACATTCACCGTTGCAAACAGGCATTCCCTAGCCCTATTTTTGCCTCTGTTGGACGGGGAGACAAAACGTGACGTGTGGCAAAGCGCGTCGCCGTTGAGAATTTTGCCCCCCCCCAGATACGATGGGGCAGTCTGAGCCACAATGCTCAGAGAGGGATTCTCCGGTAGAACCGGTACCCTCCTGGGGTAGAGTAATATTTAATCCCCTTAAAGCCATTGCGCCATCTTCTTCACCTCTACTACGGATAAGGAAAGGAAGGGAAATACAGGATAGGATAGGGGAATGTTAAAGGAGGTTGGTGTTTGGGAAAGGATGTCAAAGGTAACAAAGGATGCCGCAATCACGGAAGGGATATTGGTAGTGATTGCGACAGCTCGAGCAAGCCGGGAGCGCAAACCCGAATGCCTCTTCTCTACGATCGGACAGATTAGTAGAGCGGAAGCACACCCTGGCTTTTCCCATACACCCTAATATTAATAAGCCGCTAATACATCTACCATCTTCCACCCCTTCGTTTCCCACCTTCGGCATATTTATTTATTTATTTATATTTACAACTGCTCACTGCACTTACAGTTGCCCAATGCGTGCAGCGAGCCATTAGAACACAATTTTCTACAGTAAAATCTAAAGTAGGTACATACAGTGTCTTATTAATATGCTATTCTAAATTTAATTACATGACAAAAATAATACAGCCATTTTCAAAAATGTGGTTTTGTTTCGTAAAAAATATGTCCAAATCAGGATACTGAGCAATCAAAGAATTGAGCAGTGAAATTGCATGGCTTGTGGGTGCGTATTGCGCCGTACATGTTCGCACTTGTGGTGCGGCAAGCAAGCGGCGGGAGCGCAGCCGAGTGTACTGGTTCGGCACTGATAATGAACAGTGTAAGAGTGTTACCGAAACGTCAATTTTATGATTAACTAACATATAATAATGCAACATAAGGGCACACTTGCGTCGTAATGCCAGCGTGTTAAGACCCAGACACAAACAGAGACGGGTATAGATAAGGAGAGTACCCATAAAGATTTTTATATAGAAACCGGCATAATTTCCGCTGCACTCGCTCTATCATCATGCGATACTTGTCTTTGTGAGGGTCCTAGATTGTTTGTTTATCGTGTCGATGGCAACACTTTAAATATATTTGGCCCAAAACTCAGCCACTCGGATGGCATTTGGCCTTGCCTCATACAGGTCGTCAAGCGTACACGACTCCGGGCCTGCAGGGCACGTAAGTAAATGGCCCATTGTCTGTGGAGACTCGCCACATCCGCATTTGTTCGTACTTGGGTCTATAAATCTTGACAGATTGTCCCTGGATCTGCCAACCTGGGTACGCAGCCTATTGAGTGCTTTCTAGGTTGGCCAAGGAAGCCGGTATCCTGCAGATAGTTTTTCCTCCAAAGGGACGAAGGTTGGAAGAGGGAATTTGTCACGCCATAGGTTTTCTCTGACCTTGGAAACATTGTTGTCGCTGGCTGGGATGGTGCTTAGAAAACTCTTTCTGCTTTTGAACCTCTTCGTGGCTGGGCTTTGGCCATACAATAGGTGTCTGCAATCTGTCTCCTGTTTCAATTTTTCTATGGCGGAGGCTACTTCTCTACGGACAGCTGGAGGTGCAATGCCTGCCAGTGGATAAAGCATCTCTACCGGTCCCAGATGACGGAGTTATATTCCAAAGTACTCCGAACAAAGGAGAAGTACAACACGACAATAGCGCTCCTGCACCGAAACCGAGACGCTTGTCTCATCACAAAGCCTAGAGATTTAAAGCTCCTCTTACACATTGCTGTGATGTGTGTATTAAAAGTAAGACTTGAGTCTAGAATCAAGCCTAAGTCTCGTATTTGAGTGACTCGTTCAAACGGGACACTTGATATGTCGTAAGTGTAGACATACGGAGAGTGAGCACGAGTAAACGTTATTGTTTTGCATTTTGAGGCGTTAAATTCTAAGTGATTGCGCGCTCCCCAAGCTACAACGCTGTTGATGCCCTGTTGCAGGGCTTCGCAGTCGTCTAGGCAATCTTTGTCCAAGAACAGCTTCAGATCATCAGCAAACATAAGACACTTCGCCGTACTGACGACACTCGGCAAGTCGTTGATCATTATTAAAAAGAAAGTCCGACCCAAAACACTTCCTTGGTTTACACCGGAGCGAGTGCCATATGGGTCGGATTGGAAGTTATCTAACTGGACATATTGCGTACGGTTGGTAAAATAGCTGGAGAAAAAGTTTAAGAGATTAGGTGTGAAGCCCATATTAGCAAATTTCTGCAACAGCACGTTAATTTGGACACGGTCAAATGCTTTTTTAAAGTCAAAATAGACCGTGTCCACTTGTCTACTCTTGTCCATTTTCGTCACACAAAAATCGACAAAGTTAATTAAATTGGTGGCTGTAGATTTACCAGCTCTAAACCCATGCTGACACTCGCTCATTTGCTGTTTAAGCTGTCTAATGATGTGACTATTTAAAATATATTCAAACACCTTTCCGAGTGCTGAGAGCACGGCAATAGGCCTGTAGTTTGTGATCTGAGACCTGGAGCCGTCCTTGGGTACAGATGTAACTCTAGACACTTTCCATGCGGCAGGATAGACAGCAGTACTTACCGTCAAATTAAAAATGTGCAAGAGGGGCTCCTCTAAAACACCAACGCAATCTTTGATAATGTAGGCAGGTATACCATCTGGCCCAATAGAAGATTGAGCCTTTAAGCGTTTCACTGCCCACGATAAATCTGTCTTGGTAATGCTATCAAGGCTAATGTGCGAAGAGTGTAGGTTATTACTACTAACGGTTCTTTCAACATTGCCAAATTGTGTCGGCGGTACTGTTAAAAATGCAGATTTAAAATACTCCGCAAAAGCATTCATGGCATCTAAACCGGAGACTTTAATACCATTGTACTCGAATTCTGCACCGGATTGCTGTGAAGAACGCTGCGCCTTTACATAACGCCAAAAACTCTTGGGATCCTTACGTATACCCGCCTCAGTCCGATCTATAAACTTGGCATAGGTTGATTTTAAAAGTTTTTTTGTTCGTTGCCTATAAAAACGATACATTTCCTTATTATACTGTAATTGTAATTCTTTGAACTTTTTTAAATGGTAATACTTATTTTTAATACTTTCTATTATTTCTGAAGTATACCACGCAGGATATACATACTTATTATAGCTACTTATTTGCCGTTTAATAGGAACATTGGCATTTAAACATGTTTCAATTTGTGTATAAAAGGTATCTAAAGCGTCATTAACGCTTGTACACATTAGCACATCCGACCATGATGTCGACGCAAGTTTGTCGTATAACCCGAAAAAGTCAGCTTTTTTAAAGTTCCACATATGCGGGTGTTGTTGTTGTGGTGACGCGTGACAAGGTGGCGGCGGTCGAGCCTGCGCAGCCGCCGGCCGCTCAACACTCACCCGAACACCGAGTGGCGGGTGATGCGCGTCAGCCGGCACCACCGGCTCAACGTCGCCTTCGACGCACAGATGCTTGTCGCTTAGAGTACTATACTTTTCTATAATGTTTTCTATTGTGGTTAATGTATTTACATAAAATTCATCATTGGAATTAGGTGGAATGTACATCACACATACTAATATACGCTTATTTTTTAAAGTGATAATAGCTGCTACCAATTCTAAATCACGATTATAACCATCTATATCTAAAACCTGTTTTACGGGATATTGTCATTGCACTGCCAAAAATACTGCTCCCCAACCAACATCGTTTACACGATCACGACGTATAAATCTTGATAATTCTAGGCTCGGTGCAGTAGGTAACTACTGATTAAAGCCTTTTATTGAACATGATCGGCCTATATGGAAAAATCTTACGAATAATATCTGGCTTGCTGTTTGAATACGTGTTTTGATACTTAGGATTCTTTTATCATCCTTGAATCATACTATCTACAAATGCCCATTTTTATTTAATATTTATTGTCAGTCAATGCCGCGCCGAACAAATAAATTGTGATTCACAAGCGTGTTTTTGCAGTATTTTAGCGTCTTAACGATTAAATAAATTGGTTCTTGTAAAACATTAACTTATGTAAGTTGGTTCTTGTCTATGATGAAAAATAGGTATATTCAAATACATTGATAAAATGACCCCAACTTCTTTCAAGAACACCCTTTAAACAGTAATTTTGTGTCACTAAATAAACTGTTTCAGTAGTTTGTACTAAGTGTTTTGCGTACGTTTCACTGAACAACCTCGTATGTATACCCGACACGTTTCTTTACACATTGCGTCGGTTTTAGTTCCTAATGGGATAAAGGCCGGGCCTGTCACGACCTGCTGCCTACACTACCGAATTTTCTGATTGAAAAACCCCAATTACACTGGTCGTGTTGGCATTCGAGCCCGACTTAGTTTTAGCCAATCAGTAGAGAAACCTGTTAGCAGCGTTGGGCTGTTTCAAATTTCGCTTAGGATAGCCAGTAAAAAGTTTAAGAATAGGGTTGGCATAGTAAGTGAAACTTTGTTTGTTTGAGTAATTTGAACATCAAATAATTTAGTCTTCGTGTTTTGTACATTTGATGTTTTCATTTTGTTTACTTTCAATGTACCTGAAGTTAATATCATTAATATTAACTCCATTTTGAAATCTCACTATCTCGTGCTTTCCACTTTAATTCTTTCCATTAGGTACGTAAAAAAAAAGCTTGTCTATTTTTTTCTTTTTTCATAGACCGGTTTTCTGAATTAACGTTTCAGCAATGTTTTATCCAATAGCAGTATCGAAAGGCACTTGAATATAAATGTGAAGAATACTGGCACTAAAAAGTCATTACAGAAAATAAAACCTTGGGAAATATACATCTCTTTGAACTAAGATCTGTCTTCAAATCCGGTACCTACATTGTACTTTTAATGAAAAAATGTTGTTCGTAAACATGTACACAGAAAGAAATAAAAAATAATAATGTTCTTGACAACACCAATAAACATGGAATAGATTTATAAAATTATGTATTTTCTTTTTCTCCATAATAAAATTTATTGACGAATGAAAGATAATATCTTTCATTCGTCAATAAATCATGTAGGCGCGCTTCGAATTATGACCGATAGCAGTCAGTGTGAAACTGTGAGTTATATGAATTATTCTTTCGCTTTGCAATCGATATAAATCGCGAAGTCGGCAGCAATCTCGACTTTTCGTATTAATTCTGACAAATACGAGTGTGCTTTTGAAAGGAATGCCGGCTTACGAATATTTAAATTTGTTTTACATGAAAATGAAATAGGTTATATTTAAATTTTATTATCCGTGTATAACGCAAGTTAATCAGGAAAAGGATTCTGTATGATTAGATTTTTTTGTGTTGGATAAATTGTTTGTTGAAATAAAATCTTTCGGCTTTTCATACAAATAAATGGTATGGTGACTAAAATAATATCGAAAATAAATTGATATTCATTTTTGTCAATGTTTGTCTGTCCCTAAGTTCAGTGCAATTTAATTTAATTCAAAATTATTTAAATAATTTAGGTCACTTTCAAAATTAATATGGTTGGTTACAGAACAGTATATACGTAGTAGATTACTATTCACTTGAAAAAAACTTATATAAATCTTTTAGCTCGAAAAGTATCACACTTAACTATCCGATTTGCAATTTGTGATAGCATAAAAGTTGATATTGCCAATACACTTCATTTCAATCCAATTACATAGATATAGATATTTAGAGTGTTATGGATGTATTTGCTTACAAGACGCTTGAGTCACTTTGAAAAGGTGACAAGTGAATGGAAAGTAAGATTCTCAAATACTAAAACAAGTAGGTGTGAGAAACAAGGACTAATTTCAAATTGTTTTTTTTTATGTTTTTATTTGTAGTCCCACGCCTGTATCCCCGAAGGGGTAGGCAGAGGTGTAAATATTACACCCACATTTTGCCCAGAATTGAACTATTTTGAAATATTCATGAGTGGGCAAAACACATAAATATGTTGTCTTGAACAAACGACTAGAACAAATATAATACGGATTTCGCTATTGACTTAGTTTCATAGCAATTAATCCAACACAATTGAAAATATATGTTCCTTGTATTTTTTGTCATTCTACTAAATACCATAACACAAATTTACAAAGTTTTCAGCGGGTTCTATTTTCTATATTGAAAGCTTCCGTTAATTTCAATAATAACTGTGTCTATTTATTACAATAAAATAACGTTTCATAGTGTGAATAATTAGCTTGAGCAAGTACCAGATATTTAAATAATCATCAAATTATGCAAACTCAATAATTATTAATACCTATTAATTTCACTCTAATTCACAAGTGGCACAATACATGCACAATAATATAATAAACTAGAGGACGCCAGCAGCTACGCCTGCAATTTTTGTAAATTTACCCGTTTTGGCCGATCCCGTGGGAATTTCTGGAAAACCCTTCTTAGTGCACCCCTACGGTCCCCAAGGAACATACATGCCAAATTTCAGCTTCCTGCGCCCGATAGTTTCGGCTGTAGCGTGTCTGTCAGTCAGTCAGTAACGCAAGGATTTTATATATTAAGATTTTCAACTATATTTGTATATACATGTTCTGAATTCAAACTTAATGACAACTACAGTTTAGTTTTTGCCTACGGATATTTATAAACAGATGTTGCCGAGGCTGCCGCGCTTTAGGCCGCGTTCACATTCAACTGACGTAATCTGTCGTGACGCGACAGAGAGCAATCGGTTTCATACATTTTATATGAGAGCGTGCACATTTACCTGATGTAATCTGTCCTGACGGCATCAGTCGTGTCGCAACAGACGATATCCCGGTCTGCGACAGAGAGGGGTGCGGGGGTGGTACAGCGCGCGACAGGACACATCAGACAAATGTGCACGCGCCACTGTCGTAAAGCGTCAGACGCGCGTATGCAATTGTGCGCTATGGACGACGAACTAATTTACTTCCTTTTTATACTATTATTCTTATACCGTACCTATAGACGAGCTAATTGAATACGAAATAATATAATCCAATGTAAATAATTTATGGATGTAATTGTATATCTACTTAATCTGAATCGGATAATTCATCAAAAACATTGCGAAAGTGTGAACTCCTTGAGAGTCGAGACAGAACTGATTCAAAATTGCGTCAGATCGCGACAGACGGCGACAGCCAAATAATGTGAACGGTAAGTAATTACGACAGAGACCGTCATGAGAGATCACGTCAGATAAATGTGAACGCAGCTTTATTCTATGGCCGTGCTCGTTCGTGGACCGTTTCCTCGCGCAGCAAATGCCTCGCAAGGCTGCTCGCTCTGTGTGGACCCGCCTATTAACAATTCAATACGGACATAACACCGAAAAATCAGTGGTGCGCGCCGTAGGTATATTCGAACCCAATACTCTCTACATGGCAGTATGTTGGTATATACATAACATTATGATTCCATAACATGCACAAGTACATTATAAACTAAGTTTCCTTATTAGTTGAATTCTACGTAAAGTTTTTAACTTTACAACATTTCCATCAAAGTTAATATTAGAGAAATATCAAAGTTTAAAAAAGAAGCATCTTGCGGTAATTAGCTACTTGCAGCAAGTAATCTTGATAGTTTATAATTATTACCTCGTTCTACAGCAGTGGAATTACTTCTTGTTGCTACTTAGATGTTCTTGAAAAGCTTATTAAATATATCCGACCATCAATCATTTGATTTTGCGATAGAGGGCGAAGTTGCTATAGAGCTTAATGCTTCTTACAATTTTACTGTATGTCAAAGTACGAGGAATCCTGGACATGAACTTATTAATGTTATCCAACACCAGTTGAAACGAATAGTTTGTTCTATCTTTTTAATGGGTATACATATATCATAGATGGCAAACGAGGAGACGGGTTGCCTGATGGTAACCTGTTACCACCGCCTATAGACACCTGCAACTGCAGAGGAGTCACAACTGCGTTCCTGACCTGGACTGGTAAAGGATTAGGATGAGGATCGGGATGAGGGAGAAGTCAGGCACTCGCCGAACGGAACGTTTACGCTGAACAGTATGGATACTGTTTATTTACGTTTTTAGTCATTGTAAATATTTATTTTTACTTTCCCAGATGAAAAAACGGAAAAAAGTTTCAATCAAACTAGATCTACTGAAATTGGTTCGTACATTTCTAAAATAATAATAATATGCACAAAAAATTATATAAGTATATCAACTGTACGGCATATATAACACACTATGAATTAAGCCCGCATGTTACCGTTATAACTCATATATTTCCCAAGTAGTGTGTGTAGTTTGCTCTCAACCGTGACATGTACATACGTAAGGCTGGTAATACAACAGAGTGTATTAGTTGACTGAACTCGTAACACATGCACTTTGTATCGATAAAGCACCCTAATGGATTACCTATCTTACATGTAGTATGGTTGTTGAGCTAAAGATCGTGAATGAGTTCATGGATAAAACGGTGGTGTTATTGTATTCTTATTACAGAAAGTACCAATAAGTAAAATGGTAGGGCATGTGATACAACATAATACGTTTGGTTCGGCGATACACCGAAACCGTAGGCAGGTTCTAGGCGACTTGGGAGGGAAATGGACTGTATACAAAGGATAGCGGGTTCTTAGCCGCCTAGGAGATGGATACGGGAAGAGGTGATTGTGAGTGGGTATAGGATATTTCAAGGATGGAGGGCACTTACCTTATACAATCTTCTTCGTTTCCGAAGGGCAGTCTCCTGGTGCTTTCGTGATGCAGCTGCTTGTTTTCACTTCACTTCACCGTCACTCCCACTTGCGAGCGGTTTATATATGCGGTAATAATCACATACAGCGATGCGGCGCGGTACGATATAGCGGACACGTTCTCAGCGAGCGGAATGTTCTGGCCTGTCACTCGCGTCGACGATCGCGGCGACGAAATCAGGCGAAAGGCAGTGCCTCTTCCAGGGAGTGGGATAGAGGGAGACAGAAATATGGTATCGCTCACACTTGTACGTGGAATGATTGATGTTGATGCGATTAGTTATAGATAGGAAGGTAGATGGCGCTACCATATCCCCCCGGCCCTAAAGGGTTGCCTTTAAAAAAAATAGAATTGAACTTAGCTATGTTGGGTGTACTACCGTATAATCCATCAATAGGATAAGACAGCGATATGACAATAAAATTAATCTAAATTAACTTTAGCGAAAACAACAAACGCAATACTTAAACTAAAAAAAGAGGTAGGTCCAACTTCAGGCTATATCTCACTGAGTTGGAAGCGGACGCGAGTTGATCAGTGCCTCAACTTATGCAAGGACAGTTAAAGGCTCTTCGTAAGAGAGGATCTGTTGACCTATAACTTTGAAGAGATGCGTTTTAATTACTTTGACCATGCTTGCCCAACATCCACCGAAATGTGGTGATGCTGGTGGAATAAACTTCCAGTCCATATGATCTATGGAAAGTTATTCCTGAAGACGAGTACGATAACCTGCGACGTGATTGAAACAAGTAGCGGGAACAAGTTCAATCAATTAACTAACGCGGTTGGCGACAAAAGTCTGCCAGCGGTGAGGAGAAGAATAAATCCAAGCGAGCACTACTTTGGAGTCGGAAAATGCGTATATTTTATTAATAGGGTAGTGGAGCAAAACTGTGTCTTGAACCTTGCGGAGCAACTGAGACAGCAGAATGGCCGCGCACAACTCCAGTCTCGCAACCGAAATGGTTTTAACAGGCGAGACCTTAGACTTGGCACAAACTAACTGCACCGAGTAGTTAGAACCAATGCGGACTTGCAGATATACAATTCCGCCGTAAGCACGCTCGCTGGCGTCAGCGAAACCTATTAAGTTGATGGTACATCCATCTACCAACCCAAGATGACGCGGAATAGCAATTTGATTGAGCGCGGTAAGCTCAATACAAAACTGGCCCCAAGCGGCGACAATATGGTCGGGGGTGTTTCATCCCACTCACACTTTGATAGCCAAAGTTCTTTGATCAAGAGCTTGGCGTACAAAATTGTGGGAGCCACAAAACCCATTATGTCCCATAGTCGAGCCACTGTGGACAGCATAGTGCGTTTGGTGCACTTATCATCTGGCGGTAAGACGTCAAACCGAAAACTATCGCAGGATTTGTCCCAGCGTAAACCGAGAACCTTATGCGGTAGCTTTATGAGAATCTGGTATGCGTGCGAGAACCTCCTTAGAGTTGCTTGTTCATTTGACAAGATCAGTTTGGCCTCGCTTGAAAAGCTGAATAAGCTCTTCACAAAGCGAAATTTCTAGCGGAGCGGGTATGACACTACAGGCAAGGTCATCCATATACAAAGCGGAAGTGTAGTATAGTATAGTGTAGCGTAGCGTAGCTTAGCATAGCATAGCGTAGCATAGCATAGCATAGCATAGCGTAGCATAGCGTAGCATAGCGTAGCATAGCGTAGCATAGCATGGCGTAGCATTGCATAGCATAGCTAATTAGTGCTTTATCTTACACACAGTTTTAGCACCCACCTTGATCTCTTGAAGAGCAGAACAACAACAAGACGTAATACAATGAGAAGTATGTAACGTAGGTACGGTACCCATAATCACATACCCAAGTACCGTCTCAATAGCGGGCGCTAAATCATATCGCTCACTACGTACTATTTTAGTTAGTAGCAAGTGCGGAAATATTGAAGCTCCGATCAAAAGATCAATGCCTGCCGGATTCGCAAACTCCGCATGTGCTAGTGGCAATGACTGAAGATGAGTGAGTGATGCTACGTCTACATTAGCGTTCGGCAGTGCGTCCGTGATACGCTCCACGATAAGCGAAGAAATGTTAAAATTAATGTCCCTATCAAAACGCGAATGTATTTTAATATCTACGGAACCCTTGCAATGTTTTTCTGATCCGCCTATCCCTCGGATTATTGAGTTCGTATTTTTAAAGTTATTACATAATCCGAAGCGTTTGAACAATTCTAACGTTATTAAATTGGTCTGAGATGCGCAATCTAGCAGACAACGTACCATGTGCGGCGACCCATTAACATCATATATGATAACTTGCACTGTCGCTAACAGAACAGTCTTAGACGCCATACATGGCGGCCTAGCACTGCTCTGATCACTACAAGCGCGCGAAGGCCGTCCGCGCGTGCGTGCCGCCCGCGCAATGGATGTCGTACACAACGATATCTCATTGTGAGGCGTGGAAAGCGCAGCTACCGTGTTCTGCACTCGCGGCGTAAGTGTGTCAAGGTTAGCGGCTTGACTTGACAACCGGTTACCTTTATCGAAATGTAACAGTGTATGATGTTTTTGATTACATGATCGACACTTTGTCTTACTAGAACAATTAATTGTTTTATGTTTTATGCTTAAGCAGTTAATGCAAGCTTTGTTATCTTTTACGCATTTAAAACGAGCGGTTGCATGCAAATTATCGAAGGCGGGACACTTGTATAAGTGGTCGTGCACTATATTACTGCACAGACACTTCTGTGAATTATCCCCTCACCTGATACGGTCGCGGCGGCTATGTTGCCGTAATTTGATCGCCGAATTGAGAAGCGCCGCGGCGCGATTTGAGTGGGTCACATTATTAGCATTTTATGGCCTTTCTGTTTATAAATACCTGACAAATTATATATTGATGGAATCCTTGATAAATTATCTACAATGTTACAGTACAACGGTAACATTATATCGTACTGTGACCGAACTGTATTCAAGAGAAAAATAAAAATGTAATGAAATTGGGTAAATTCTGACTTTCTGATGAAATATATAAAAAAATAAACAAATTGTAGTTTTCTCTTTCCTTTTTATTTAACCTGCTATTATAAAGGAATAAGCATATTGAAAAACATTTACACCTTTTCATAATAATATCTAACGTAAATCAACAAATTCCATAAGCGGTTTTTGTCGTTTTCATACCGTACGCGTAAAAACTGCATAAAAATGTCTGAACTTTGCACCTTCACTTTGTTAAACATATTTCATTAAACTCATGAGAGATATATATATTTAGAAAGCTTGTTTGATGGTTAAAAGAATCACAATAAATTTAGGCGACAAAATTGCATTAATTTTAAACAAAAGGTAAATTAACAAGACCCTCGTTTTAGGAGGTCCAAAGCAGGGCATATTTAAAACTATGCTCATTATAACAAAATCAAACCAAAATACAAAATAAAGACTTATGAGTCTTAAAGAGTATAAAAGGGGCTTTAAATTTCAACAAAGGACAATCTTATAGTTATTGTAAATAATTATTAATTAAATAAAAATTGCAGTAACAAAGGACAATGACTCGGCCTGACAGCCGGTCATAAAATGACCGACTGTTACCTGCATTATATTTTTCGTGAATATTTAGAAAATACATGAATTTAAGGACTTCTGCATATTATATACTATTTATTTATGAAATTATTCAAACAATACAACAAAAAAAATACCAACAAGTGCAGAAACAATACGTAAAATCATATGAAATATACGGGTGCGGGGCGAATTGGTTCTTACCTAAGGAAAAGTGTTTTTAATCTTAAATTACACTACGAATATTATCAACTTAAACATAAAACGAAAAAATACTTACTAAGGCATGATTAAATTGCTTCTTACTGATGCTGCAATGTTTTTTTGGTATCAAAATTTATTATTGCGACAGGACACGCACAGCGACGCGGGAACTTTCTTTTGATTAGACGAATCTTTTTTTTTTTTTTTGGAGCATGTCTGTTTTCATTTACAATACGCAAGGCGTGTTATTGTCCTACCAACCAAAGCAATCGCAAGCCGCTACAAATCGGTAAAACAGAGAAAACAGACTTGAAATGCGAACATAAAAAATGGTCACAATATGACTACGTATCAAAAATCGCCCTACTTTCTTCGGTCATAATATGACTATAGATCAGGTGAGGGGTTATTACTATTAGATTCCGAACATGTTACGTAAGATTGTGGATTAGGGACCGATTTATTATTACTATTTCGCGATTGATTCAACCTTTGTTTGTTGCTGTTAGTGTAAGACGGGTCAGGTGAACCAGACTGCGTATTATGAAATATTCAACACTGATTTTTGATGAACGAAATAAAACTATCTAGTGTAGGTATTTTATTATTGCGTTCCGTCATCTCGAATGCGCGAATTGTATCAGTGTCAAACTTTTTTAAAGCGAGTTGAAGCAACATAAAGTCGGAAAGATCTTCTAATTTTAATTTCCTAAGAGAATTAACCGCGGTTACGAAGTTATCAATAAACAGCTGGAAATTCGAGATAGACGCGTTGCCAGACAGTTTGAGATTTAAAGCTTGGTCAAAGTATGTAGACGCTAGGACGCGCGTGTCCTGATATCTGTCAAGTAGTGACTGAAATATGACCTGATAATTCTCAGCACTGGGTGTGACACCTGCAAATACGGACTGGGCCTTTGGTGACAGTTTACCTATTAAATAGTACAACCTGTCAGCATCTGTCAGAGAACCATTATCGTGCACTGTAGACTTAAAACTTGCATAGAATAACGGCCAATTTCGAATATCTCCGTCAAACGACATAATCTCGATTGGCGGTAATCTTGGTTTGCGGGCAACGGGCTCTGCTGAACAATTGTGATTGTATACGCTTAATAATACAATAAAGATCTTTGGATGAGGTATACGCCTGATAGTTCGGTTTTTCATCAGGATTGATAGAAAGTAATCTTGCGTTATAATCGTCTAACACCTTATGAAAATCTGTTCGAATACTATCTACTGTCATACAATAACTGAGAAATGCTTCGCTATTACTGTCAGACATAGATGCGGTTTTTGAGCAATCATAGATGTTTTGAATGCGCTCAAATAAAATATTGCGTTTTGCTTCTAAGATTGTCATCTCTTTGTCTTCCGACACGCGTGACTTCTTTTGTTGTGACATGCTTACGTAAGTATAAGCTAATGAGACCGAAACAAAATAAGAATATCTAATGTATCTATTATTTTACCTAAGTAGGCTACGTAGGCAACACTTTAGAGCTGAGGAACTAAAAGTTGCTTGAAATATGAGGTTTATAAGACAACTATGATAGTTCCAGAATTAATAATTAAATAAGTAGGTAGCTACATAAAAGTTTACCTACTGATGCGGGCGGAAATAACCATGTGACGGTTATGTGAATATATTAAGAGTATAGCTAGGTGCTATAACTGCCTAGGTATAGCGGTATAACGTATAAAACGTAAATGAATCCGACTCGTATGGATCAAAAAAAATGGCTCGGCGATACACCGAAACCGTAGGTAGGTTCTAGGCGACTTGGGAGGGAAATGGACTGTATACAAAGGATAGCGGGTTCTTAGCCGCCTAGGAGATGGATACGGGAAAAAGTGATTGTGAGTGGGTATAGGATATTTCAGGGATGGAGGGCACTTACCTTATACAATCTTCTTCGTTTCCGATGGGCAGTCTCCTGGTGCTTTCGTGATGCAGCTGCTTGTTTTCACTTCACTTCACCGTCACTCCCACTTGCGAGCGGTTTATATATGCGGTAATAATCACATACAGCGATGCGGCGCGGTACGATATAGCGGACACGTTCTCAGCGAGCGGAATGTTCTGGCCTGTCACTCAAGTCGACGATCGCGGCGACGAAATCAGGCGAAAGGCAGTGCCTCTTCCAGGGAGTGGGATAGAGGGAGACGGAAATATGGTATCGCTCACACTTGTACGTGGAACGATTGATGTTGATGCGATTAGTTATAGATAGGAAGGTAGATGGCGCTACCAACGTTAATAAAAAAATCTTGGAATAAATAATAAAAAAAGGAGAAGACGGGCAGAGCCAGAAGGACATATATAGACCAAGTGAAGGGAACGTAAAAATAACTTCGTATCAAGAGGTTAAAGCGCTGGCTGAAGATAGGACTTCATAGAAGAGGATCCACCTACAAGAGCTTAGCTCATAAGTTGAAAAAACAAAGACCTAATAAGTAATACTAAAATACTACACGGAACTGGAGAAGCCTAAGGCATTTCAAAAAAGTTTACATAACTTACTTGATGAGCTTTCAAGTCCTAAGAAAAAATGATATAACCGATATAAATAACACAACAAATTTAGTTTCATTAAAACTTACCAGAAAAATCGTTTGAAAACGAAAATAAAAGCGATATAAATAATTAAATAAATATTGAATGAGTGGCGTAAACATAACTTAACGTCACGCCTTTATCCCCGAAGGGGAAGGCAGAGGTGTATTGTAGCACCCACACTTCGCCAGTTATGTTTCGGTCCCAATGTAAGAGGGGGCGAGCCTATTGCTATCTATCCACATTATTGAGCGAGCGATAATTAACTTTTTTAATTTATTTATTTAAATAAGGTAAGTACACCAACAGCATACATATACAGCTTTCCTTAAAACAAGTTGAAAGTTATGTTTATATATGTGAGCCAATTATAGGTATACACGCCATTCATGTTAATACACACAACTTCGAAAAGTCAGAGGTGTGTGCCCGGTGTACTTAGGGATCGAATCCGAAAGCATCGTCTCAGCAGTCCGCTACGTACACAACTGGGCTATAAAATACAATCGCTAAACACGGCGTAAACAATCGCATTTATAAAGTAATTTAAGGCATACACATTACCTTTTCTCCTGTGTCTGATTTGGAGTAAAAATTACAGCAATACAACAATTTACAAATTTAACACTCATTTATTTGACATTATCCGATATAACTTCACAGATTTTCACAGATAAGAAATCGATTTCATTTTAAATAACTTAGCTACTCTTTTATTTTCGCAACTGGCGCTTCAAAAAACTTAAAAAGTGTCGTTATTTGATCCGCAATATGTCAATCTTAATCTTATTTACAAGTTGTTCGTAATCACTCACTCACTCCTTTATCCTTCAAATGCATCTTTGCCTAAAAATCCATCTCAATATACTCTATCTATAATCTATCTATCTATCTATAAGTAATAGTTTATCATCCTAAGCCTTATCATTTCAATAGCATGTGACGGAAACAAGGGAGCAAATAATGTTTATGTATATTTCTCCTTTTTTATACTAAATCTCTTGGTTATTTATAATAATATGTTATACGTGATACGATGCGATCATTCCATTCGGCTAACGTAAAACTATTTTGGCACGATATCGCTTCGAGAATGAACCCAACACGCTCAGCGTAGTAGTCCGTTGGTTGGTCTCAACACTAGGCTACCGCTGCAGATTTTTAAGACAATACATACATACATACATAGACTCACACCTGTTTCCCGGAGGGGTAGGCAGAGACTACGGAACGCCATTTGCAACGATCCTGACATATCTCTCTTGCTTCATTCACTCCCATCAGATTCCTCATGCATGCTCTTCTGTTCAGGGTACTTCTCACCTGTCCTGTTTTTAGGTTGTCTCCAATCTGGTCAGAGAACGCCTAGGTCTTCCCCTTCGTCCTGTCCCTTTCACACTTGGCTTATATATCTGCTTGGTCAGTCTTTCGTCATCCATCCTCTCCACGTGCCCAAACCATCTTAGCATACCTTTCTCGATGCTTGTCACTATATCTTCTTTTACCCCACAACACTCTCTTATCACACAATTCTTTACTCTGTCAGTCAGAGAGACACCACACATACTTCTCAGTGCTCTCATTTCTACAGCATTTATTCTACTTTCTATTAAGATAAATATTATTTTATTTTATATACAAATGCTCATACAAATAATTTAATTGAAATAATTTAGTAATATTAGGAGATTTTAATTTATATTCTTGTTGTACAAATGTCACTAATTATTATGAGTATTTTAGGGCTTTCTGTGTGTTCACTCAGTGCAACGCAGTTAATAACTGCAACCATAGACAGTAGGACCTGATGCTGAGCGCGCGCGGAGGCGCCGTATCGGTGCGCGCGGCGGACGAGGCGCTGCAGCCCGTCGACATGTATCACCCACCGCTCGCGGCGCGCGTCGCGCTCGGTGAGCGCGCTTGACCGACTCAACTTCCGCGCAACCGGCGCCGCCGCCGGGACCCTTGCCACACTCGGTTTCTCATAAACAATGGAACTTTAACAAAGCTGACTTCCATCGCTTGTATTATATGTTGACTGAAATAGATTGGAGTGATATATATTATCTAGATAACCCAGACTTAGTTTTAGATTTCTTTTATGACAAACTTTATGAAACGTTCGAAGTATGTGTTCCCCCGAAGAGATTAGGTAGGGTTAAAAGAAAGCGTATTTATCCGGTATGGTATACGACTGACCTTATCCAAACTATAAAACTGAAACATCAGCTACACAAAAAATTTAAATTAAATAAATCGTGTACTGATTATGAGGCATTTAAACGTTGCAGAGCGAGAATTAAGTATGAAACTGCACAAGGACATAACCAATACCGTGATCGCGTGCAAAGTAATTTAGAAAAAGATCCACGCACATTTTGGGACTTCATTAGAAGAAAGGGTAACTCGAGCAGTTGCAAAATAATGAAAGAAGGGCATGTTTTGTCGGAATATGAGTGTGCCAAGGAATTTGCAAGTTATTTTGAGTCTGTTTACAACCCAGAGCCAGCACAGCTTAATGTAACGGCAGCTCAGGCGCGCGCGGAGCAGCCGCCGGGCGCGTGGGCGCACCTTGCGCGCGTCACCGCCGCCGACGTGCGCCACGCACTGGCTCGTCTGCCGTCCAAACACTCTGTGGGGCCAGATGGTATACCACCGTTTGTTTATAAGGATTGTACGGAAGTACTGGTAGAACCGCTCCTGCACTTATTTAATGTATGCATTGAGACCGCAACGTTTCCCGATCGCTGGAAGTTAACTCGAGTTGTACCCGTACCGAAAGGTGGTGGTGGTCCAGCTGCTAGCGATTATAGACCAGTGGCGGTCCTTTGCACCCCAGCAAAGGTATTCGAGGCAGTCATCTACAGTTGTCTATATCCACAGATAAGCGCTCAGTTGTCCGATGCGCAGCACGGCTTTCGTCCTGGGACTACTGGAAACTTGCTGGATCTAATAACTCATCTTGTACCAACGGTGGATGCTGGCCAACAATTGGATGTTGCCTATTTTGATTTTAGGAAAGCTTTTGACACAGTTGACAACGATGTGTTGCTATTGAAGTTGGCTAGCGTAGGTTGTACACCACATACATTAAATTTCTTTGCCAGTTATTTACGGGAGGGTGCATAGGGTTCCCAACAAAAACTTAGGGTCCCAAGCCAACCTCACCTGCAAGTGGTGCACCTGCCGATTAACGGACGAGGCTCTGGCAAACAAAATATCCCGATAAGCGGCAATAGGCTCGCCACCTATTACGTGGGATCAAAACACTGGCGAAAAGTGGGCGTTTAATACGCCTCTGCCTACCCCTTCGGGGAAACAGGCGTTAGTCTATGTATGTGTATGTATGTATGTATGTTATTTACGGGACAGACGTCAATATGTTGACTGTGGTGGGTGCCATTCGGAACCATATTATACCAGATCGGGCGTGAGTCAGGGCACTAATTTGGGGTCTTTACTGTTTATTTTAACTGTAAATGACTTACCTGATATAGTACTTAGATCAACACCTTTTTTATTTGCTGATGACCTTAAATTAGTACGGGAAATTAAACAAAACGAGGATCATGATAATCTGCAGCAAGATATAGATAAGATAGTAGAGTGGAGCTTAGCAAATAAGTTATACTTTAACGTCACTAAATGCTCTGTAATAACTTTCAGTCGCTCACACACCCCAAGCCACTATCAATATCAGATGGAAGGTATGCCACTACAACGCGTCACAGAGGTCAGGGACTTAGGCGTGTACTTCTCTGCAGATCTTAGCTTCAAAAAGCATGTGTTGCACATTTGCAAGAAAGCATATCGCAATTTGGGGTTAGTACTACGCCAAGCTAACCAGTTTACAAACACTGGGGCACTGAGAGCATTGTATGAGGCACTGGTTAAGAGCCATTTAGAACATAATTCTGCAATATGGTCATCGCACGAAGCACAATATTCATTAATGTTAGAACGCATCCAGAATAAATTTATTAGATTTTTATATTCTAAGAAGCATGGAGTGTATCCAGGATATCCACTTTTGTACCCGACACTATTTGTGTTAGGCATGGTAGAATACTACAAACTGGAGGTAAGAAGAGAGGTAGCTCTTACTACCTATCTATTTAAAATAATACGTGGCAAAGTACACAACCCAGGCGTATTGCGTACAATCGGGCTGTGTGTTCCGGATGGGTACGCGGAGCGGCGGCGACGACCGCCGCTGTTGTCGGTGGTGCGAGCGCGCACTAACCTGCTGCAGCGCGCACCGCTTACGAGGGCAATGCGGACGCTCAGTGCACTGTCCGATGTAGTAGATTTGTTTTCGTGCTCACTGAGTGAACTCACACGGGCCGCTTTTTGTTACCTTTCTAATATAAGTTTTTAGTTATCGGTATAGTTACTGTATATTGTTTTACTTTTTTGTTGCTACACTATTGCAACGGGTTATACTGTAATGATAGTGGTATGTAAGGATGTGATAAATAAATAAAAAAATTAAAAATAATGGTGACTTCAAGGACGTAAAACATGCGGTAAGACTGTTTCTTGAGATCTATATTTTTTAAGGGGCGCAGCACCTTTTGTACGTCTACCCATAACTAGTTGACAATTAAACAACACACTAAAAAGTATTAAATAAAAATAACTACGTTAACAAAAACCGACATCAAAAACTAAAAAGTAAAAAAATAATAAAGATTTAATATTAATTAAATACTACCTATTATTTATATTATATGTGCTATTTACTAATAGGTTTGAAGTTGGTGTCGATGTTTTCTGCCTACATACCTCGGAGAGTCAGTTCTTTCACTTTCCATTATTTTTTATAAGTGCGATATATAATACAATCAAAATTATGAACACAATGGTCTCTAAAATTCCATATACAATTTGTATGCGTATTGAAAATATTGTATTTGTAGTAAGTTTTAAGCTTCTCAAATGGAGATTTGAGAAACTTAAGCTCTCAATATGCTGCGTCGACAACATGAACTCAACAAAGGATACAGGATTTGCACACGTCGCTTTCCACTTGAAATAAAGAATATTTTTGCATTATTCGTCGATTGGCGTAATACAAAATGACATGCGTGTAAATTGCCGATACTTGTAAAATATACACTAACTTTATATATGTGTGTATAAATATATACCAATATTCATCGAATATTGGTATATAAAATCATTCACCGCTATCAAAATTTCACTTGCACAAACACATTGTGTTTACATAATGTGCACAAATCTGTCGTATCTGTCGCATGTAATGAGCGAATAACGCACACAGGAATACTTTTATATAATACGATACGTAACCTATTCGGTATTGATGTAGATGCGAACATTATACTGAATCTGATATATGTGTTATTGCAACATTAGCGAATTTGCGCATGTTATATGAAATACTATTGTGGTAGTTTGATAGCCAAGTTATGAGTTGGTCACTGACATTGTTAAGCAGTTTACTATGGAATTTGCGACATTTTAAATCTTCTACAATTATATATGTACGTCGGTTTATAAAAAAGAGAAATTCTAAGCATACTAGACACATTAGACTTACTTCTGGAGGAATCAAGAAATCAGTGCTATGATTTCTGTACGACCTGATTTGATCATGCAAGTATTTGAACAACAGACAATAAGAAAATTAGACTTGGATCTAATCATTCCACAAAATATTGTATAGTGTAGAGATTGATCCTCTGAGCGGTGTCAAATAGCGAGGCAACTAGACACACCTAAATAATAGTTTACTAGTGAAGTCAAAATAAAACTAAGCGTTGTCGCATTCAGAAATAAAAGGAACAGCTGCTCTAGTGCTACAAACGTGAAACGTAACAAGGTCAAAAAAAAAAACAAGGTCAAAGTCACAAGCTCGAAATATTTTTTTCTCATAACCAAATCCACACTCAAACGCCGCATCAGCCATAACCACTAAGATCATCGTATATTATAAAACCGTCGTACTTGTAAACAGCGTTCCATGTAAAATCTATTTTGTCCTACTATCAGGATCATTAATCACGAATGCTCTTGCGGTGACGCGATGGCTTGCAAGAAATTAGCAGTGTCAGCGTTATATATGTATGTACAGGCATGCCCCGTTGAGAGCCAAAATGCTTTAAGTGAGTAACCGTGCCGTATTTGAGTGTGGATTAACGAAATCCTGTCCAAGATGATGGTTAAGAACCCTTCAAATTGAAGGATGCTGTTTAGAGTAGATTTACTTGATAAATAGATATTCTACGTTACTTTAGATTGGCTGGATACCTTTTGTATTGGTACATTTCTTTATGACAATCCGTAACCGCAACTCGAAGTATAAACTACAACTAAACTGTGCGTCCATTACCTCCGAGTCAGAGAGTCTAGGATCTATATAAATTTACTATAAGTTACTATTGTAACTAAATCATAACGTAAAACTATGAAATGGCTGAACTGTCCCACCAGAATAATATAATGTGAGTTAAATTATTTTACAACTGTACATGAATTAGTTATTTATTAACTTTAATGGTCAATGATGTTGTACAATTATAGTTCTCAATATTTATAATGAAATAGTTTTTAAGTTATGTGTGTTACATATTTTTATGAATTAGTGACACCGAGGTGTAAATATTACATACCTACAAAACTTCATTATATATTATATATGTTCAAAAGACAAAATTATAACAGCAATCATCAAGACAGTCAACTAAAACTTTTATTGCCCGTTCTTTCTCGTGCTTCTATATTTTGCTTTGCAAACGAGACAGTTAATGTAAATGTAGATTCATTAAGTAATTAACTTTAAAAAATGACATTCATAAGCGTCACTTTGTGACCTAGATAAATAAATGATCAAAATCATTTATTTATCTTTGACTTTGAAAACGCAAAACTATCATCGCATACATTACATTAAAAGTATCAAATTAAATGAAATCTTAACAGTAATACGCAACTAATTTTCTCAGAAAAATCTTACCCACAAACCTTGCAAACTCATCTGCAAATTCAATTCTTTAATAAAAATACATTAGCGCATTCATTTCTCGTTGTAAGTAAAACTTAAAAATTGTACAACCAGGAAAGTACTATTCTTCGAGCGCGCTGTAATCCCGGGGGCTGAAGCTAGTGCCGGTTTAGTCAAAGCACTTTGCCATGTAGGTACATGTGAAGAGTTCCGTTTGTTACCTTTTAGCTCGTGCCAACGACTTTTCGACTCTGTTTTACTGGCAACAATAACTTTGGGTAATCGTTTGTTGTTGTAGTTTTACTCAGAATGTAATTTGTAGAAGGTAGGAGCATAAATTTTCAGGTGATATATTTGATAAAATTTTCGAATCTTCTTTCATGTAGAAAGGCAAAAATTACCATAATATTGTTTAAAATACTGTGAAAAGCAGTAATATTACTGTAATCCAAGATTACTTAAAGTACCTATAATAAGATCAATTACTTACAAATCATAGGAAGGATTAAGTATGGTCCCATTTTATGACACTATATAATAATATGTACTTTTCATTGGTTTTTCTACGTGATTTACTTAGTAAATCTTCTTTGTTTATTTAGTTAGTAAATCTTCTTAATTTGAATGCTATTTTAAGTACAATGCTGTTTTTTTAGACCTCGCCGGGTTTTAATGAAAATAGTCGAAGCTAATTGGTATAATAATATGTTACTCTCTACCTATAACCGTTGTCTAGCCCATTGACAGAGAGACTAACAGATGAACGTTTAGAAATAATTATAGTCCCGCTAACACCCTTTAGAGCTGTACAGAGCCCAAACACATGTATTTACAGGTACATTCATGGTGTTTCATAAAAGACAGATCATGGAAAATTAATCGGCTGTATTGGATGGACACCTATCAAACCCTTTTGGTAAAAGGCGGTTAGTTTACCTGCCATCCGTCAATGAAATTTTGACGTCCAAATCGGATGAATGATTAAGTTAACACGCGATGGCAATGACCATTTTCAAGGTAATAGAGCCTTGCTGATTTCAGCATGAATTCATAATTCTTTATTTGCACAAAATGTAGGTACATTACAAAAGGTAGATTTGGTAACAAGCAGTGCCAGGTACATTCTGTCGTGTCAAGACATGCAAATATACGTGGTATTAAATTTATACATAAAAGTAAGATGATTTTATATTAGTATCAGACTTAGGTACAACAATAATTAAGTATGTATGTGCTCAATATATATTGTTTTAATACGACCAATTGTGAGCTGCTATTTAACTTTACAACACAATATTTGTATAATATTATGGTCAATACAAATGTCAAAGAGTACAATTAAATGTCAATACTAAAAAAACAAATATCAAAACAGTATCAAAAAATTCAAAAAATATAATTCAGATAGAATGTCAATGTTGTGTAAAAAAAAACTATGGTTAAATTTCAAATATAATTATACAAATAGTTAAATGTCAAAAATGTCAGTTGCGTTTAATGTCAAATTATAGTTTTATACTTTTAATAATTCTGATACTGAGTAAAAACATTTATCAATGAGCCACATTTTCAGAATTCTGTTAAACATATTTGGGGGTACATTTTTTATGGTGTCAGGGATAGCATTGTAAATACGCCCACACATAACATAACAGCTTTTTAGAATCATTGTTGTTCTAGGTACATTTGATAAGTGTTTCTGGGAAACACATCCTTAGCTGCTTTGAATAAATCACCATTTTGCTTAACAAACTTAGCTGCCTCCAGAATGTACATACAGGCCAAGGTTAGGATCTTATACTCCTTAAAGAGTGGCTTGCAAGACTCCCAAGGTGGTATCCCAGCAATGGCTCTTATTCACCAGTCGCATCACTCATATTGCTTATCATGTGGTCAATGCAGGACCTTTTGCGAGTGGGATCTTTAATGTGCAGATTCAATTTATAAGTATAGATGAGGTCTATTTTTTTTGTATTTTTGTTATTAGTATGTAGCGTATCTATATTTAGATCTCCAGCCAACACTATTTTCTTTTTATTATATTTATGGCTAATTCTATGCAAAAGGGTATCTAATTTCTCAAAAAACATATTACAATTTGAATCGGGTGTTCGATACAAGCAGATTATAAGGATGTTTTGGCGGGTTAATTCGATCCCACAACATTCAAAATGTTTATCAACTGTATATTCATCACAATTGAACTGCCTGTAGTGTAACCCTTTCTTTACAAAAATGCATACCCCTCCACGCTTTTGTTTTTTCTGCCTGGTGTAATATGCTCCTAGGTAGTATCCATTAATATTAGCCATTTGTTCGTGTCCTTTTTGAACAAAGTTTTCAGATAAATATAAAACATCAATTTCTTTGTTACTATCTAACAGTTCGTTAGTCGTAGTTATATGGATTT
This sequence comes from Euclidia mi, assembly GCA_944739405.2. Classification (NCBI taxonomy): domain Eukaryota; kingdom Metazoa; phylum Arthropoda; class Insecta; order Lepidoptera; family Erebidae; genus Euclidia; species Euclidia mi. The sequence continues at coordinate 32,787,437 of OX123183.2, forward strand.
CTAAAATGCGACGTTTGTTAAACAAGCCTGCAATATTTTGGTGAAAAATTCGGAGATACATAAGGTTATTATCGTTAATTACGAAAAAGATCACTATTCAAGCGACTTTTTTGTGAAACGGGAGTGTCGGTTTGAGTGCTTTGGTCATTTGTAGAAACTCTCCTAGAGCTTAATATATTTGTGTCCTTTATACAGTCACGCGGCCTCGGCCAGTTTGCACATGGTCTGTAAACAGCTCTGCTTGCTGAGACTAAGAACTTAAGATTATAGTCAGTTTGGTCTAGAACATTGTTTACACTATTACAGTCATTGAAAATGTTGTAAGAATGATCATAATCTACGTCAACGTAAGTACATTGAGAATATTGTTTGCATATCATACGTAACATATAATTTAGTTTATATTCATTTAAATATTGATTTTTATATATTTTTATGACGAACACAGGACATTTAACGGACTTCAAAAATGAACACAGTTCAGCTTCAATATGAAAGGGATTGGAGTCATTTTCACCTATAAATAATACTACTCTGTCCTGTTGCGTTATGTTAAAAAGTTTGACACTACTCAATATTTGTTATGTACTTGCCTGAGATTTGACAAATGATACAAATTCATATTTTGTGTAGGTATTATGTAACCTTGATTCGATTAATCATCTTGTTAATCCTGAGCATAGTTGGCCACCAAAAATTAAAGTCTTCCTCGTGTTTTCATTTTGGTCACTTTGGTTGGACGTAGTTGAACCTGTGATGATCTTGTGCTGTGTGGATGTTTGTAATTCAGTTTCATGATGAATGTTCAGAGCATCGCGTGTGTCAATAGTGGGTGCATCAGGTATGTGTGGAACGTGTTCAGGTATTTGTGTATGTGGACTGGACTCAGTATCTTTTCTGTTTTGTTGAAGTTCTGTTACAACGCATTCTAATGAGCTTGTGGTTGGAATGCCTTGTTTAGTAGGCGGATTTTGCTGTTTACGTGGAGTGTCTTCTTTGAACAAATCTGTAAGACGACGCTTAGCACTACTCCTTTTTGATGAGGACTGACTATTACGTAGGGATGATAAAGGACTCTTGCAGATCTGTTTGAGTGTATTTATTTCATGTGATAGTTGAGTAATTTCTTGTCATAGTGCCGTGTTCTCAAGAATCACGTTTTCTAATTCGTTCTGTGTGGACAGTTGGCTAGACTTCAGGTTATTTATTTCTGCAAATATTTCGTCTTTGCGCAGTGCCGTCACATGAGTAGATATGTCTAGGCTTTTTGCTAATATTTCATCTGAATATGAAGAGTTGAAAGAAATACCCATATCTATTTTGTCTAGTGATTTACATTTTTGAAGCGGTTTCCTAAGAGTTATGTTAGTGATTTCATCCATCTTCTAGCGCCCTCTATATTTCTGTTACAGTATTAGATTATAATTATTTAATGCTGTGTGATAATGTTTGTAGCAGTCTATAGTGTATTCCAAATTATTTGTGTATTCAATGTAGGTAGTTATGATCCAGTAAATGATGTGCAGTCAATGTCAAGTTGAAGTCATATATATGTTAATTTAGTCCATACGAGAATATCATCATACAATATCTATGGCAACACAAAATGCTTATTGTCATTCATTCAATAGTCATTTAGTTAGTGGTACACCTCTATACTTTGGGCTGTCTTGTCTCTGGAACTTATAGTTATCACTTGTCAAGTTTGTTGACTAACTGTTTGAATATTTTTTCGTAACGGAATGAAATTATAAAAATGACAATATTTCGTGTAAACAGTGCTTATTGCAAATCAACATATAAGTAATTTGTGCGTACGTACCACACTATCCAAAATCTGTATGTAAATGCCTTCAGTACGGTGTTCTTCATCCTTAAATACTTTTTGTCATCGTTATCGTGAACGAGGTTAGCACTTGCCGTGCACTGTTTATAATGCTTTGTTGAATTCCTTTTACGAAGGTTAACAATCGCAAATACAGTTTCATCGATTCTATCGTAACGTATCACTTTCACGAACCTTTGAGTAACGGTTGTGATATTGTAAACTATAGTTTCCTGCTTCTATTGTTGTCACTTAGAGGCTATGGATGTTTACACTTCATGTGTATTCTTGTGGTGAAATTTAGGTAGATAACAAGGTTAAGATACTGTTTTGATAATAATTAAATGCAGAGCTTATGCAAATACGTGCTTACGCGTAGCTGTCACTTTGACATCTTCATGAGTGGGCCGGCTCGACCGGGGAAGTACTACCCTCTCACAGAAAATCGACGTAAAGTAACAGTACATAAACTGTTGCGTTTCGTTCGGTGAGTGAGAGTGCCGGAGGCCCTATCCCCTATTCCTTCTTCTTCATCCCATCCTCATCCTATCCCTTTTTCCAACCCCAAGGGGCGGCAACGCACTTGTGACTCCTGTGGTGTTGCTTGTGTCCATGGGCGGCGGTAATTGCTTACCATCAGGCGATCCGTCTGCTTGTTTGCCGCCTATTATCGTAAAAAGAAAAAAAAAACCTTAAACGTCTATTTTAATAGGTACCCGATTGATTGGCGATCTAATCATACAAAAATATTCCTTGAAGGACAAACCTTCATGTTTCAGGCAAGTTGGGAGGTATTATGTTTTTAATGTAAACACCTATACAAATTCCAAGAATTACAAGTTAGCAGGCAGGAATAACAAGAAACAGCTACCGCAGATCTCAATGGTGATTGATTGCCTAATAAAATCGAAAGGTAGTGTGAACTTATAATACACTTGGTGACCCATCCAATTGGCGAACTGTGCAAGCGTTGCTTTACTTTGCCATTATTACAAACGGCAAGCCAAGTCATCCCATAAGCGCTACATACTTATATGTAATTAGTAGAATTAAATACAGTTGGCTAAGGTTGAAAACCCAATATTGCAGGGACTGAATGATTGGACCATAAGCGACCTGTTCGGTAATAAGAAAGGCTATTCTCATATCTTCACAACTTTAGTCAAAGACTACTTGGGAAAGAAAAATTTCCATGGCCTGCCTAAACAATACTCAGTAGATTATGTACCCTAGCTGAACATCTAAGAGCTATCTATCATGGTGTGGATAATAATATCAATTCAATAACAAATAAATGTAACTATGGCGTGTCGCCAAAGACATTCTTTAGGTCAATCGCTAACGTATCCCGCGAGAGCTGAATCCCGTTCGCTTGATGACCTAATATGAAGCAAGAATCCTCAAATTGACAGGCACGGGGCCTGCCAATTTGAGGAGGCCTACACTAAGTAATAAACTATTAAAGTAAAGCTAATATTCAGCCAAATCCGGTTAGACTAGTAAGCGGACCCCAGAATGAAACTGGGATAACGCTCAGAGGATGATGATGACTAAGTATTAAACTATATACATAAAAAATGCCAAAGTACTACCGGACAATATCACAAAATTGTCATATCTTACAGCAACGAAATTATTGTTAAATTTTTAGGGTAAAATTCTGATCCGATTTTTATATAGAGATCGCTTAAAGCATGTGTAATGGTACATGTTGCTTATGAAACATCGAAAATAAACACAGTTTTATATCAATCAATAACTTAACATAAACTTGACGTCGCCAGCGGCTTCGCCCGCATCAATTATACATATAAACCTTCCTCTTGAATCATTATATCTATTAAAAAAACCGCATTAAAATCTGTTGCGTAGTTTTTAAGATTTAAACATACAAAGGGACAGACAGACAGAAGACAGACTTTGTTATATACTATGTAGTGATAAAGTCCAGTAGCACCGCGGCTGGATAAGCGTTGTCAACGAGATCTATATAGGCAGCACATTCATAAATCCTATCACGATGCTAACATTGTTCCAAGCACTTACAAAATATGCATAATATGAGAGTAAATTAAGTATAAAATAAAAACGTTACAAATACACGCTTCAATTTACTGAAAAACGAATTTTAAATCAGCAATCCAAGCGCCGCATAAAACCTGCAAGTTCTGCGTAATTGAGCTTTATTTAAATAAGGGCAGACTTGTTTAAACTTGGGATTTGGCAAAGTATCATTTCATCAGAGCAAAGTGTGGATGTTTAAGGTACAGGTGTCCGCGGGCAGGCTTGATGTAAACACTTTAAATATAAAGCAAAAGAAATGTTATTTCTCGGACGTCCCAGTTATAAGGGCTAAGATGCGTGCTTAGCGTCGTTAAATCAAACAAAAGCTCTTTTTGAAAATAAAGGGTACAAATCTGTAAGAGCAAGGACGCCGAAAAGAAAACTAGCTTCGCTCAGTGTTATGACTGCCTATTGTGATATACATCGGCTTTGTGCAAATGCTTATTAATAATGCAATTACCATGTTTGAGGATTTTCTTTCAGCAGAATTGGAGTGATTTTTCTTTATAATACTAATAATTTAGATCTTCTATGGTGTATATAGACGTAATTAGTTTGCTCGGTGAGTCTTGATAGGTATGGTGTTCAGTATAAAATTAATATGAGTTGAAAAGCTTTTGCAATCTAAACTTTACTTTACTTTTTGCGGTATCAAAGGCCAGACAGAATTTTAAAAATAAGTAATTTCTTTGTTCCCTAGCTAACCTAAACAGTTTCCTATTACTAGGAAGCGCGCACCACTGACTTTTCGAAGTTATGTTGGTATTAAATTCATAATTATCCCTTGCCCCGAGCCTCGGTAAGAATGTTGACGTTGGTTACGGCTGTAATGAACATCTTTGACGGTCATTATGAGGAGTCAGTATCTTACAATATGCGATGCTGGTGTAAGCCACGAATATGGTAATCCCTTTGGATTGAGAAGGTCAGAAGCCAGTTGCCTTGTTGAAAAGATAATATTATTTTGTCAAATCGGAGGGTCTAGACAGGTGGCATTTACTTATAATTTCTAATATAGCTATCACATGGTTACCATTATAATATTAACTATTTGTTCTTCGTTGACCACGTGACATAGCAAAGGTTTATGCAGTTCCATACATTTTTGCACATAGCGATTGATCGATTATTGTGTTTGAGTATTGTGCGCGTACCGGGCTCCAAGGACTTGTATGTAGCCGGGATAGCACTTGAATGATGATGATGATGCTAAGAGAAGAACTTTGTATGTAATTATAATTAGAAAAATTATGAAGCACGCAATCATCGCTTATTATATACAAAATTTATCCAAAACCACTAACGCTATTTACGCATAAAATCGATCCGCGCAGTAAAACCGGTAATCGTTATAGACTATAGTATCGACTTTTTTATTCGTCTGCCTACAAGGACTAAGGCTATCAAATAAAAATCTTTTCAACAAATCGACTGCCGCAACGAACAGTTTCGAACCCACAAATCACGTACCTACTTTACAGTAGCGCAGTTTAAAGTTGTATTTTGATCTCTAATGATAACTAATAATTATGTTATATAAGTTATACCCTTATAAGACAGGTAATTTTATATGTTTTCTTTAGCTTATACCTGATTACAGAATTTAATTTGTATTTTATATATATTTCATTTTCGATAATGTACCGTGTCAAAATAAATTGCAATTTCATCGAAAGTAGCAGTTTCGATAGTATTCGAGGTTTATAAAATTGTAGAAAGTATTGAATCTACCAGTTTTGATACTATTCTTTGGCAATTCATGTAGGAAACAATAAAATGTGAGCATTTCAATAGTTGGTTCATAAGTAATTTGTTTTTAAATGGTTGCCATCAGCAGTAGGAGGATTCGGTATCAAAATGAAATATAGGTTTTCTCATATTTAAGTTACTCATATTTATTAATAATAAAACAAAAATTTGACAATCTTATCATGACATATCTATGTATCACGATTATAATCAGTCTCGTTAGTTAAACCCTTTAAAGTAGATAATTCTTTTTTTAATTAAATTTTTAGTTATTCCAAAATTAAAAAAAATATATGATTGTCTATCTTTACAAAAAATATAAAGTTCATAATAGAGTATCATGTTTGTACTCTATCAGTGACATACATGGTACTAGATGATAATGACTTGAATTTACAGAATAACTTACGTGTTAAAAACTACAAAATCTCGGAAAATTCTTCTAGAAGATTCGACTACTTATACACAAAATCAAATATGTTTATTTTTATTAAAATTGGAAACTTTGCACTCGTCAGGAAGTCATAGATAATAATATTAAAAAAATATAAATTAATATACATTGAAAAAAAAAGACCGCTAAAATAGTATCAAAGTTTACTAAAGCATAAAATCTAAAACACAAATGTTTGAAACAAAGTTGTGAAGCCTGTGTGTGTGGTGTGTTTACAAAAATTATATCTTCTCGTGGCACGAACAATAGATCCTTTTTTTTTATGAAATCTAACAAGCAACTTGTTACCTCGTTTGCTCCTCGTTTACCAATATTTTGTGGTCATAAATAGCAAGAAGCCTCTTTAATCCCAGCATCGAAACAGAATCGAACATCCAGCAGTAAAATGTATCAGTAATAACTTCCTTTTATATTAAAAAAAGACACTTAACCAGAAATTGATTTCTGGAAATCGAAGGTCGCTCATACTATTTTAGATCACTTTGAATGGCCTCTTCTTTATCTCTTGCTTGATATGTTCTTGCAGTTTCTTTATTTGAAATATATTTGTTATACGTGGATACCAGTTCTTCAGTGGGGCTGATTTCGATAGAAAAAGTCACACAAACCTTTTTAGGGATAAATAATGCAATGTTTATAAGATCATCAGCTTTATTATTATATTTAGATAATTCTGAGCAATCTTTATAAATTGAAAACATCTGATTGAAACTCAAGAAGTTATCCAAATACAATTGAATGTTATTTTTCTGGTGTAATGGGATTCGACGGGTTAGAAAGAGTTATCGTGATCAGAAACACTTCGTATCATCTCGTCGTCTACATTTTTTGGGTGATTTACATGTTTCCCTCTATTATCACTGCTAGTAATGCCACAAGCATCTTATTTGCTGTGAGCTGTTCCGATTGTTTGATCGGTAATAGCAAAAGTACCACAGATCATCCTCAAATGAACTTACTGTGTCTCATAGGTGGAATCATTCGCAGGCAGAGGTAAGTAGTATTTCGTTGTAAATTTACGTCTAGAACGATTTTCAATTGTCATCCTTTTTTTATCGAATTTATTAGTAAATTTATTTGTAAACTGCCACTGTTTTGTGTGATCGGAGAACCGCCAAAACTTATCAAATAGGTTTTTTCGAATATCTTCTTTAAAATATTTAGTTCATTGCAGCTTGCAGGTTTGATGGTATGGTGGATTTATAGTCTTAGCTGGCACAGTATTACCTTTTTTGGAAACAAATAGTTGACCGGAATTAGTCAATTATTTTTCTACGAACATCAACCCACACTTTGTCTTGACTATTTTCGTTTCCGCTTGCGTGAAGTAGATGAGGTAGGAGTATCACAACAGTGTATGATGAGTACATCCGTGAACATAGCACTTGCAACAGTGCCGAAATATCGGTTACTCCAAACAAAGGTACGTGGTATATATCCCGAAAGACAATTTAAATTAAGTTTAAATGACCACGAAAGTTTAAATTCCTATATCACAACAGTCATTATCAGATGTTGAAATCAGTACTAGTCTCGTTCGACAGGAACTTAAACGGCATGTTTTCTTTATTCTTCGATCAATGGTGATCCGAAATTAAGGTCTTCTCCGGGGAATGGTGATGGAATTGTTGTACATTCTTCACTGCCCAGTGGGAGGGGGAGTCATTTGCCAGACTCTCATTACTCTGGTTTTCTTCTGCTTGTGAAGTGGGAAATACATTGTCGCAAAGATCGTTCAATAACCGCCATCCTTCTTCAGTGTAGTTGTTGTCATGTAGGTACAAGTGAGTCTAAAAAAACAAAAATAACATCATTTAACAATTAACTTTCATTATTAGATCAAAAACTAATAATAATAAATTGTCAACAATCGAATCCGCCAATAAATCAAACATCCAGCGTAGAAAAGTATAGTAACTGGTAGATTCGATAAATGTTTTCCTAGGTATACAATCGAAAGTACCATATTCGATAATTGTCTTGCTTACAATGTATACTATCGAAAGTGGAACTTTCTATATTTGTCAACTTGGAACACTATCGATTCTACCAGATTCGATAGTTTTACTTGTTAACCTTCATATAAATTTGAAAAAATACATAATTATTAATAATTTAAAAAAAACAATCGACTAGATATATAGTATGACTTATTTTCAATATTACTTAGGTAAATTAAACAAGAAATGTACACTTACCGGGTTGATCTTCATGTTTTTCATTGGGCGCGGTTTTACAACTCTGATGTTTTTCTCCTGTTTTCACTAAATTAACCATAATACGTCTACCTCGACTATTCATTTTTGAACTTGGAATAAGAAAACACTAATAACGAATCTATGAATAAGAAATAACAAAACACTAATAACGAATCTATAAAATAAAATGTACTTAAAATTATACAAAACCAACACACGGTCCTTGGCTGACATCACGACGAACACTAACGAAGGCAGTTACGAAGTGTGTGCGCGTACCGCCACGCACGAACACGATCGAACTTGTAACATTCGATGATGTTAGTTGCTCAAAGTGGGAAGTATCGATTGTATTCGACTCAAAATTTGTTCAAATATTATTTTTTCAGAAAACTTTTTAATGCTTCAAATACTAGATATGTAATACGCTTTGTCGATTAGTACAATAAACGAAATAATAAAAAAAATGGGAATCGATACTGATCGTTGCGGCAGTCAAAATTACGTATTCGGCAATAATATTGTCTTTATTTTAGTATGATTAAATAGAGAATGGATTGCCAGCCGCAAGCGAATAATCTAGGGCATATACTGAGACGCTACCGAGCTCCTAATCACATCAGTCTAGGTTGAAAGGATTAGATGCTCTAGTTGTACAATAACGTCTGATTACGTCACACTACCTACGAGTACATACCAAATGTGGATCGAACACGATTTGCGTAATGTGAGTATACCGTTCTAATTTTTGTCCAAACAGACAATTTAAATTTCAGCATCCCACGTTCTGTAAATGAAATGGTGTTGATGCTTATAATATTTAGCATTTTATTTGTATATTGTAACTACGTGTGGTTCTATTTTTATAACTACTCAAAGTTTTATTAGGTAGCATGATTAAAATTATTAATTGTTATTTTAAGCCTGCACTGATATTTATTAGATACTTTATTTTGTCGTACCTACCAGTCAAGCAATTACATAACCTTATATTTATAGAGTATCTTTCTGGTTGGCCTTATAAATAGAAATTGTAAGTGATCGTACCTAGTTTATCAAAGCATTTGATTATCAATAAGAAAAAAACAAATTTACAAATAAATATGACATAAAATATTAAAGCATAGGTATCGTTTTTTTGAATGTCTAAATAATAACGGTAATAATTTTCACTCCTTGTGTTATAGGTATATGGTCTGAGCGTGTGTACCATGGGTACTAACACGGAAGGCTCACTAATAGATATCTCAAAAAGAAATATCTTATACGACATTTTTTATAGATTTAAAAACGTCGCACTTAATCAAATACCTTTGTTCAGCAAAACAAAAAGAATATTAGTCGGGACAAAGCAACAAGCTCGCATACAACTTTCTCATTTATAATAACAGTAAGTATTCACGTGAAAGTTGTTAACATCTCGCCACTGCATAAATATGCAACTCTAGCAGGCCTGTGGGACTCCGCTCCCGAGAATATGATTATACTTGATACAAGTAACAGAAACTCGCTTTATTATTTCAGTCTGCGTTTAATAGATACATGCGTACAAATAAAATCTCAACCACAATACCAATAGGAAGGAAATACACTGAAACACTACACTGAAGAAGGATGGCGGTTATTGAACGATCTTTGCGACAATGTATTTCCCACTTCACAAGCAGAAGAAAACCAGAGTAATGAGAGTCTGGCAAATGACTCCCCCTCCCACTGGGCAGTGAAGAATGTACAACAATTCCATCACCATTCCCCGGAGAAGACCTTAATTTCGGATCACCATTGATCGAAGAATAAAGAAAACATGCCGTTTAAGTTCCTGTCGAACGAGACTAGTACTGATTTCAACATCTGATAATCACTGTTGTGATATAGGAATTTAAACTTTCGTGGTCATTTAAACTTAATTTAAATTGTCTTTCGGGATATATACCACGTACCTTTGTTTGGAGTAACCGATATTTCGGCACTGTTGCAAGTGCTATGTTCACGGATGTACTCATCATACACTGTTGTGATACTCCTACCTCATCTACTTCACGCAAGCGGAAACGAAAATAGTCAAGACAAAGTGTGGGTTGATGTTCGTAGAAAAATAATTGACTAATTCCGGTCAACTATTTGTTTCCAAAAAAGGTAATACTGTGCCAGCTAAGACTATAAATCCACCATACCATCAAACCTGCAAGCTGCAATGAACTAAATATTTTAAAGAAGATATTCGAAAAAACCTATTTGATAAGTTTTGGCGGTTCTCCGATCACACAAAACAGTGGCAGTTTACAAATAAATTTACTAATAAATTCGATAAAAAAAGGATGACAATTGAAAATCGTTCTAGACGTAAATTTACAACGAAATACTACTTACCTCTGCCTGCGAATGATTCCACCTATGAGACACAGTAAGTTCATTTGAGGATGATCTGTGGTACTTTTGCTATTACCGATCAAACAATCGGAACAGCTCACAGCAAATAAGATGCTTGTGGCATTACTAGCAGTGATAATAGAGGGAAACATGTAAATCAACCAAAAAATGTAGACGACGAGATGATACGAAGTGTTTCTGATCACGATAACTCTTTCTAACCCGTCGAATCCCATTACACCAGAAAAATAACATTCAATTGTATTTGGATAACTTCTTGAGTTTCAATCAGATGTTTTCAATTTATAAAGATTGCTCAGAATTATCTAAATATAATAATAAAGCTGATGATCTTATAAACATTGCATTATTTATCCCTAAAAAGGTTTGTGTGACTTTTTCTATCGAAATCAGCCCCACTGAAGAACTGGTATCCACGTATAACAAATATATTTCAAATAAAGAAACTGCAAGAACATATCAAGCAAGAGATAAAGAAGAGGCCATTCAAAGTGATCTAAAATAGTATGAGCGACCTTCGATTTCCAGAAATCAATTTCTGGTTAAGTGTCTTTTTTTAATATAAAAGGAAGTTATTACTGATACATTTTACTGCTGGATGTTCGATTCTGTTTCGATGCTGGGATTAAAGAGGCTTCTTGCTATTTATGACCACAAAATATTGGTAAACGAGGAGCAAACGAGGTAACAAGTTGCTTGTTAGATTTCATAAAAAAAAAGGATCTATTGTTCGTGCCACGAGAAGATATAATTTTTGTAAACACACCACACACACAGGCTTCACAACTTTGTTTCAAACATTTGTGTTTTAGATTTTATGCTTTAGTGAACTTTGATACTATTTTAGCGGTCTTTTTTTTTTCAATGTATATTAATTTATAGTTTTTTTAATATTATTATCTATGACTTCCTGACGAGTGCAAAGTTTCCAATTTTAATAAAAATAAACATATTTGATTTTGTGTATAAGTAGTCGAATCTTCTAGAAGAATTTTCCGAGATTTTGTAGTTTTTAACACGTAAGTTATTCTGTAAATTCAAGTCATTATCATCTAGTACCATGTATGTCACTGATAGAGTACAAACATGATACTCTATTATGAACTTTATATTTTTTGTAAAGATAGACAATCATATATTTTTTTTAATTTTGGAATAACTAAAAATTTAATTAAAAAAAGAATTATCTACTTTAAAGGGTTTAACTAACGAGACTGATTATAATCGTGATACATAGATATGTCATGATAAGATTGTCAAATTTTTTACCTAATAAGACTTAAAGATCGCACGGTATAGTACAAAACTATATTTAATTTAAACAGATATTGGTAGATAAAATATATATTGAATATTGTGTGATTTAATTCTGTGATGCATAATTTGATTAGTTTTGTATAATTAGGTAATCTTTTGGTGCTCGTAACAATTTTCATGCTAAAATGGCTATTTTTTGTTTTATTATTAATAAATATGAGTAACTTAAATATGAGAAAACCTATATTTCATTTTGATACCGAATCCTCCTACTGCTGATGGCAACCATTTAAAAACAAATTACTTATGAACCAACTATTGAAATGCTCACATTTTATTGTTTCCTACATGAATTGCCAAAGAATAGTATCAAAACTGGTAGATTCAATACTTTCTACAATTTTATAAACCTCGAATACTATCGAAACTGCTACTTTCGATGAAATTGCAATTTATTTTGACACGGTACATTATCGAAAATGAAATATATATAAAATACAAATTAAATTCTGTAATCAGGTATAAGCTAAAGAAAACATATAAAATTACCTGTCTTATAAGGGTATAACTTATATAACATAATTATTAGTTATCATTAGAGATCAAAATACAACTTTAAACTGCGCTACTGTAAAGTAGGTACGTGATTTGTGGGTTCGAAACTGTTCGTTGCGGCAGTCGATTTGTTGAAAAGATTTTTATTTGATAGCCTTAGTCCTTGTAGGCAGACGAATAAAAAAGTCGATACTATAGTCTATAACGATTACCGGTTTTACTGCGCGGATCGATTTTATGCGTAAATAGCGTTAGTGGTTTTGGATAAATTTTGTATATAATAAGCGATGATTGCGTGCTTCATAATTTTTCTAATTATAATTACATACAAAGTTCTTCTCTTAGCATCATCATCATCATTCAAGTGCTATCCCGGCTACATACAAGTCCTTGGAGCCCGGTACGCGCACAATACTCAAACACAATAATCGATCAATCGCTATGTGCAAAAATGTATGGAACTGCATAAACCTTTGCTATGTCACGTGGTCAACGAAGAACAAATAGTTAATATTATAATGGTAACCATGTGATAGCTATATTAGAAATTATAAGTAAATGCCACCTGTCTAGACCCTCCGATTTGACAAAATAATATTATCTTTTCAACAAGGCAACTGGCTTCTGACCTTCTCAATCCAAAGGGATTACCATATTCGTGGCTTACACCAGCATCGCATATTGTAAGATACTGACTCCTCATAATGACCGTCAAAGATGTTCATTACAGCCGTAACCAACGTCAACATTCTTACCGAGGCTCGGGGCAAGGGATAATTATGAATTTAATACCAACATAACTTCGAAAAGTCAGTGGTGCGCGCTTCCTAGTAATAGGAAACTGTTTAGGTTAGCTAGGGAACAAAGAAATTACTTATTTTTAAAATTCTGTCTGGCCTTTGATACCGCAAAAAGTAAAGTAAAGTTTAGATTGCAAAAGCTTTTCAACTCATATTAATTTTATACTGAACACCATACCTATCAAGACTCACCGAGCAAACTAATTACGTCTATATACACCATAGAAGATCTAAATTATTAGTATTATAAAGAAAAATCACTCCAATTCTGCTAAAAGAAAATCCTCAAACATGGTAATTGCATTATTAATAAGCATTTGCACAAAGCCGATGTATATCACAATAGGCAGTCATAACACTGAGCGAAGCTAGTTTTCTTTTCGGCGTCCTTGCTCTTACAGATTTGTACCCTTTATTTTCAAAAAGAGCTTTTGTTTGATTTAACGACGCTAAGCACGCATCTTAGCCCTTATAACTGGGACGTCCGAGAAATAACATTTCTTTTGCTTTATATTTAAAGTGTTTACATCAAGCCTGCCCGCGGACAACTGTACCTTAAACATCCACACTTTGCTCTGATGAAATGATACTTTGCCAAATCCCAAGTTTAAACAAGTCTGCCCTTATTTAAATAAAGCTCAATTACGCAGAACTTGCAGGTTTTATGCGGCGCTTGGATTGCTGATTTAAAATTCGTTTTTCAGTAAATTGAAGCGTGTATTTGTAACGTTTTTATTTTATACTTAATTTACTCTCATATTATGCATATTTTGTAAGTGCTTGGAACAATGTTAGCATCGTGATAGGATTTATGAATGTGCTGCCTATATAGATCTCGTTGACAACGCTTATCCAGCCGCGGTGCTACTGGACTTTATCACTACATAGTATATAACAAAGTCTGTCTTCTGTCTGTCTGTCCCTTTGTATGTTTAAATCTTAAAAACTACGCAACAGATTTTAATGCGGTTTTTTTAATAGATATAATGATTCAAGAGGAAGGTTTATATGTATAATTGACGCGGGCGAAGCCGCTGGCGACGTCAAGTTTATGTTAAGTTATTGATTGATATAAAACTGTGTTTATTTTCGATGTTTCATAAGCAACATGTACCATTACACATGCTTTAAGCGATCTCTATATAAAAATCGGATCAGAATTTTACCCTAAAAATTTAACAATAATTTCGTTGCTGTAAGATATGACAATTTTGTGATATTGTCCGGTAGTACTTTGGCATTTTTTATGTATATAGTTTAATACTTAGTCATCATCATCCTCTGAGCGTTATCCCAGTTTCATTCTGGGGTCCGCTTACTAGTCTAACCGGATTTGGCTGAATATTAGCTTTACTTTAATAGTTTATTACTTAGTGTAGGCCTCCTCAAATTGGCAGGCCCCGTGCCTGTCAATTTGAGGATTCTTGCTTCATATTAGGTCATCAAGCGAACGGGATTCAGCTCTCGCGGGATACGTTAGCGATTGACCTAAAGAATGTCTTTGGCGACACGCCATAGTTACATTTATTTGTTATTGAATTGATATTATTATCCACACCATGATAGATAGCTCTTAGATGTTCAGCTAGGGTACATAATCTACTGAGTATTGTTTAGGCAGGCCATGGAAATTTTTCTTTCCCAAGTAGTCTTTGACTAAAGTTGTGAAGATATGAGAATAGCCTTTCTTATTACCGAACAGGTCGCTTATGGTCCAATCATTCAGTCCCTGCAATATTGGGTTTTCAACCTTAGCCAACTGTATTTAATTCTACTAATTACATATAAGTATGTAGCGCTTATGGGATGACTTGGCTTGCCGTTTGTAATAATGGCAAAGTAAAGCAACGCTTGCACAGTTCGCCAATTGGATGGGTCACCAAGTGTATTATAAGTTCACACTACCTTTCGATTTTATTAGGCAATCAATCACCATTGAGATCTGCGGTAGCTGTTTCTTGTTATTCCTGCCTGCTAACTTGTAATTCTTGGAATTTGTATAGGTGTTTACATTAAAAACATAATACCTCCCAACTTGCCTGAAACTTGAAGGTTTCTCCTTCAAGGAATATTTTTGTATGATTAGATCGCCAATCAATCGGGTACCTATTAAAATAGACGTTTAAGGTTTTTTTTTTCTTTTTACGATAATAGGCGGCAAACAAGCAGACGGATCGCCTGATGGTAAGCAATTACCGCCGCCCATGGACACAAGCAACACCACAGGAGTCACAAGTGCGTTGCCGCCCCTTGGGGTTGGAAAAAGGGATAGGATGAGGATGGGATGAAGAAGAAGGAATAGGGGATAGGGCCTCCGGCACTCTCACTCACCGAACGAAACGCAACAGTTTATGTACTGTTACTTTACGTCGATTTTCTGTGAGAGGGTAGTACTTCCCCGGTCGAGCCGGCCCACTCATGAAGATGTCAAAGTGACAGCTACGCGTAAGCACGTATTTGCATAAGCTCTGCATTTAATTATTATCAAAACAGTATCTTAACCTTGTTATCTACCTAAATTTCACCACAAGAATACACATGAAGTGTAAACATCCATAGCCTCTAAGTGACAACAATAGAAGCAGGAAACTATAGTTTACAATATCACAACCGTTACTCAAAGGTTCGTGAAAGTGATACGTTACGATAGAATCGATGAAACTGTATTTGCGATTGTTAACCTTCGTAAAAGGAATTCAACAAAGCATTATAAACAGTGCACGGCAAGTGCTAACCTCGTTCACGATAACGATGACAAAAAGTATTTAAGGATGAAGAACACCGTACTGAAGGCATTTACATACAGATTTCGGATAGTGTGGTACGTACGCACAAATTACTTATATGTTGATTTGCAATAAGCACTGTTTACACGAAATATTGTCATTTTTATAATTTCATTCCGTTACGAAAAAATATTCAAACAGTTAGTCAACAAACTTGACAAGTGATAACTATAAGTTCCAGAGACAAGACAGCCCAAAGTATAGAGGTGTACCACTAACTAAATGACTATTGAATGAATGACAATAAGCATTTTGTGTTGCCATAGATATTGTATGATGATATTCTCGTATGGACTAAATTAACATATATATGACTTCAACTTGACATTGACTGCACATCATTTACTGGATCATAACTACCTACATTGAATACACAAATAATTTGGAATACACTATAGACTGCTACAAACATTATCACACAGCATTAAATAATTATAATCTAATACTGTAACAGAAATATAGAGGGCGCTAGAAGATGGATGAAATCACTAACATAACTCTTAGGAAACCGCTTCAAAAATGTAAATCACTAGACAAAATAGATATGGGTATTTCTTTCAACTCTTCATATTCAGATGAAATATTAGCAAAAAGCCTAGACATATCTACTCATGTGACGGCACTGCGCAAAGACGAAATATTTGCAGAAATAAATAACCTGAAGTCTAGCCAACTGTCCACACAGAACGAATTAGAAAACGTGATTCTTGAGAACACGGCACTATGACAAGAAATTACTCAACTATCACATGAAATAAATACACTCAAACAGATCTGCAAGAGTCCTTTATCATCCCTACGTAATAGTCAGTCCTCATCAAAAAGGAGTAGTGCTAAGCGTCGTCTTACAGATTTGTTCAAAGAAGACACTCCACGTAAACAGCAAAATCCGCCTACTAAACAAGGCATTCCAACCACAAGCTCATTAGAATGCGTTGTAACAGAACTTCAACAAAACAGAAAAGATACTGAGTCCAGTCCACATACACAAATACCTGAACACGTTCCACACATACCTGATGCACCCACTATTGACACACGCGATGCTCTGAACATTCATCATGAAACTGAATTACAAACATCCACACAGCACAAGATCATCACAGGTTCAACTACGTCCAACCAAAGTGACCAAAATGAAAACACGAGGAAGACTTTAATTTTTGGGGGCCAACTATGCTCAGGATTAACAAGATGATTAATCGAATCAAGGTTACATAATACCTACACAAAATATGAATTTGTATCATTTGTCAAATCTCAGGCAAGTACATAACAAATATTGAGTAGTGTCAAACTTTTTAACATAACGCAACAGGACAGAGTAGTATTATTTATAGGTGAAAATGACTCCAATCCCTTTCATATTGAAGCTGAACTGTGTTCATTTTTGAAGTCCGTTAAATGTCCTGTGTTCGTCATAAAAATATATAAAAATCAATATTTAAATGAATATAAACTAAATTATATGTTACGTATGATATGCAAACAATATTCTCAATGTACTTACGTTGACGTAGATTATGATCATTCTTACAACATTTTCAATGACTGTAATAGTGTAAACAATGTTCTAGACCAAACTGACTATAATCTTAAGTTCTTAGTCTCAGCAAGCAGAGCTGTTTACAGACCATGTGCAAACTGGCCGAGGCCGCGTGACTGTATAAAGGACACAAATATATTAAGCTCTAGGAGAGTTTCTACAAATGACCAAAGCACTCAAACCGACACTCCCGTTTCACAAAAAAGTCGCTTGAATAGTGATCTTTTTCGTAATTAACGATAATAACCTTATGTATCTCCGAATTTTTCACCAAAATATTGCAGGCTTGTTTAACAAACGTCGCATTTTAGAAATCCATATAACTACGACTAACGAACTGTTAGATAGTAACAAAGAAATTGATGTTTTATATTTATCTGAAAACTTTGTTCAAAAAGGACACGAACAAATGGCTAATATTAATGGATACTACCTAGGAGCATATT
This sequence comes from Euclidia mi, assembly GCA_944739405.2. Classification (NCBI taxonomy): domain Eukaryota; kingdom Metazoa; phylum Arthropoda; class Insecta; order Lepidoptera; family Erebidae; genus Euclidia; species Euclidia mi. Next base: position 32,805,508 of record OX123183.2, read on the forward strand.
ACACCAGGCAGAAAAAACAAAAGCGTGGAGGGGTATGCATTTTTGTAAAGAAAGGGTTACACTACAGGCAGTTCAATTGTGATGAATATACAGTTGATAAACATTTTGAATGTTGTGGGATCGAATTAACCCGCCAAAACATCCTTATAATCTGCTTGTATCGAACACCCGATTCAAATTGTAACATGTTTTTTGAGAAATTAGATACCCTTTTGCATAGAATTAGCCATAAATATAATAAAAAGAAAATAGTGTTGGCTGGAGATCTAAATATAGATACGCTACATACTAATAACAAAAATACAAAAAAAATAGACCTCATCTATACTTATAAATTGAATCTGCACATTAAAGATCCCACTCGCAAAAGGTCCTGCATTGACCACATGATAAGCAATATGAGTGATGCGACTGGTGAATAAGAGCCATTGCTGGGATACCACCTTGGGAGTCTTGCAAGCCACTCTTTAAGGAGTATAAGATCCTAACCTTGGCCTGTATGTACATTCTGGAGGCAGCTAAGTTTGTTAAGCAAAATGGTGATTTATTCAAAGCAGCTAAGGATGTGTTTCCCAGAAACACTTATCAAATGTACCTAGAACAACAATGATTCTAAAAAGCTGTTATGTTATGTGTGGGCGTATTTACAATGCTATCCCTGACACCATAAAAAATGTACCCCCAAATATGTTTAACAGAATTCTGAAAATGTGGCTCATTGATAAATGTTTTTACTCAGTATCAGAATTATTAAAAGTATAAAACTATAATTTGACATTAAACGCAACTGACATTTTTGACATTTAACTATTTGTATAATTATATTTGAAATTTAACCATAGTTTTTTTTTACACAACATTGACATTCTATCTGAATTATATTTTTTGAATTTTTTGATACTGTTTTGATATTTGTTTTTTTAGTATTGACATTTAATTGTACTCTTTGACATTTGTATTGACCATAATATTATACAAATATTGTGTTGTAAAGTTAAATAGCAGCTCACAATTGGTCGTATTAAAACAATATATATTGAGCACATACATACTTAATTATTGTTGTACCTAAGTCTGATACTAATATAAAATCATCTTACTTTTATGTATAAATTTAATACCACGTATATTTGCATGTCTTGACACGACAGAATGTACCTGGCACTGCTTGTTACCAAATCTACCTTTTGTAATGTACCTACATTTTGTGCAAATAAAGAATTATGAATTCATGCTGAAATCAGCAAGGCTCTATTACCTTGAAAATGGTCATTGCCATCGCGTGTTAACTTAATCATTCATCCGATTTGGACGTCAAAATTTCATTGACGGATGGCAGGTAAACTAACCGCCTTTTACCAAAAGGGTTTGATAGGTGTCCATCCAATACAGCCGATTAATTTTCCATGATCTGTCTTTTATGAAACACCATGAATGTACCTGTAAATACATGTGTTTGGGCTCTGTACAGCTCTAAAGGGTGTTAGCGGGACTATAATTATTTCTAAACGTTCATCTGTTAGTCTCTCTGTCAATGGGCTAGACAACGGTTATAGGTAGAGAGTAACATATTATTATACCAATTAGCTTCGACTATTTTCATTAAAACCCGGCGAGGTCTAAAAAAACAGCATTGTACTTAAAATAGCATTCAAATTAAGAAGATTTACTAACTAAATAAACAAAGAAGATTTACTAAGTAAATCACGTAGAAAAACCAATGAAAAGTACATATTATTATATAGTGTCATAAAATGGGACCATACTTAATCCTTCCTATGATTTGTAAGTAATTGATCTTATTATAGGTACTTTAAGTAATCTTGGATTACAGTAATATTACTGCTTTTCACAGTATTTTAAACAATATTATGGTAATTTTTGCCTTTCTACATGAAAGAAGATTCGAAAATTTTATCAAATATATCACCTGAAAATTTATGCTCCTACCTTCTACAAATTACATTCTGAGTAAAACTACAACAACAAACGATTACCCAAAGTTATTGTTGCCAGTAAAACAGAGTCGAAAAGTCGTTGGCACGAGCTAAAAGGTAACAAACGGAACTCTTCACATGTACCTACATGGCAAAGTGCTTTGACTAAACCGGCACTAGCTTCAGCCCCCGGGATTACAGCGCGCTCGAAGAATAGTACTTTCCTGGTTGTACAATTTTTAAGTTTTACTTACAACGAGAAATGAATGCGCTAATGTATTTTTATTAAAGAATTGAATTTGCAGATGAGTTTGCAAGGTTTGTGGGTAAGATTTTTCTGAGAAAATTAGTTGCGTATTACTGTTAAGATTTCATTTAATTTGATACTTTTAATGTAATGTATGCGATGATAGTTTTGCGTTTTCAAAGTCAAAGATAAATAAATGATTTTGATCATTTATTTATCTAGGTCACAAAGTGACGCTTATGAATGTCATTTTTTAAAGTTAATTACTTAATGAATCTACATTTACATTAACTGTCTCGTTTGCAAAGCAAAATATAGAAGCACGAGAAAGAACGGGCAATAAAAGTTTTAGTTGACTGTCTTGATGATTGCTGTTATCATTTTGTCTTTTGAACATATATATATTATAATGAAGTTTTGTAGGTATGTAATATTTACACCTCGGTGTCACTAATTCATAAAAATATGTAACACACATAACTTAAAAACTATTTCATTATAAATATTGAGAACTATAATTGTACAACATCATTGACCATTAAAGTTAATAAATAACTAATTCATGTACAGTTGTAAAATAATTTAACTCACATTATATTATTCTGGTGGGACAGTTCAGCCATTTCATAGTTTTACGTTATGATTTAGTTACAATAGTAACTTATAGTAAATTTATATAGATCCTAGACTCTCTGACTCGGAGGTAATGGACGCACAGTTTAGTTGTAGTTTATACTTCGAGTTGCGGTTACGGATTGTCATAAAGAAATGTACCAATACAAAAGGTATCCAGCCAATCTAAAGTAACGTAGAATATCTATTTATCAAGTAAATCTACTCTAAACAGCATCCTTCAATTTGAAGGGTTCTTAACCATCATCTTGGACAGGATTTCGTTAATCCACACTCAAATACGGCACGGTTACTCACTTAAAGCATTTTGGCTCTCAACGGGGCATGCCTGTACATACATATATAACGCTGACACTGCTAATTTCTTGCAAGCCATCGCGTCACCGCAAGAGCATTCGTGATTAATGATCCTGATAGTAGGACAAAATAGATTTTACATGGAACGCTGTTTACAAGTACGACGGTTTTATAATATACGATGATCTTAGTGGTTATGGCTGATGCGGCGTTTGAGTGTGGATTTGGTTATGAGAAAAAAATATTTCGAGCTTGTGACTTTGACCTTGTTTTTTTTTTGACCTTGTTACGTTTCACGTTTGTAGCACTAGAGCAGCTGTTCCTTTTATTTCTGAATGCGACAACGCTTAGTTTTATTTTGACTTCACTAGTAAACTATTATTTAGGTGTGTCTAGTTGCCTCGCTATTTGACACCGCTCAGAGGATCAATCTCTACACTATACAATATTTTGTGGAATGATTAGATCCAAGTCTAATTTTCTTATTGTCTGTTGTTCAAATACTTGCATGATCAAATCAGGTCGTACAGAAATCATAGCACTGATTTCTTGATTCCTCCAGAAGTAAGTCTAATGTGTCTAGTATGCTTAGAATTTCTCTTTTTTATAAACCGACGTACATATATAATTGTAGAAGATTTAAAATGTCGCAAATTCCATAGTAAACTGCTTAACAATGTCAGTGACCAACTCATAACTTGGCTATCAAACTACCACAATAGTATTTCATATAACATGCGCAAATTCGCTAATGTTGCAATAACACATATATCAGATTCAGTATAATGTTCGCATCTACATCAATACCGAATAGGTTACGTATCGTATTATATAAAAGTATTCCTGTGTGCGTTATTCGCTCATTACATGCGACAGATACGACAGATTTGTGCACATTATGTAAACACAATGTGTTTGTGCAAGTGAAATTTTGATAGCGGTGAATGATTTTATATACCAATATTCGATGAATATTGGTATATATTTATACACACATATATAAAGTTAGTGTATATTTTACAAGTATCGGCAATTTACACGCATGTCATTTTGTATTACGCCAATCGACGAATAATGCAAAAATATTCTTTATTTCAAGTGGAAAGCGACGTGTGCAAATCCTGTATCCTTTGTTGAGTTCATGTTGTCGACGCAGCATATTGAGAGCTTAAGTTTCTCAAATCTCCATTTGAGAAGCTTAAAACTTACTACAAATACAATATTTTCAATACGCATACAAATTGTATATGGAATTTTAGAGACCATTGTGTTCATAATTTTGATTGTATTATATATCGCACTTATAAAAAATAATGGAAAGTGAAAGAACTGACTCTCCGAGGTATGTAGGCAGAAAACATCGACACCAACTTCAAACCTATTAGTAAATAGCACATATAATATAAATAATAGGTAGTATTTAATTAATATTAAATCTTTATTATTTTTTTACTTTTTAGTTTTTGATGTCGGTTTTTGTTAACGTAGTTATTTTTATTTACTACTTTTTAATGTGTTGTTTAATTGTCAACTAGTTATGGGTAGACGTACAAAAGGTGCTGCGCCCCTTAAAAAATATAGATCTCAAGAAACAGTCTTACCGCATGTTTTACGTCCTTGAAGTCACCATTATTTTTAATTTTTTTATTTATTTATCACATCCTTACATACCACTATCATTACAGTATAACCCGTTGCAATAGTGTAGCAACAAAAAAGTAAAACAATATACAGTAACTATACCGATAACTAAAAACTTATATTAGAAAGGTAACAAAAAGCGGCCCGTGTGAGTTCACTCAGTGAGCACGAAAACAAATCTACTACATCGGACAGTGCACTGAGCGTCCGCATTGCCCTCGTAAGCGGTGCGCGCTGCAGCAGGTTAGTGCGCGCTCGCACCACCGACAACAGCGGCGGTCGTCGCCGCCGCTCCGCGTACCCATCCGGAACACACAGCCCGATTGTACGCAATACGCCTGGGTTGTGTACTTTGCCACGTATTATTTTAAATAGATAGGTAGTAAGAGCTACCTCTCTTCTTACCTCCAGTTTGTAGTATTCTACCATGCCTAACACAAATAGTGTCGGGTACAAAAGTGGATATCCTGGATACACTCCATGCTTCTTAGAATATAAAAATCTAATAAATTTATTCTGGATGCGTTCTAACATTAATGAATATTTTGCTTCGTGCGATGACCATATTGCAGAATTATGTTCTAAATGGCTCTTAACCAGTGCCTCATACAATGCTCTCAGTGCCCCAGTGTTTGTAAACTGGTTAGCTTGGCGTAGTACTAGCCCCAAATTGCGATATGCTTTCTTGCAAATGTGCAACACATGCTTTTTGAAGCTAAGATCTGCAGAGAAGTACACGCCTAAGTCCCTGACCTCTGTGACGCGTTGTAGTGGCATACCTTCCATCTGATATTGATAGTGGCTTGGGGTGTGTGAGCGACTGAAAGTTATTACAGAGCATTTAGTGACGTTAAAGTATAACTTATTTGCTAAGCTCCACTCTACTATCTTATCTATATCTTGCTGCAGATTATCATGATCCTCGTTTTGTTTAATTTCCCGTACTAATTTAAGGTCATCAGCAAATAAAAAAGGTGTTGATCTAAGTACTATATCAGGTAAGTCATTTACAGTTAAAATAAACAGTAAAGACCCCAAATTAGTGCCCTGACTCACGCCCGATCTGGTATAATATGGTTCCGAATGGCACCCACCACAGTCAACATATTGACGTCTGTCCCGTAAATAACATACATACATACATACACATACATAGACTAACGCCTGTTTCCCCGAAGGGGTAGGCAGAGGCGTATTAAACGCCCACTTTTCGCCAGTGTTTTGATCCCACGTAATAGGTGGCGAGCCTATTGCCGCTTATCGGGATATTTTGTTTGCCAGAGCCTCGTCCGTTAATCGGCAGGTGCACCACTTGCAGGTGAGGTTGGCTTGGGACCCTAAGTTTTTGTTGGGAACCCTATGCACCCTCCCGTAAATAACTGGCAAAGAAATTTAATGTATGTGGTGTACAACCTACGCTAGCCAACTTCAATAGCAACACATCGTTGTCAACTGTGTCAAAAGCTTTCCTAAAATCAAAATAGGCAACATCCAATTGTTGGCCAGCATCCACCGTTGGTACAAGATGAGTTATTAGATCCAGCAAGTTTCCAGTAGTCCCAGGACGAAAGCCGTGCTGCGCATCGGACAACTGAGCGCTTATCTGTGGATATAGACAACTGTAGATGACTGCCTCGAATACCTTTGCTGGGGTGCAAAGGACCGCCACTGGTCTATAATCGCTAGCAGCTGGACCACCACCACCTTTCGGTACGGGTACAACTCGAGTTAACTTCCAGCGATCGGGAAACGTTGCGGTCTCAATGCATACATTAAATAAGTGCAGGAGCGGTTCTACCAGTACTTCCGTACAATCCTTATAAACAAACGGTGGTATACCATCTGGCCCCACAGAGTGTTTGGACGGCAGACGAGCCAGTGCGTGGCGCACGTCGGCGGCGGTGACTCGCGCAAGGTGCGCCCACGCGCCCGGCGGCTGCTCCGCGCGCGCCTGAGCTGCCGTTACATTAAGCTGTGCTGGCTCTGGGTTGTAAACAGACTCAAAATAACTTGCAAATTCCTTGGCACACTCATATTCCGACAAAACATGCCCTTCTTTCATTATTTTGCAACTGCTCGAGTTACCCTTTCTTCTAATGAAGTCCCAAAATGTGCGTGGATCTTTTTCTAAATTACTTTGCACGCGATCACGGTATTGGTTATGTCCTTGTGCAGTTTCATACTTAATTCTCGCTCTGCAACGTTTAAATGCCTCATAATCAGTACACGATTTATTTAATTTAAATTTTTTGTGTAGCTGATGTTTCAGTTTTATAGTTTGGATAAGGTCAGTCGTATACCATAACGGATAAATACGCTTTCTTTTAACCCTACCTAATCTCTTCGGGGGAACACATACTTCGAACGTTTCATAAAGTTTGTCATAAAAGAAATCTAAAACTAAGTCTGGGTTATCTAGATAATATATATCACTCCAATCTATTTCAGTCAACATATAATACAAGCGATGGAAGTCAGCTTTGTTAAAGTTCCATTGTTTATGAGAAACCGAGTGTGGCAAGGGTCCCGGCGGCGGCGCCGGTTGCGCGGAAGTTGAGTCGGTCAAGCGTGCTCACCGAGCGCGACGCGCGCCGCGAGCGGTGGGTGATACATGTCGACGGGCTGCAGCGCCTCGTCCGCCGCGCGCACCGATACGGCGCCTCCGCGCGCGCTCAGCATCAGGTCCTACTGTCTATGGTTGCAGTTATTAACTGCGTTGCACTGAGTGAACACACAGAAAGCCCTAAAATACTCATAATAATTAGTGACATTTGTACAACAAGAATATAAATTAAAATCTCCTAATATTACTAAATTATTTCAATTAAATTATTTGTATGAGCATTTGTATATAAAATAAAATAATATTTATCTTAATAGAAAGTAGAATAAATGCTGTAGAAATGAGAGCACTGAGAAGTATGTGTGGTGTCTCTCTGACTGACAGAGTAAAGAATTGTGTGATAAGAGAGTGTTGTGGGGTAAAAGAAGATATAGTGACAAGCATCGAGAAAGGTATGCTAAGATGGTTTGGGCACGTGGAGAGGATGGATGACGAAAGACTGACCAAGCAGATATATAAGCCAAGTGTGAAAGGGACAGGACGAAGGGGAAGACCTAGGCGTTCTCTGACCAGATTGGAGACAACCTAAAAACAGGACAGGTGAGAAGTACCCTGAACAGAAGAGCATGCATGAGGAATCTGATGGGAGTGAATGAAGCAAGAGAGATATGTCAGGATCGTTGCAAATGGCGTTCCGTAGTCTCTGCCTACCCCTCCGGGAAACAGGTGTGAGTCTATGTATGTATGTATGTATTGTCTTAAAAATCTGCAGCGGTAGCCTAGTGTTGAGACCAACCAACGGACTACTACGCTGAGCGTGTTGGGTTCATTCTCGAAGCGATATCGTGCCAAAATAGTTTTACGTTAGCCGAATGGAATGATCGCATCGTATCACGTATAACATATTATTATAAATAACCAAGAGATTTAGTATAAAAAAGGAGAAATATACATAAACATTATTTGCTCCCTTGTTTCCGTCACATGCTATTGAAATGATAAGGCTTAGGATGATAAACTATTACTTATAGATAGATAGATAGATTATAGATAGAGTATATTGAGATGGATTTTTAGGCAAAGATGCATTTGAAGGATAAAGGAGTGAGTGAGTGATTACGAACAACTTGTAAATAAGATTAAGATTGACATATTGCGGATCAAATAACGACACTTTTTAAGTTTTTTGAAGCGCCAGTTGCGAAAATAAAAGAGTAGCTAAGTTATTTAAAATGAAATCGATTTCTTATCTGTGAAAATCTGTGAAGTTATATCGGATAATGTCAAATAAATGAGTGTTAAATTTGTAAATTGTTGTATTGCTGTAATTTTTACTCCAAATCAGACACAGGAGAAAAGGTAATGTGTATGCCTTAAATTACTTTATAAATGCGATTGTTTACGCCGTGTTTAGCGATTGTATTTTATAGCCCAGTGGTGTACGTAGCGGACTGCTGAGACGATGCTTTCGGATTCGATCCCTAAGTACACCGGGCACACACCTCTGACTTTTCGAAGTTGTGTGTATTAACATGAATGGCGTGTATACCTATAATTGGCTCACATATATAAACATAACTTTCAACTTGTTTTAAGGAAAGCTGTATATGTATGCTGTTGGTGTACTTACCTTATTTAAATAAATAAATTAAAAAAGTTAATTATCGCTCGCTCAATAATGTGGATAGATAGCAATAGGCTCGCCCCCTCTTACATTGGGACCGAAACATAACTGGCGAAGTGTGGGTGCTACAATACACCTCTGCCTTCCCCTTCGGGGATAAAGGCGTGACGTTAAGTTATGTTTACGCCACTCATTCAATATTTATTTAATTATTTATATCGCTTTTATTTTCGTTTTCAAACGATTTTTCTGGTAAGTTTTAATGAAACTAAATTTGTTGTGTTATTTATATCGGTTATATCATTTTTTCTTAGGACTTGAAAGCTCATCAAGTAAGTTATGTAAACTTTTTTGAAATGCCTTAGGCTTCTCCAGTTCCGTGTAGTATTTTAGTATTACTTATTAGGTCTTTGTTTTTTCAACTTATGAGCTAAGCTCTTGTAGGTGGATCCTCTTCTATGAAGTCCTATCTTCAGCCAGCGCTTTAACCTCTTGATACGAAGTTATTTTTACGTTCCCTTCACTTGGTCTATATATGTCCTTCTGGCTCTGCCCGTCTTCTCCTTTTTTTATTATTTATTCCAAGATTTTTTTATTAACGTTGGTAGCGCCATCTACCTTCCTATCTATAACTAATCGCATCAACATCAATCGTTCCACGTACAAGTGTGAGCGATACCATATTTCCGTCTCCCTCTATCCCACTCCCTGGAAGAGGCACTGCCTTTCGCCTGATTTCGTCGCCGCGATCGTCGACTTGAGTGACAGGCCAGAACATTCCGCTCGCTGAGAACGTGTCCGCTATATCGTACCGCGCCGCATCGCTGTATGTGATTATTACCGCATATATAAACCGCTCGCAAGTGGGAGTGACGGTGAAGTGAAGTGAAAACAAGCAGCTGCATCACGAAAGCACCAGGAGACTGCCCTTCGGAAACGAAGAAGATTGTATAAGGTAAGTGCCCTCCATCCCTGAAATATCCTATACCCACTCACAATCACTTTTTCCCGTATCCATCTCCTAGGCGGCTAAGAACCCGCTATCCTTTGTATACAGTCCATTTCCCTCCCAAGTCGCCTAGAACCTACCTACGGTTTCGGTGTATCGCCGAGCCATTTTTTTTGATCCATACGAGTCGGATTCATTTACGTTTTATACGTTATACCGCTATACCTAGGCAGTTATAGCACCTAGCTATACTCTTAATATATTCACATAACCGTCACATGGTTATTTCCGCCCGCATCAGTAGGTAAACTTTTATGTAGCTACCTACTTATTTAATTATTAATTCTGGAACTATCATAGTTGTCTTATAAACCTCATATTTCAAGCAACTTTTAGTTCCTCAGCTCTAAAGTGTTGCCTACGTAGCCTACTTAGGTAAAATAATAGATACATTAGATATTCTTATTTTGTTTCGGTCTCATTAGCTTATACTTACGTAAGCATGTCACAACAAAAGAAGTCACGCGTGTCGGAAGACAAAGAGATGACAATCTTAGAAGCAAAACGCAATATTTTATTTGAGCGCATTCAAAACATCTATGATTGCTCAAAAACCGCATCTATGTCTGACAGTAATAGCGAAGCATTTCTCAGTTATTGTATGACAGTAGATAGTATTCGAACAGATTTTCATAAGGTGTTAGACGATTATAACGCAAGATTACTTTCTATCAATCCTGATGAAAAACCGAACTATCAGGCGTATACCTCATCCAAAGATCTTTATTGTATTATTAAGCGTATACAATCACAATTGGAGGGTAAATGTTCAGCAGAGCCCATTGCCCGCAAACCGAGATTACCACCAATCGAGATTATGTCGTTTGACGGAGATATTCGAAATTGGCCGTTATTCTATGCAAGTTTTAAGTCTACAGTGCACGATAATGGTTCTCTGACAGATGCTGACAGGTTGTACTATTTAATAGGTAAACTGTCACCAAAGGCCCAGTCCGTATTTGCAGGTGTCACACCCAGTGCTGAGAATTATCAGGTCATATTTCAGTCACTACTTGACAGATATCAGGACACGCGCGTCCTAGCGTCTACATACTTTGACCAAGCTTTAAATCTCAAACTGTCCGGCAACGCGTCTATCTCGAATTTCCAGCTGTTTATTGATAACTTCGTAACCGCGGTTAATTCTCTTAGGAAATTAAAATTAGAAGATCTTTCCGACTTTATGTTGCTTCAACTCGCTTTAAAAAAGTTTGACACTGATACAATTCGCGCATTCGAGATGACGGAACGCAATAATAAAATACCTACACTAGATAGTTTTATTTCGTTCATCAAAAATCAGTGTTGAATATTTCATAATACGCAGTCTGGTTCACCTGACCCGTCTTACACTAACAGCAACAAACAAAGGTTGAATCAATCGCGAAATAGTAATAATAACTCGGTCCCTAATCCACAATCTTACGTAACATGTTCGGAATCTAATAGTAATAATTCACAGAAGTGTCTGTGCAGTAATATAGTGCACGACCACTTATACAAGTGTCCCGCCTTCGATAATTTGCATGCAACCGCTCGTTTTAAATGCGTAAAAGATAACAAAGCTTGCATTAACTGCTTAAGCATAAAACATAAAACAATTAATTGTTCTAGTAAGACAAAGTGTCGATCATGTAATCAAAAACATCATACACTGTTACATTTCGATAAAGGTAACCGGTTGTCAAGTCAAGCCGCTAACCTTGACACACTTACGCCGCGAGTGCAGAACACGGTAGCTGCGCTTTCCACGCCTCACAATGAGATATCGTTGTGTACGACATCCATTGCGCGGGCGGCACGCACGCGCGGACGGCCTTCGCGCGCTTGTAGTGATCAGAGCAGTGCTAGGCCGCCATGTATGGCGTCTAAGACTGTTCTGTTAGCGACAGTGCAAGTTATCATATATGATGTTAATGGGTCGCCGCACATGGTACGTTGTCTGCTAGATTGCGCATCTCAGACCAATTTAATAACGTTAGAATTGTTCAAACGCTTCGGATTATGTAATAACTTTAAAAATACGAACTCAATAATCCGAGGGATAGGCGGATCAGAAAAACATTGCAAGGGTTCCGTAGATATTAAAATACATTCGCGTTTTGATAGGGACATTAATTTTAACATTTCTTCGCTTATCGTGGAGCGTATCACGGACGCACTGCCGAACGCTAATGTAGACGTAGCATCACTCACTCATCTCCAGTCATTGCCACTAGCACATGCGGAGTTTGCGAATCCGGCAGGCATTGATCTTTTGATCGGAGCTTCAATATTTCCGCACTTGCTACTAACTAAAATAGTACGTAGTGAGCGATATGATTTAGCGCCCGCTATTGAGACGGTACTTGGGTATGTGATTATGGGTACCGTACCTACGTTACATACTTCTCATTGTATTACGTCTTGTTGTTGTTCTGCTCTTCAAGAGATCAAGGTGGGTGCTAAAACTGTGTGTAAGATAAAGCACTAATTAGCTATGCTATGCAATGCTACGCCATGCTATGCTACGCTATGCTACGCTATGCTACGCTATGCTACGCTATGCTATGCTATGCTATGCTACGCTATGCTATGCTAAGCTACGCTACGCTACACTATACTATACTACACTTCCGCTTTGTATATGGATGACCTTGCCTGTAGTGTCATACCCGCTCCGCTAGAAATTTCGCTTTGTGAAGAGCTTATTCAGCTTTTCAAGCGAGGCCAAACTGATCTTGTCAAATGAACAAGCAACTCTAAGGAGGTTCTCGCACGCATACCAGATTCTCATAAAGCTACCGCATAAGGTTCTCGGTTTACGCTGGGACAAATCCTGCGAGCTAGAAGATCGTTTACACAAATTTGATGCCATATACGACACTTTTGATGATTTGCAGACGGAGATAGGAATACTGTCAGATAAACCGGACGAAGCCTACACGGACCGAGCCAAATTTGAGGAGCGATACCATGCTCTGGCTGCAAAGGCTCGTTGCTTGCTGGCTGACGCCGGCGTCGGTGATGGCGGGTCTGTAGCGGGCTCGGCAGGAAATAATACAGGTGCATCGTTCCATCATAACTTTATTCGCTTACCAAAATTTGATTTGCCTAGCTTCGATGGTAGTTATCAATACTGGCTCGAGTACAGGGATACGTTTCTATCATTAATTCACAATAGCAGTAGTATTGATCACATAAGCAAGTTCCATTATCTTCGCGCGTCGTTAAAAAGTAATGCTCAAGAAATTATAAAAAATATCTATTTTAAAGCTAGTAATTATGAAATGGCGTGGAGCTTGCTTTGTGAAAGATTTGACAACATTAGACTTTTAATAAACAATTAAGTATAATCATTGTTCAATGTTGAACCTATACCTAAAGAGTCGTATTCATCTTTGCGTCATCTTGTTGACGGCATTAATAAAATCATAAGGGCGCTGAAAACATTGAATGAGCCTTACGGAGTACTGGGATATCATTATCATTTATATGATGTCAATTAAATTAGATTCAATTACTTGTAGAGATTGGGAGGAGTACCGTAAACCGTAACACTTAGACTACTTCACCCACATTATCACATTTTTGTCAGTTTATTAACAATAAGGCTGATTTATTGGAGACCTTGGAGGATAGTAAAACTAACAAAATAAATAGCAGTAGAACTTACGCCAGTAGTAGTAGTAGAAGTTTTATAGTTGCCACTAACAAGAGCAATAATCAACACAACACATAGGACATAACAATGTCCTATGTGTTCTAAAGAACATCTGTTGCATACTTGTGAAGTCTTTCGAAGCCTACCGGTTGAAAAACGCATTTTAAATGCAAAAGAATTTAAAGTTTGTTTTAACTGTTTCGTCTAGGACATACCACAAAGAGATGTTGATTATCGCACTGTAAATATTGTAGTGCTAGACATAGTACGCTTTAATCGATTTTAAACTTTCGCGATTTGTATACATCATAAAAAATAATTTAGCGGGTCTTAATCGCGTTAACTTAACTTATTTAAGGTATAAATACCAATTTGTTTCCGACGTTCAGTCTCTCCGCGACCAAGCTCGGTGCAAGACGAGCGAAACGTCGGAAACAAATAGGTATTTATACCTTAAATAAGTTAAGTTAACGCGATAAAGACCCGCTAAATTATTTTGTATAGTACGCTTTTACGTGTTGAGCCGCCTAGTAACGCCGCTTATCAAGACCCCATGCCTAATAATGTAGTTCTCCCTGCTGACACTTCTGATCGTACCTCATTGCCTATACGTACATCAGATGATGTCGTGTTATCTAGTGATACTGTGTCAACACGTACTACTTCTTCCCAAATTTTGCTTTCCACAGCAATAGTGAAAGCGGTCGGCGACAAGGGCAAGAAGTTCGACGTCAGAGTCCTGCTGGATAATGGTAGTACTGCAAACTTCATTACTCAGACCCTTTGCAATAAGTTGGGATTACCTCGACGTACCACGTACTCCACTGTAACAGGTATCAATAGTCAGACTTTCGTTAGTACACAAACATGTAATTTATACATTGAGTCTTATAATGGTAGTTACAAGGAAAATATTGATTGCTTTATTTTGCCTGAAATAACCAAAATTATACCGTCTACTTTAATTGATATAGCTAACATTCCATTACCGTCATATTTACAATTGGCTGACCCATCTTTTAACATTCTCTCAGAAATTGACATTTTAGTAGGTGCTGAGGTCTTTTGGCTTATCCTAGGTATAACTTCTATGGACCTAGGAAGAAACCAGCCAAATTATGTGACACTAACCTTGGATGGATAGTATCAGGCCCCGTGGCTCTTCCATCGCATCCATCCTCATCAAAGAAGTCACATTTTTGTAATTTAGCAGAAGATGATGTACGCTTTAACTTAAATAAATTTTGGGAGCTAGATTCTGTATCTTCAATACATTGGCAGTCACGAGAAGAGCGTGACTTTGAGCAACGTTTTTTACAAAATACTACTCGCGACAATAATGATAGTTTTGTAGTTACCATACCCTTAAAAACTGATCCTAGAGTCTTAGGTCAGTCATACAGTATAGCTAAAAAGCGATTTTTATCTTTAGAGCGTGGTTTTCAACGCGATCCTGTCTTCAAGGAGCGATATATAGCTTTTATGCAGGAATATGAGCGTTTGGGTCACATGACTGAGAATAGTTCATCCTATAAGCCGCATTCTGATGGTAATATTGATCATTTTATACCACACCATGGAGTTGTAAGAGAATCGAGTACTACTACAAAGCTTCGTGCAGTCTTCAATGCATCAGGTGCAACCACATCTGGTGTATCGTTCAATGTTATCCAGATAGTAGGTCCTACTGTCCAGGATGATCTTTTATTTTTTACTGCGTTTTCGGCAACATAAATATGTAGTCACGTCTGATATTGAAAAAAATTACAAAGTTATTTCTGTAACTCCCTCACAACGGTCATTGCAGCAAATTGCTTTTCGAACAAGTCCGGAACTACCTCTTAAGACATACAGGCTTAATACTGTCACTTATGGTACGGCTTCTGCTCCCTACTTAGCCATAAGTGTTTAGTAAGTCTGGCTGCATCTGTATCCAATGAGGCCACTAAGAACTCCATTAAAAGAGGTTTCTATCTTGATGACTATTTCTGCAGTAGCGCTTCTATTTCCGGGGCAGTGCAATTGGTAAAAGAGGTATTAGCTATTTTAAATTCTACAAATTTTCATTTGCGTAAATGGCAATCAAACAGCCAGGAAATATTAAAACAAATTACAGGTAATTCCGAAAGCCTAAACGATTCCGGTGGAAGCCTTAACTTGTCAGACTATAAGACTGCGTCTTCCAAAACTTTGGGTTTACATTGGTTATGCAACTCAGACACTCTTATTTTCTCTATAGGGATCGATATAAGCGAACGTGTCACGAAGCGTCACATTTTATCAGTGATTAGTAAGATTTCGATCCATTAGGCTTGGTAGGTCTTCAAAAACTATGGATATATAAATGTGATTGGGACGACGAAGTGCCTGAACCAATACGTGAGCTCTGGTTATCTTTCGCAAATGGGCTTCCATATCTCAATACATTAAAAATTCCACGATGGGGGTCAGGTGATAATTTAGTGTCATACGAAATTCATGTTTTTACAGATGCATCGGAAAAGGCGTACAATGCATGTGTATATGTCCGCTCGATTAGTAATGAGTCAATTAAGGTTCAGCTTTTGGTATCCAAAATCAACCGTGTGGCACCGATTAAACCCACAACAATTCCTCGTTTGGAACTCTGTGGGGCCTTGTTAGGAGCGAGACTGTTTACTAAGGTTTTGAATTCGATAACCTTGCCAATTAATAGATGCCAATACTGGTGCGACTCAATCGAATTAAGTTGTTTGTGTATGTCGCCAAACGCACTCAAACCCTTTGTATGTAATCGCGTTGATGAGATATAGGAAAGTACTTCAGGTTACAAGTGGAGTTACGTGCCGTCGAAGGATAACCCGGTAGATCTTGTTTCGCGTGGGCTGAAGGCTGATCAAATTTTGGATAATTCTTTATGGTGGTCTGGACCTAGTTTCTTGTTAAAACAAGAAAATGAATGGCCAAATATGCCCAATAATGCCCCAAAACAGGCCCGACCTGAAATTATAATAGCACAACCTAATCATCATACCTATCATTTATCAAATTCATCTATTCCTGAACAATCATATATTAAATTATTAATTCATATATACTCAAAATTTTGTCGTTTACGAAATGCAGTGGCCTACTTACATAGATTTATGTACAACTTAAAAAATAAAAATTATAAATTGTCAGGTTCCCTTTCTCATGATGAACTTAATAAGGCATTAATTATAATAGTAAGTCATGCTCAAGCTGACATGTTTCCCAACGAGTACAAACTACTGAAAGCGGCAAACTCTTTGCCTCAAAATAATAGACATATTTCGTTAAGTCCCTTTTTAGATGACGATGGTGTTATTCGTGTAGGCGGCAGGCTTGACAACTCTCCCTATGATTATAACGTAAAACACCCTATTTTGGTGTGCAGTAAGCACCACCTAACAAAAATTATATTTGAAAATATGCATCTGAAGTTGCTCCACGCTAGTCCTCGGTTACTGCTAGCTAATGTTGGACAAAATTTCTGGCCTTTAGAAGGTAGAAATCTAGCCAACGCTGTGGTAAAAAAATGTATTCAGTGTTTCAGATACAAATGCCAGAACATGCAACCAATTATGGGTCAACTCCCAATTTCTAGAACTTGTTTGGAGTTTCCTTTTTTAAACTGCAGCGTAGACTATGCCGGGCCAGTATTTATAGCTGATTGCAAAGGTCGGGATGTAAGCTAATAAAGTCGTACCTGTGTATTTTAGTATGCCTTGCAGTTAAAGCCGTCCATATCGAGCTCCTTACAGATCTCACCAAAGAAGCGTACATGGCAGCTTTAAGTAGATTTATAGCTCGCCGCGGTAAACCTAAAAGTATTCTATCTGACAACGGTACTAATTTCGTAGGAATTTGTAATGAATAACAACAACTTTTGCAAGATTCTAATCTATGTTATGATATTGCCCAGCAAGGCATTGAATTTACTTTTGCTCCCCCTTATTCTCCACATTTTAACGGCATCTCTGAGGCTGCCGTTCGTTCTACTAAGCACCATCTGAAACGACTACTACAGTTAACGCATTTTACATACGAGGAAATGGCCACGTGTTTGACTCAAATAGAGGCAGTTTTAAATTCTCGTCCGCCCACCCCATTATCCTCTGATCCTTTAGATCTTACAGCCCTTACACCTTCACACTTTCTAATTGGACGCTCACTGATGTCTTTCCGCATCCACAGGTGGCTGAAATTAATATTAATCGCTTGGAGCGATATAAAAGAGTGGAACATATAAAGCAACATTTCTGGACCCGATTCCACTTAGAATATGTTTGTCTGCTTCAGAACAAGACTAAGTGGACCTCTTCGACAGGACAGCTGACCGTCGGAACTTTAGTTCTTGTCAGGGAGAAGGGCCAACCACCATTGCTGTGGCCGCTGGGGCGTGTCATCAAGGTCTTTCCGGGCAGCGACAATGTCTCGAGGGTAGCCGAGGTGAAAACAAAGAAAGGGACGGTTCTACGCGCCTACAACAACTACCTTCTTCCTCTTTGTTAAATAGGTATTTCAAGCCGGGGAGGATGTTTGGACGTCGACGGGGTGAAGTAGGAAGGCGACGGAAGGAGGGAGACGCGCGGGCGGCGCCGCGCCGTGACGGGCGGCCAAACCAGTCTCCAACCAGATGCGCTAACGACGACACTCGCGCACTAGTTTCTTTGCCGTACTATTATAATAAGATATTGTAAATACTGAGTAATCGTTTACTGTATTATATGCCTAGCGTTTACAGTCCGCTGTTTTATTATATACTGGGCTAGAATCGCCAACAGCACTCATACAAATGTTGACAGAGTTAGAAAACTAGTAGTATAGTATAGTATATCATCTTTATTGTACAAATGCCAAAGAAACTACAATAATGAATTTTAACAAAAAGAAAATAACGGATAGTACAATGGGCAGCCTTATAACTATTAAGCAATCTCTTACAGGCAACCTTTCAAGAAAACTATTCTATAAGATGGCTTACATAGGTAACGATGTTATAAGAAAAGCTATCGGACTATAGAAAATAGAGCCGTGCTGGATGGGTAACTGGATTAATTTTAACTTATTTTTGTAGGAAAAAATATAGAAAATGTGGTTTAGTAGAAATTCCCAACTTACAACGACGGTATACTGCTCTGGTCTTTCCTGTTGCCACAATTTTTAAAAAAGTATTAAAAAATCTCACTTCACCTTTTTTGAACACCCATACACACAATAAATTAGCCTTCATTGCTTTTAAAGAAAGTTGTAAGATGTGGGCGATTAGATGATGCTGCAAATTGAAACTATTTATTGGTTTTTCTATTCATGAGTTTTACTGTTTCCAGTGGCGGAAAAACACTGATTGGTAAACGTTTGCATCCACTGCTAATGGCATTATAGAGTCATAAATACAGTATAACTTGTCCAGCAACAAGTAGAAAAGATAATTAACTAAAAGATACTGTTTAGCGATGTTTTGACTACTACTATTATTTTCAAATAATGTTCATTACACTAAGTATCGTTAATAATTATAATAAATTCATTTCAGAAATGGGTAAGTCGGGTGCGCCAAAGTTCACCTAAATTTTCAACTCCTATAATTGGAAATCCGAAAATGTTCTTCCTAACATTTTTCATCCTAACAATCACAATTCCTAACTACTCTGTCTCTAATGTTCATAATTCCGAAGCATTCAAATTCATAATGTCAGTAGCAATAAACATCTATTATACTTTTATTTGTTTTCATAAACATCTTTTACACTGTTATTCAAAGTCATATTTATTTTTATTTATATTTCTTTTTATTCATAATAATAAGTATTTTAAACATTAATTTTGCGTAACTTTATTTTCACATAACATGTATAACATATAAGAATAATAGTACCATGGCACAAATACACAACATAGTACAATGGTCAAGTTCAAGAAACGAATTGGTCCTATGGATAATTATTGGTTTAGGTTAGGTTAGAACTGTGACCACAACGCACGAGCCGAGCGAGCGAAGCGAGCGTGCCGCGGCAGCGGCCGGCGAAGTGCCAGAACCGAATCGGTCCTATAGTTATCGGTTTGGGTACGGTTAAAACTGCGGTATAAACTCGCACGCCATAAAGATAACCGTGAATTTCGGTTAGAGTGTAGCCTTGGGGGCGCTATGGCACGAGGACTTAGAAAATTTTGCCAAAAAGTGTTATTTTTGCAAATCGTTTATTTTCTCGATTCTATCGTATAAAACACCTCAATATAAGTGTCTTGGTAAAAGTGTCATATATTTTTTATTACACTTGGTAAATGTTTCTTTCTGAGTATGAGTGAAAATATTATGGTAATTATGTTTAGGGATAAAAGGGTTATGATAAAAAAACAGTAGGAGTCTAAATATATTTACATTAATGATATTATTAATTACAATTTTCGGAAACACTACAAATAGTAGGAATGAAAGCTTTAGGATGAAAAATTTTTGGAAGAGTGATCATTCGGACTACAAATCGTTAGGAAAAACAATTTCGGGTAAAGAACTTTAGTTGAGCCAATATGGACCCGGGTGAGTCAGTTTACTGACATCAGATCTAAATTTACTTGTACAGGCAGACATTGTTTTTATTTTCTACGTGTTTACGTGAAGAATAAAAATGTGTACATAATTGCCCTTTTCTAAGCTAAACAAGCAATTCTTAAACAAGCTTCTCATAAATTATTGTAATCTTACTTCTACAACCGGCACTTACTGGTAATCACTAACAGTAGAAGTTATTTGTAACAAGAAACAACCCGATAATTTTCGCCTAATCGTATTTCAGCACATGCGATAGTAAATTACGGTTATCAATCGTAATACAGGTGGTAAATTTTCTTTTAAAGTAAATAGCCTATAAATTATTGCCATAACGAGACCTACTCCTAAAGAAATTGACTTTGTAAGTTAGACTATATTATTATAAATTTAATGTAAGCTTAAGTCTTTTTGTAGCTTAAACATCGAGTTACTTAGATTATCTGGCAAAACTAACATGGCCATTCGCTGTGGGTATATTAAGGGTCAGCGTATATACAGTGAAAGTAATTAGTCCAAAATCAATAATAAGGTATCGCATGTTAGTTGTTTGTTTACGTGCGTCTCGTAAATGTTGTTTTGCTACTTGCTTTTATATATTATTTAAAATGAGAACAATGTCGAGAATAGTTTGATATAAGAAAATGCGCTGCGCTTAGTTGTGTGTGCGCCTTAAAGATTAAAATACCAGAATGCTTCTGAGAACATTTCTTTTAAGTTCTAACTTAGTTTTTATTCCCTGAAATGGAACTAGAAGCATCATTTCTGAAAGTAAACCTAATCTCAATCTAGCGATATAAAACCAACAAGTTGTAAAGCACAATAATTGAACGTAGGCTTAAAAAGTAAAATATATTTAAGTATAAACGGTTTTAGATATTGAAGTTTTCAAAATGACGTCGTCTTCGCTTCGTGATTTGGCAACACTTCTCGCGATTAGCGCTCCCAAAATAAACAAAAGCCATTGAGTTCAAGGTGATGAGGATGCTCCATTTTTTTATTTACTGGAGAGATTTTGGTCGAGACTTATAGCTAATCATAAAATTGGAAATCGTATTTTAAAACTGAAATATTTTTGTGCTCTCGTCATCATTATGCATACTGTACAATTATACTGAAAGTGATTGGAGCATCACATACGGCATCAAATTGTTACACAATTTGTGGTTTTTGGTTTATATCTAACACGATGCAAATACCATCTTTGCGTAGAGACGGAAAACTCGACATCAAACCCTATACGACTGCCTCATTGGTCTCGCGGCATAAATGTGCGCGTGGGATCGGGAGGTCCCGGTTCGTACGTTCGATTCCTGGGTCGGGCGATGTTATTGGGTTTTTCTGTCACGAAATTCTCTGTAGCAGTACGGAGTCTGGAAATGTGCCCGGTACGGCAATAGGCTTGTCCCTTATTACGTGGAACTAAAGTATATCTGGCGAAGTGTGGGTGTAGAAATTCACCTCTGCCTACCCCTTCGGGGATAAAAGGCGTGACGATATGTATGTATGTATGTATGTGTATGTATCTAAAAGGAGAGCTTTATAGACGAATATATTTTAGGAGCTAAAGTGTAGCCTCTTTAGTAGAATTTTGCATTCACTACATGCATCACAAAATGCTATAGATATAAGTATCCCGAATGTTTCGGATACTTTTTCGGATTATCCGGATTTTCCTACGGTACCTACGTACTACGTACGTTACGTTCTTAAGAGCACCAAGTTGTTTATATACTATGTACTTGTTTCCTATTACGAAGCAAGTACAGTCCACGTAATTCGTATTCCGATTACGTTGAATCTTTCTACCTAGGTACCTAACACAGAAATTCGAATTTTGTAATCATTATTATAAATTACCAGATGCGCTACAAGTTACACCCCAATATACATAACATTTTTAAAAGTTAACCACTTATGAAAATCGTAATACTTTTCTGTGCTTTGGTAAACGATTTTCAGCTTAACCCTTTAAACGCTAAATATTTTTTCGACATTGATCTTCGCTTGACGAGACCAGTAATAGTAGCCATGAAAAGGGTCATCAATCCCGTAATAGATTTAAAACGTGTGCGTGGCCAAAACTCCGGCTCTTTTACATAATTCTTCATACCCCCGATGGTATGAAGAATTATGATGAAAAGAGCCGGAGTTTTGGCCGAACGCCAGCTAACCATGCTGACATGTTACAGACTTCAACAGGTCAAAGTTTTACTCCGATCATCGTTTGAATGAATCTCATAATCACACTGTTGTGTGTAAGTATGAATGTAATTAGGTACTCAGGAACTGATGGGCGAATTTTTGTTGAAAATGACTGCTCATTTTAAGTCGCATTACAAAACAAAAATTAAATTGAAAACAAGCCTTTTAGTGTTGATGTTTCTAATCGGTACTCTTTTCGTAGAGTGAATAGAATTTTTAGGAAAAAAAGTTATCCTTATTTAACAAAAAAAGACGTATTTTTGTATGTTTAAAAGAAATAAAAGTATAATAATTATTACTTTTCAACCATTCTATATTATATTACATAACAAGAAAAATACATCTTGTTTTACTTCAAGTACGATGCAAAAAATATTCGTATAGTTTATTATCCTTTCAAAACAATTTTCTCATTTAAATCCTTTTCCTTTCATATAATAAAATCATACATAATCTTTTCAAACCCGTGTTATCGTAATCCAAATAGTGCTTTCAATTTATCCCAAATAATGAGGAGGTATGTAGGCTCTTCATTATTTTCCTTATTACTTGTAAATAACAATAAGCAGGGCTTTGAACTGGGATTATTATGAATCAGAGCTGTATTAAAGTTAAGCCTGCCTTTTGAGTTTTATTTACTTTTTCTTTTGAGGTTTACGGGAAACTTCGCATGAAGTCTTACGTCTTTAAGCCTTAGATAATTGCATTGACTTCTATTTTCCTTCAGTAATTTTAAAGTTTGGTTGGGGTTAGTGTTGATTTCCTCTGTACTTATGTAGTTTATTTTTGGTGTATGCTCTGGTTTTCTAACTCTTTATTTTGGTAAAGGTTAATACGTAAAGGTATATAGAAAATGGTTAATTATATATTTAGGACTAGGTATTCAAGTTCCTTGAATTTGTGATAGGTAAAGAAGTTCATTAAACCACCATATTATAATTTGGGCAGTTCTCAAATCCTTCAGAATATAGTATTCATTATCCTTATGTTGTGTTCTAGTCAATTATTGATTTATTGATATTATATTATTAGGTCAAAATAGTCATTATACCAACCAAGTGTCCATTACCCGGTAAATTAACACTCAAGAAGGCACCTATAAACTTTTATTTGCCTATCTTTAATTCAAGAAGTCAGCCGCACTGAGGATAAATCTTGTGGTGCGAGTGACATTACAAACAAACAATCGAAGGACACAAAGAACACTCTCCAACATAATTATATTGTTAATTTTTCATTATTCATCACTAATTGAGATTTACATAAAGTGTTGTCTCGTGTGGGGATTGAACTCGAAGCGATCCTCTAACTACGGAATTCAATATTCGATCTATCCTTTTTTTTGAGATGTTATATTCAATTTTGACATATAAGCTCTTCGTATAAGCCCCATACAAAATATGTTAAACACGAATCTCGAATCTCAAAATCCATGGATGGATTTCGATCCATCCATGGATTTTGAGATTCGAGATTCGTGTGGCTTACGGCCGTTGCCAATATTCGTATTGGCAACGGCCGTAAGCCACTACGCTACAATAGTAGTTATATAATCAGAGAGAAATCATAATATTTCAGGTCTGATTTAAGGTAACTACACAAAGTACACAATTTACGTAATTATGAGTCATAAGAAACTCCCCTATGTAGATATTACTTCTTAAACAAGTCATTATTTCTTCCTTACCTGCATGGAGACCTTATATAACTAAGTTTGCCTTACTTTGCAGTTTTCAGCTTGAAGTTTGTTTATTACTTGTTTTAGTATTATATCTGGGAGTAATTTTATGTAAAAATCACATAGATTGCCACTAAAATGAATTTGATCTCAAGATCAATAGGTGGCCTTTATTATTTACACCCAAATGTTAAAACAATCTAACAAAATGAAAAAAGAAATTACATTCTAAAACACTAATTAAAATATGTCTTTATATAAATTCCGTAAGATTTTATTTAACTGTTTAGAGCATTTGTTGCATTTAGGGAACTTAATCATTCAACATTAAAATACAAAAACTAAAACGTAGAACGAAATTTGACTACGGTTTTCTGATGGAAGGTGATTAGATTTAAGTAGGTCCGAAGTACCAAAAACCGGTGAGCATGTATGAAAAGAGTAATGAGTGTAGAGGAAGCGCGTGAGGTTTGTAAGGATAGAAGCAAGTGGCGTTCTGTTGTCTCTGCCCACCCCGACGGGAAAAAGGCGTGAGCATATGTATGTATGTATGTTTATCCCCCCTTTGCTCAAACCACTGAGATTTTAAAAATTCTCTCTTCTTTCCAGAATCTCGACAGTGCTTTTCCTACGTTGATACCACAACACAATATTGTTCCTTCCTGGAAAACACAACGATTTTACTTATTGGAACTAAAGTACTTCGGACCTTTTCTCAGAATCTCGGCTGTGCTGATTTCAAGGAAACAATTTTAACCTCTTCGCCATGTATTATCATTTCACCTTGTGTCTCACGATCTTAAAAGTTTGGAACGCTTTGGAAACCTTGATATTCCTAACTCCTTTCCTCGAAACCTCGTCGTTTCGAATATTTCTTTTGAGACATTAAATTATTATTCAGCTGAACTATTAATAGTAATATCAATAGACTTGCTGCTGCTGCTACAGCACCGTAACTACCTACTACTACTATTAATAATTAAGTCTCAATTACGTCATTGCATGAATTACATAATACATAACATTTTTGAACCCCCAAACGGCACCACCGACATAGATTTTATGTGTTAATTTGAGGAAGCGCTTGGATGGTGTAAATTTAAAATTCGATTCCCGTAAACGGCGTCTATCGGTCTGACTACTTATTTCTTAACATCACTTTAAAACACAAACCTCCCGCTCAATAAAAACAAACACTTTAATATAAAAATAATCTCCAAAATCTCCATGTGGCCGGACACTTTTAGTACGTTTTTGGCATGACAAAACAAAAGTGAGCAGGAAATCACGCCTTCCAGCCGCACACCTGAGCCGTGACGCTATTTATTTGTAGTATTGATATATGGATACAACGTAGGAAAGGTCTTTACCTTTTTGTTTTTTTATGTATTTATATAAACGTGGTTTAGGTAGTAATGTTATTGGCTTATAAATGGGTTAACCTTTGTACCGATTCGTACAATATGATCATAATGTGATAAAAAGTTAATTGAATAATAACAATAATCATTAATTTTGTTTTTGGGATATAACGAGTTAATAAAAACGCCACGTGCTCCTTATTTTTATTTTAGTAAAGCGTTTGATATACTCCAGTATAGAATATTGTATCA
Source organism: Euclidia mi (assembly GCA_944739405.2). NCBI lineage: Eukaryota > Metazoa > Arthropoda > Insecta > Lepidoptera > Erebidae > Euclidia > Euclidia mi. The sequence goes on from OX123183.2 coordinate 32,831,151, forward strand.
GAGGCTCGAGCAGACTGATATACGTGGTCCCCTTTTAGAACTTTTCAAAAATTACCATCAAAATCGGTTTACGTGAGTAAAGGTTGGTGATAAGTATAGCGACAGCATACTCACGGACAAAGGAACCGCACAAGGCTCAATAATTGCTCCAAATGAATATATTATATATATAAATCAAATGTGTAACCTATTTACTCACGGCTCCGTATACCAGTACGCTGACGACACCTGCCTGGTGGTAGCGGACAGAGACCTAAAAACTGCTGAATTTAAAGTGCAAGAAAACTTTGATAGTATTTCTATACTATCAAAGTTTTCTTGCACTTTAAATTATTATTAACAACCCGACGTCGTGGGCCCATTGTCCTCAATGGGCCCACGACGTCGGGTTGGTAATAAACGCCCAAAAAACGAAACTCATGTGTATAGAATCATCACATAACAAGAGCAGCCACACGCCTAACATAATAGCACATGATCATTAATGTCTCATAACAACCTACAGTGTAAGCATAATAGTATATGCTCTAATTTAGACAAAGTTAAGGTGCATGTGTATGTTGGTCTGATAATAGACAATAGATTTAACTGGGGTGCCCGTATAGAACACGTATGTTTGAAGTTAAGAGCCATACTCAGTAAAATGTATACATTAAAGTACAAGATGCTCTAATAAACCCTGCGCTTATTGTATCTGGCATTGGCGGATTCTGTTATCAGTTATGGTTTGTGTAGCTACGGCTGCAGTTTCAAAACGTATATAGAAAATATATATAATATCCAAATTAGGTTACTAAAAACAATTGTACCTCGTAAAATAAAATGTAAATATAAAGAAAATTATAACGAGCCATTCAAATACTGTAACGTGTTACCAGTGCAATGTAAAATCCAAATGGCCGTTATGAAAGAACTTGTAAACACAGACCTACTTTGTAAGTACAACCACCACAGTACTCTAAGACAGTTGCCAAAAGCAAGGAAATATGTTTTACCAAAATCTAATAATCTGTATGGAACTAAAATGTGTCGATACATACTTCCAAAGATATTAAATAGTTTATCAGAAGTTATAGCTAGTAAATATGTAACAAAACAGCCGTATAAAAACATGTTAAAAAGGTATTTCGTCAACAACATAGATAAGGTACTCATTTCGTTGTAAATAGTGTAGTCATGATAAATATGAACTTCCATTCGCAAAAAAACTCTAGTCGTTTAAGCGAGTGGTATATGTGAGAAAATTGTGAATTGAAAATGTTGGTCAATAAATAATTTATAAAAAAATACGTGCAATTATCAATTATCTTTATACTTTTACAACACATCAATGAACTAAACAATTTAAGATTAAGAACGGTGCAATAACGGACAGAAAAGAACTATCTGAAGTGCGTCAAAATATGTTTGCGTAGCGCTGTCAAGCCGTTACTTTCCTAGAAGACTGGCAGCACTACTACCTTGAAATATAACGTTAGGGCGAAAATAATATAAATTTTTAAAGACAAGTGAATTTAAAAATACGTTTTAGAATCTTGTTAGTAAGGTAAGCAAATGGTATGCAAGCAAAAGAAATGATTATTATGCTGGTACATTGTCTTATAAAGCGCAGCACACCGCATACCCAGGAATAATATTATAATTTTTGTACCTACATTATCTACCCTTATAAAGCATTGACGCTGCCCTGAATAAGTATTACCTAAACAAGTAATTCACGTACGAAATTTAGTGTATCTATTTACTCCCACACACCGACGAACGGATTAAGTCGCACACACCAGAATTATAAATGAAGGACTTTGTCTAAAACATCTCTTTTAGAATATTAACAAGTTAATGAACTTGCAGTTATTATAAATGAGAAGAAAGAAAATTTAATCTTCAAATAAATAAAGCATTAAGCTTAAAATTTAAAACAGGCTTTGGGTTTAAGGACGAAGATTTTGATCAGATCTGAGATACTATCAGAATAATAATACACTGACATAAAATATCAAATGGTTAGTGGCAGCGATAGCCTAGTGGAGATACCAACAGACTGCCATGCAGAGGGTATCGGGTTCGAATCCACGGCGCGCACCAATGACTTTTCGGAGTTATGTGCGTATTGAATTGTTAATTATCGCTTGTCCCGTGTCTCGGAGAGCACGTTAAGCCGTCGGTCCCGGTTGTCATGAAGATCTTTGACAGTCGTTACAGGGCGTCAATACCTTCTAAATAAACTGACACTAGTTTAAACCATGGAATATCGCTATCCCTTCGTGTTGCAGAGGTCAGGCAGGCAGTCGCTCTGTGGAAAAGCTAATATTCAGCCAAATCCGGTTAGAATAGGAAGTGGACCCCAGGTTGAAAACTGGGATAACGCTAAGAGGATGATAATTATAAAATATCAAATGGTAACCTCATTCCCATCATCATCAGCCCTGTATTTAAGATATGAGAGCAGTATCGTCGGCGTACGTAAATATAATGGTGTTATGTAGCTGGGATTGACAGAGGTCGTTTATATATAATAAGAATAACGTAGGTCCCAAGATACTGCCTTGTGGGACTCCATTTTTAACAGGAAGCTCATCGCTACAGTAATTACCGATCCTAACACACTGCTATCTGTTGTCAACATAGGTTTTGAAGAGGGATAGTTGAGTACCTCTGATCCCGACTTTTTCGAACTTTGCGGAAAGGATAGAGACTGAAACTGTGTCAAACGCCTTAGCAATATCCAAGAAAACACCTATAACTTTTTGTTTGTGGTCAAGCTTAGCTACTATTTCGTTGCTTAGGTCTAGGACTGCGTTACTCGTAGATAATCCAGACCGAAATCCGTATTGTCGTGGGCAGAAAACTTGGGTGTGCTCTAGAAATTTTACGAGTCAGTTGTTCATTAACCTTTCCAGAAGTTTGGAAAGAGTGGGTAAAATAGAGATGGGTCGATAGTTATGCGGCCGGTCTCTATCACCTCCTTTGTGTATAGGGTTAACTACTGCAAGTTTAAAAGCTTCTGGAAATGTACCCGTTCTAAATGAAAGTTTACATAAGAATGTAATTGGTATCTTATAATAGTATTCTTTAAATCTTTTGAGGAACATACCGGATATGTTGTCGCTCCCAACTGTACAATCACTTCTCAAGTTCATTATAAGAATCTCAAGTTCAGACTCATCTGTTTCTAATAAGGCAAATGTATGTTGGTTATATGGCAGGATGTCTGACGGTTGCGAACAGAGATTGACAGTGGCTGCATTATCGGCTTGTGATCGTCCAATATCAGCGAAGTATAAGTTAACTTCGTTCACCGAGTGAATTGGGTCGGATGATGAAAGAAGTGCGAGAGGCTGCTCTGTGTTTTTGACTGTGTGCGTGATAGATTTTATGGCTTGCCAGACTTTTTTAGTATTACCCTTTGCATTATCTATTTGACGTTTATTATATTTTATTTTAGTAGACTTAAGTAGGTTAGCGCAGTAGTTCCTATACCTTTTAAAAGTTATTATTAAAATCTCGTCATTTGGGTTATTTTTAAGTTTTATATGTAAGTGATCCCTATTACGCAAGCATTTTAATAGACCAGGGGTCATCCATTCTTTCATAAATCTTTTGCGATTTGGCACAGTCTTCAGAATTGTGTTTGCGGTTATAATCGTATTCAAAGTATTAATAAAATAAGAGGTTGCGTCGTTGACATCAAGAAAACTAAATATAGGGGTGAAGTCAGTATTAATCATTTGTAATTCAATATTTTCGTAATTAATAACTTTGGAAATTTTAAACTTATTTGTCATGCGATTCGAGTAATGTTTAGAACGAAGAAAAAATAAAACTGTATCGTGATCAGTAACAGATGTATTCGCTACATAACAGAAAGCCGGTAATTTAGTTTTTAATATAAGATGATCTAGACAGGTCCGATTCTTTCTAGTGCACAGTGTGTGAGCCGGCAAAATTCCGTGAAAAGCAGCCATATTTAGGTATTCTGCCGAGCGTTGGTCGCTATTTGTTTCAGCAATATCAATATTGATATCACCGGTTAGCACGTTATTATTAAAAGAGGAGTAAGATGAAAGAAGTTCGTTTAGGGAGCTAATGAACATTGACACATTTTGATTAGCAGGCGGGCGATGGATTGCTATCAATATCGTGTTTTTGTTAATCCTTAAGCATAAACAATTTGCATCCACCAAAAGCGGTTCGGAAGAGGTAATAAGAAGATGGTTGCTAAAATACACTACTACACCTTCATTCTGTGACGAATGCCTTTGAGTCGCTACTGAGGTGTACCCACGTATTGTTGGTATACGGTCTCCCCGTATACCAACAATACGTGCTTTTTAACCGGCATTCGGTGAGAACAATCAGATCCCACATTACATCACTTCTATCAAGTAGCATGATTAAACCATCAAAGTTTCTATTAATGCTTCTGATATTTCGGCAAAGAAGCTTTAACGATCTTCCATGTGAGCGAGATAAATTACGGCAATCCTCTATCATACAAATCGAGGAATGAGCTGAGGCAATTTGGTCTAAATCCTTATTTATGTCCTGTATACAATTGAATTTTTGCGTCGAATTGGGTAACAATGCAGTTTGAGTGACGTTGATAATTATAGGTAATAGGTACAATAAAAACTGTCATCCCAGGAATAAATAAAAGTATGGAGTGATAAACTGAAACTATCATCGTATTGTCGAAATAGCAAGTAAGACATCTATGGCATATAGACGGGTGAATATTGTTGTTGCGGCAAGTAATTTGTAACAAATATTTTAGTGTGACTGTAATTGAGTATGAGTAAGTGAATGTGTACGTGTAAAAAATTGAGTAAATGTGTAGAAAAATGCTAAAATAATGGTAAAAAATGTATCAAGCTATGTAAAAAATATTTACATAGCTTGGCGACTTTTCGACTCATCGTTTTTTCGATGCTTTGATGGAAATACTGTCATTATGTACAATTGTAATTATAGAAGGGATAACACGATGCAAATACCATCTTTGCGTAGAGACGGAAAACTCGACATCAAACCCTATACGACTGCCTCGTTGGTCTCGCGGCATAAATGTGCGCGTGGGATCGCGAGGTCCCGGGTTCGATTCCTGGGTCGGGCAGTGCTATTCGGTTTTTCTGTCACGAAACTCCCAGTAGCAGCACGGAGTCTGGAAATGTGTCCGGTACGGCAATAGGCGCGCCCCTTATTACGTGGCACTAAGGTATATCTGGCGAAAAGTGGGTGTAGAAATACACCTCTGCCTACCCTTTTGGGGAAAAAAGGCATGGCGTTGTGTGTGTGTGTATGTGTATGTAATTATATCGAAAAAGCTTAAATACAGCCTCAGTCTTAAGACTTAATGAATTGATGATCCTGAGTTGTTTTTTTTTTGTTATAAAGTCCTTATACTAAAAACCTGCAGTTGAGAAACATGAAAATGCTTGCGTGAAATTTAGTAAGTGCCTTTTTTTCTATGTGTATTTATTTTCCAATTGCGGCTCCATCTATATCATGCAGTTAAGATAATATGAGTTAAATCATTAGCCTTTATCACAAATTACACTTTAGAATTCTTATCTTAACTAATGGAGCGTGTATTTTGAAATTTTGTTTGGCCTTAACGCGTAATCAGTAAATAATTTAATCAAAATCTATACTGTGTTTTAGGTATAAAAGCACATAGAAACGAATAACTGTAATATTATATCAAGAAGATTGATATCCAACATACGCGTGATATAAACAATATTGACGTAAATATAGTAAAAACTAATAACGACGTAAGCCTTTTTTCATACCAGACAAATGAGGGTGTCCTAAGTATGACCTCCGTTATATTGAACCTCCTTGAAAAGCAAAGCCTAGCAGAGTGACTGAGCTATTTATCCTTCAAGGGTTGAGCGAAGGACAATAATAGCTACTTAGATTCGAAGTTATGGTTATCTAGCACAAAGACAGCGTAAGGGTAATACTGTTTGTCGTGTTCAATATCTGATGAAAATCTTGAGATCATTTGTAAATCTTTGCCTGTAGAATATGGAATACCGTAAAAACTTGGAATTCTAGGAAATAACGATCTGTCTAGAAAATTTAGCAGTTTCCTCTCAAATATTTAGTATCGGCAGATCTCGGGTGGGTTCAGTGTGGGTAGCACACACACGGGCTTCGTGCGAGAGAAGAAAATGGTAACCACATGCGGTCCTTGTCAACTGACATCTTTTACACCCAGCATGCAAGCATTAATGACTTTCTAAAGTAAAGCTCAAAATACTAAAACAGGTACACGGTTAGATAAAATATTAGATTTGAATGATTATTATTGGGTTAGAGTGATATCCGTATGATACATACCTCTAAGAGCTGTATAATTATGAATTAAAATTTATAAATTCATCCTATTTTGGAAATGTTAATGTACCGAACTAGGTACACAGGACAAAACGGGTTGAAGCCAATATTCGTCTTAATGAAAGCGACTTAAATTGTGTATGTACATAAACCGTAAGCTTAATATTATCAAGTAAATGTTGCAAACTAAAAACCACCTACGGAGTTAACCCCGTCCCATTCTGATGTGACGTTTAGGTATAATTATTATGTTGCTTTAAAATCTCCAACAAGATTAATTTTAAGATTCACCAACTTGGTTTTGTAAAAGACCCGAAACTTCAACATGATTTGTATTTTAGTTTATTTTTTATCCTAAATAGCGAAATATGATACGACGTGTATACACCTAATACTAATATATGAAGCTGAAGTGTTTGTTTGCTTGAACGCGCTAGTCTCAGGAACTACTGGTCCGATTTGAAAAATCTTTAAGTGTGAGATAGCCTATTTACCGAGGAAGGCTTTAGGCTTTATTATTATAACATCATGATGAACTATGAGCCACGGGAGTGGAGCAGTAGCCTTAAATAAAGCGGGTGTAACCGTTCATGTAGTCTATGATATTTCTACAATAGCTTTGTATTTGGTGCAATTTATTTGTTCTTAGGGTCGTTTTTAACCACAAAACGAGGTTGTGATGCCAAACTGAACTGGTTTAAACCATATAATATCGCTATGTTAGGTATGAATATCAGACAGCAGTCATTCCACCGAAAGTTAACATTCTATAGCATTGGGACGCAAAAAGTCGGGATAACGTTAGGATAATAATGTTGATATAATTAATTGAAATCTAGTGACTCAGCTTTTAAGTTTGAAATCCTGTATGGAAACCCATATAAACATTTTTAATAAAGAATCTTATGTCCTCAAGAGGGCACCATATTAACTTTGTGTAGTATCACAGAAGTAAAATACCCCAATATAATTACAGAAAATTTGGAAGATATGTTATAACATATCCATCTACCTAGTGACTGAATTAACAACCTTCCGCAGACTACTCAGAAGCACAACAACATCTCTTAATGTCAAATAGAAACAAAACAAGCTACCAAAAACACCTAAGACACATACAAGAAATTTCAACAAGGCTATTACAACAAAATATTCTGTAGGCAGGCACGAGTAATAAAGCCTTGTCTTTGAGACCTGCGTCGCGTAATTATCAGGCGTTCTCATAACATTAGGTGCACGGTAACATAACTCGTTTTAACTCGTCTCAGAGTAACGCGTCACATAAATTAGAACCTGTACCTACTGAGCTTAGTGTGGAGTTCTGCGGTAGCGACTGCGATTCACTTAGATAAACGTGACTGAATAGTGAGCAATTACAAGTTAGATTGTGAAATAAGAGGTTTTATTGGAATGTATGATTTATTTTTATGGTAACTTGCCTATCAGTGTGTATGCAGTGTGGATTTTATATTTAATAAAAAATATATTTAAACAAAATTATTTGAGAGAGGTTTTCCGAAAAAAGGATATTAATCTTTCACATAACAATTTTCACGCTACTTAGAGGTAGCGTGGAAATTGTTGTGTGAAAGATATGATTACAAACGACAGCTGATAGGAAATCACATTCATGCATTATTCAACTTAAATAATATTGAGAAAGAATCCTCGGTGTGTTTGAGACAAGTAATTGACACGGTTCAGAAAAACCTCAGCGAATTAGCCACATCAGGGGAAAAACAGAATACTGGGATACATTAAATATATATTTAGTGTTAAGTAAATTTGACTCAAACACATTAAGATATTGGGAAGAACACAAAAACACACTCACAGACATACCCACACTTGAGTGCCTAAATAAATTTTTAAGAGGTCGTGCTGATGTATTAGAAGTTTAAGAACAATCAAATATTAACAACAATAGCAAATCAGATACTCAAGTGGGACAAAACACAAAGTCATTTACAAAAATGAACACACAAAAAGTACCCACATGTCCTTTGTGTAAACAGCATCATCTATTATTTTCTTGTGAAAAGTTTAGACAGATGTCCATTGAACAAAGAATCAGAGAGGTACAGAGATTAAAAATCTCCTCCAACTGTTTAAAATCTGGTCATGACAACAAATTATGCAGAAGAGGGACATGTAAGTACTGCAACAAAAAACATAATACACTTTTACAGTTAGATGCACCAAAACCAGCATCTGTCACTTTAACTAGTTGCACACAGAACAAAACAATAAACTGTCAACTGCACAAGTCAAAATATATGACAGACAAAGAAAACCACACATGGTACGAGCACTACTACACAATGGCACTAACTTTGTATGGACGTCAAATGTTATCACGGAGTTTTTAGCGAAGAATCAGAATTTAATAAGCAACAATGCGGCAGAACAAGGCATCACTTTTCACTTCATTCCTCCATACTCCCCACACTTTGGTGGGTTATGGGAAAGCACAGTGAAGTCAACAAAACATCACCTTAGGCGAGTCTTAGGCTTGGCACATCCCACGTATGCAGAAATGTACACAGTCTTATGTCAAATTGAAGGCATTTTAAATTCAAGGCCCTTAACGCCTCTATCGTCTGACCTGTCTGATCTCACTGCTCTCACTCCATTTCACTTCTTAATCGGTCGATTATTATCTGTACTACCTCAGCAACCACTGGCTGACTGTAATCCGCTGCATATACCCAGATACAAACGCGTGGAGCTCCTGCATCAACACTTTTGGACTCGATTCTACAAGGAGTACATTTAACAACTTCAAATCAGAACAAAATGGAGGAACTCGTCTGGACAGCTGACAGAAGGCACCCTGGTCGTCGTGAAAGATGACGCTCTCCCACCAGCCCGCTGGGTTCTCAGGCGAGTAGCACAGCTCCATCCGGGGCACGATGGAATCACAAAAGAGACCGACATCAAGACCAGCACAGGCACTATCAGAAGAGCATTTAACCGAATATGCCCTCTCACTGGCGGCCCGGCAGAATGTCTATGACACGCTGCGCACAGCACTAGGCATCCTCCTCCCGCGCCTCCCGGGAGCCGCGCCGCACGGGCGCCGGCGCACAAGCGGATACACTGACAATTGACAGAAACAGCAAGACACACTTTTTGGAGGGCGCGCGCAGGATTGTCGGAATTTACAGTTTTGTAACAAACCATACCACATTTACGCGAAATACAGTCCGCTTTGCACAGTACCTCATATTTTACTTGTATATGGATTATAAATTGGTAATATTCAAAACATCAAATACAAATACGGACTCAAAAAGGCCATAAGAAGACTCTCAGCTCGCTGTCTCTTTTATTATTCAGTCTACTGTTAGATATAGATAGTATAAGCTACATCTCAGCTAAATATTATAAATATTATAACAGGAGACAGGTTAACCGATGTTTTAGCCTTCGGTTCGATAGATGTAGACTGCCATTTTATCATTTATTTATTCTAGAGGCTGCGTTTACTACATACCTATACTTTTAAACTATTATCTTGTGAATAGTATAAAAAGAGAACTCACGTTACAATTACAAAACTCCAGCTTTCGCTTTGAACGTGTTTTGGTTGCAGCTTGTACAATTGTTCAACGTTTTTATTACGTAATTTGTTTTTTATCGCTTTGCGAGCTCAAACCATCACATAAATTTAGTTAAAGCCACAGCTCTGTGTTTGAGACTATAAACGCGAACGTTGTTATACCTGACATAAAACTATTTGTATGGTCTATGCATTTTAAAAAGTTGGTTATTTGAAATTTAAATGTTGTGATTTTAATTATGCTGGTTTGTTTCATTCTTTTGTAAATAACTAACAGCTCGATTATGAAGTGGTTTTCTCTGCACTCGTTGAGGTCCATTTTACTTAAACGTATCTATTAGCGCATAATATTGTTTGATATTACACAAAAATAATTCGTAAAATGTATCCCTATTACAAAGTAAAGCTTTTTTTAATTCGTCATTTGCTACGGCATTTTAGATCTGTTTATATGTTACACAATAAAGGTAATAACTCAGCTGAGTACTATCAGTTTCATTCAATGGAAAGGGCATTCAAATTAAAGGGAAATCTCATCAAGTAATTTTTCATAAAGTAAATGAGCTGATAATGAATTTCAACATACATATTGTGCCCATTTTTTAGTCGAACCATAAAGATGTAGATATGGTTCGCAACAATGATTTTCTTCAACAAGCCCTATTATCGAAATCATAGTAACTGTACCAATAGGTGTAGGTAAAAGCAGTCAAAACTATAACATGCAGCATATTAAAAATGCGATAACCGATGAAACTATACGCCACCTTTGTAGACAGTGATACATTTTGCAATCACATTTACATTTCTTAATGTACACGACGCACGGAATTCACTCTGCATTACAATATACAATTTCTGGACTGTGTCCCAGATTGTCGAGGATGCATATCAATGCTACACGCATATCTTCATAGATTTCCTATGTTCCGACGACATGCCATCATCCGAGCAGTCCAATATCATTACGTTAAGGTGCAGTGTTACTGACACGACTGGTATGTCACAAGGGAGCTTGTGTATTCCGAATGCGAAAGAGTAAAGTAAAATGACATATTTTTATTTATATTTTGCATCTGTTTGATTGCTGACTGCCTCGTTGGTCTCGCGGCATAAATGTGCGCGTGGGATCGGGAGGTCCCGGGTTCGATTCCTGGGTCGGGCAGTGTTATTGGGTTTTTCTGTCACGAAATTCTGAGTAGCAGCACGGAGTCTGGAAATGTGCCCGGTACGGCTATAGGCTCGCCCCTTATTACGTGGGACTAAAGTATATCTGGCGAAAAGTGGGTGTAGAAATACGCCTCTGCCTACCCCTTCGGGGATAAAAGGCGTGACGATATGTATGTATGTATGTTTGATTGCTATACTGCGGATATTTTGCATTTCTTTGATTGGTAGACTGACGTTTAAATTATGATATCGCAGATCGAGTACAGGCCAGCTATATTCCGAGGTACATACGTTAGTACTTGGCAAAAAGTACATTCCCGAATGCATAGTCAGATTACTACCATCTACAATTTAGCTACATCACGAACTATAACGACTGCCTCCGTGGTCCAGTGGATAGCGTATACGACTGCTGATCGGAGGTCCCGGGCTAGATTCCCGGGTCGGGCTAAAGTGTTACTGGGTTTTTCCGAATTCTCAGTAGCAGCACGGAGTCTGTTGATGCACTAGCCAATACTGCCTGTTACCTAACGGCAATAGGCTCGCCCCCTACTACGTGGGACCTAAAAATTCGTGGCGAAATGTGGGTGCAATATTGCACCTCTGCCTACCCCTTTGAGGATACAGGCGTGGGTCTATAAATACAATAAATAAACAAACTATAAGCGTTACTGGGTGCTTTCAAATAGTTCAGTTGGTTAAAGACTAGCTATGCAAGTTGTCAGGTGCTGTGATTTAAGGAGGAGCAATACGTTCAATTTACCACCCACAAACAACTCTGAGTAAATAAATCTGAGTTAGTCGACTATTATTCGTTAAACTGTAATGCCAAGTTAGACATATGGGTAGGCAAATAATCAGATAGTGATTTTATTTGCAACAATTTTATTTAAATCACTATTTAGTTCACGTAAACACGACGGTTTTGTTGCGAGGAAATGAAATGATAACCCGATGATTGATGAATAAGCCAAAACACATCGCAAACATATCTCTGAATAGAAACTCTGAAAGCAAAACCCCTAAAGTTCTTGAAAGACTTATCCAAGGGTTCCCATAGAAAGTGCAAAATTTTGTTCGTCACTATTTATGCAATTTTGTTTCGGTCGTTATTCATAACCATGTCCAGTTTTCCAGTGCATTTGGTTGCTGAGTTAAGTCGAGAATAGCCGAACGCGCTTATGATCATGAATTCTTGCAGTTTCCTACTACAAAAAATTTATAAATATAGTCAGACTAGCTTTTGCCCGCGGCTTCGCGCGCGTAATATTCGGGGTTACACAAATCTCTTTTATTATACGGATATTTTACTTTAACATGACAATAATATGCACTAGTATGACGCGACAGTTCTGACAGCTAGGACATGCGCAGTACTCAATTATTATAGCGCATGCGTTCTTACTTCCACCAGATAGATTTATGCCTTACAAACATTGACCCTCCCTACAATACCTACGAGGTTAATTTTTGCAACTAATGGTAGCCTATGTCTGTCTCCATGGTCCGATATAATATGTCTATATTGATTTTTTTATTTTTTTGAGCCCTTATAGCGTGAAAACGGAATATACATACATACACACTTTCGAATTTATAATATTAGGTAGGGATTGGTTCAGTGAAGCTCACCTCAAGATTCGCGTTTTAAATATCACGACTATTCGCACACATACATATAAGCATAGCTATAAAAAAAATGCCCGAGACTAACGAGGCAATTAAATCTTTTTATATTAGTAATTCAACTTTTATTAAGGCGATTTATGGTTATTTTGAATGTCACATCAATCATTTTTCCCACCGTAGGAAAAAAGAAGTAAAAAATTAAAATTTCGCTACAGAACAAACCATCTATAGGTATAGCAGCATTGAAGCTTAATGATTTATGAATGTGTCTCAGTATCTTTCCTGAACTAGCAAACTTTCCGGACAAATCGATTCGAAGTTAGTCTTTCCCTCAGAAGTTTTGCCGCGAGTTACAGTCTTGCACACATTTATTACACGTCTTATCGATCTTCACAGGATTATCACCGTTATTCATATTCCAATATGGGGGCAAATTCCGTGCAAATTGGTTAATGTTCTATAAGACGTATTAAGTATATGAAATCAAGTTTCAAATGAATTGTTTTATGAGTAAATATAACTGAGAAGTAATAGCAAATGTATTATTTTAGAATAATATGTAGCGTCTCCATGAGTTTAGGTGTTTGGTTTGAAATAAGTAAAGATTATGAAAAATATAGTGTTATATTTTATGAGAACAATATAATTAGTTATATCTCTGGCATTGTCTCTTACTACTCGCCTGGAGAAAAATACCTGTTCTACTTATAATATCCTGACAGAAACAAAATATGATACGACTAATAAGGGCCATTTTTTTATTTACATCGGCATAATTATGTGAAATTCACTATAAAGCATTAGGTGTACGGACACAGACAAACATACGTCAACTACGTCACTGCTGGGCACGGGTCTCTTCTCACTATGAGAAGGGTAAGGCCATAGTCCATCTCGTTGGCCAAATGCGGGTTGGCAGACTTTACATATCTTTTGAGAACATTATGGAGAACTCTCAGACTTGGAGGTTTCCTCACGATGTTTTCTTCACCATTTAGCAAGCGATTAAGTGCGTATTAAGTAGTTAATTATAATTAACTACTTAATACGCACTTAATTTCGAAAAGTCATTGGTGCGTGCCGTGGATTCGAACCCGATTGTATTGCTACTATAAAATAATAACAATGATTCTGTCCATGTTGTCATGTATTACCAGTTGTAATACATTAAACATACTTTGGAAACATTTCCAAAATTATTTTGTTGAATAAAAAGTATTTATTACTTACTTAATAAAATACTACTAATAAAATAATATAAACTAATTGACCTCACTGCTTGAAGTAGTTATATAGAAAACATGTTGCCGTAAATCATAATGATAACTCGAGGCACTTCCTTATAACGTAGATTTGCCAATTTGTCGTCAAATTCTTCTCATCAGTATGTTCTAATAAAATCTCATTATTAAAAATTTACATTTTCATTTAACATATCGACAATAGCCAATAGGCAGCGATAGTCTAGTGGAGATAGCAACAGACTGCCAAGCAGAGGGTAACGGGTTCAAATCCACGGCACGTACCAATGACTTTTCGGAGATATGAGCGTATTGAATTGTTAATTATAGTTTGTCCCGTGCCTCGGAGAGCACATTAAGCCGTCGGTCCCGGTTGTCATGAAGATTCTAGACGATCGTTACAGGGCTTCAGTACCTTCTAAATAAACTGACACTAGTCTAAACCATGGAATATCGCTATACCTTCGGGTTGCGGCATTCAGACAAGCAGTCGCTCTGTGGAAAAACTAATATTCAGCCAAATCCGGTTAGACCAGTAAGCGGACCCCAGATTGAAACTGGGAAAACGCTAAGAGGATGATGATATCGACAATAGCCCACAGCGTCCATTCACTTACGGTACCAAATACGCATTCCACATCAGTCAGTATAAGTGTGATAAACGTATAATTAGCTTACTTCTCAGCTGTTTAAAATACCGTTAGATAGATAGATAGATAGATAATACACTTTATTGTACACCAAAATAAAATCGTACAGTAGGTACATTGGTAAATTAACTAATATCTATTTACAATCGGCGGCCTTATCGCTAGATGCGATCTCTGCCAGGCAACCTTAGGATGGACAGAAATAATGTAAGCAGTCATTGTGTGGTGGTGGTGTAGTTAAATAATGAAATAAAGAAAAAACAAAACATAATATTAAATAAAAATATATACATTTATCAACCATATATATTATATACCTACTTATACATAATACATATATACACAAATTATTATTATTATACATAATATATATATGCATATATATATACATACAAATACTTATAATAGGTATATAGGACATACTAAGTATATTTGTACCAATAAAAATAAAAACATAAAAATACCATATGATACAAAGACTAGATGTTATATAGCAAGACACTACATTCAGTATGGTCATTATTTTGTTTGCATTTTTGATGTTAGATGGAGAGGTAATGCTTTTTTAACATTCCCTTAAATATGTTTAGAGATTTTGCGCTTCGAATCTCTACTGGCAATGCATTCCACAGGCGCACAGCCTGAACAGAACCGTTAATACATACTAAGAAGATAATAATGTAACATTAGTAATTGGGACACTCATCGACATTCTTCGTGAACCTACGTTCAAATTAGAAAAATTTCCCCTTCAAAATGAGAGGCTCTAGCGAGACATTTTTGTAAAATTTTCCTTAAACTTTAAAAGGCCTTTTTCTCTGAGGAAATTTGAATAATTTTATTTAATAACCCTGCAGACTGGCTTCGTATTTAGAAATGAAAGGACTAGTTATTATAATAAATTTTCATGACAGCCAAATAAATTTTGCAGAGCTTTTTGCTGAGACATTTCTCATTTCAATGTATAATGTAATCACCGACTCTCAGTGAGATCATGTAATACTAAAAAAAAGCTTCATTATACCTACCTAAACTTTATTTTTATTTCAATTTTGTAAAATGTACTGAACTCAAATGATTTTTATTGGAATTCATAAAATACGATTGAATCTGATGAAGTCAAGTGATTCTCAGGACGCATAAACCAGTTACCTAGTTTCATAATTCATTCAAAATGAATAATGTTACATACTTTTTACAATGGCAATTTTTAAGAATATTAAAATTATTAAAGCAAACGCATTTGCTTAAGAATCAAATATTTTATCCGAAGGGAGACAAAAGAAACCCGTTAATTTGCCTCCACCATCCCCTTATCTGTCTCTTGTATCTCATGAACCATAACATCCTGAGAGGTCACTGTACAGCGCTGTGTTGTATGCTTGTCAAATGTAATTAATATAGTTAATAAATACGACATATTATCTTCTTTAATATGATATTTAGGGCTACTGCTCCTGTGGCTCATAGCGTAATGTTTATATAGCCTATAGCCTTCCTCGACGAATGGGCTATCAAACAGAAAAATTATTATTTAAATTGGGCTAGTAGTTCTAGAGATAACTTCCAACCAAACAAACAAATTCTTCAGTTTTATTATATTAGTATAGATTAGTTAACAGCAATTACAGTTGCAATTTTCTACTGAGCAAATCAAACGAATTTCGGTACTAAAACCGTGTAAAATTCTCTACAGAAATACGATTCGAAACATCTACTTTTATTGCAGTGAAAACTCTCTGCGTTAGGAGATTTCGAAAAATGTAGCTCTTAATTAACTTTGTTATTCTGATTGGCATAGATATTTATGAACGTACATTCCTCTATGCAGCTGTTTGATTCAATTTTGAGGTAAGGCACCGTGAATACTTCTCACGTATTTTGTGAGAAACATTTACGGGTCATGTTTTTGAGTCATAATTTATTTAGTGTGTAATACAAAGGTAGGCAGTACACTACTACTTGTATCAACATTTTTAATGTCAACAATATAAAGATTGAATTAAAGCTATCATATTTACCGACTACATTTTAAGACAAAGAAATCCATTAAGACAATGAACTTGTTATGTATGAAAACGCATCTTGAATTTCCATTTCCAAAATGAGTAAGGTAAAGCACCGTTTCGGAGCTCACATCTTGCATGGGGAACCGTTTGTCTATACAAATGTCCGTACTGTAAGCTTAATATTTAATGTAATGTTAAGACAAGGTGCATTTGGGCACATCCTGTGCCTTAGTGATCATAATGATATGAAAAGGCGAAGATAAAACATTTTTTCTCAGGAACCTTATTTCTACAGTCCATACTATTAGTACGTATAATACTTTACCTCAAGAGCCTAATACTTAAAACATTACAGGGCAAGATCGAATTTTCAAATGTGGTGGTGGATTCCACATTTTTCACAGTCAGTAGGTTTAGGTTCTTCTAATTTAATAAAGATTAAGAGTACTTATAAACGTATTTAGGTTGAAGGGGCATACTACGAGTCCTTGAGGAAAAGTCATTTTTGATCACTCAAGGTAAACGTTGCCCTTTTATGCCAAAATCCAAAGTAAGTGGAATTTAAGTTTATTTTTACAAACTTTTGTAGGAACTGAAAAAGTAAGAAATTTATTTGATAATAAATCGTTTTGCTTTGTGGTCACGAGAAAAATGTATTTACGATGTAAAAGGAAGTGTGATACTTTATAATAATCGATAGTTATAAAAATACATAAACTCTATAAATAAGCACTGCTGCTTTTGAGTACAATACTTTTATACAGTGACAAATATAGGAATGTAACTTTGGTGGTAATTTATATCACAGACCGTAATCATGGTACTTCCAACATCTTCGAAATATTTGATACTTGGAACGAAGCTTCGTACGTGCTACATAATTATAACGGCAAACAATTTTCTACTACAGTGAAGAAGTTTTGTCGGAAAGGAGAGGCCTTGGCCTAAGCTGGAGAAGATGTTCAAAAAGCCGCGACCACAACCACTACGAGGCTTGCTTGGCAAGTCTTGTTGCCTCGTCTCAATATTGATAAATCGGTAACTTGGAAATCCAATTGATGCGGAAGCTTGGCTGTAGCTAGTTGTGTGCTTGTTTGAAGTTTCATCCGTCTCCAAATAGTAGCCAATACATTATGCTAGATTCTATCTCGAATGAACTTCTATCCGTATATTACATACTTTAATCTGCGTAGTTTCCCCTTAGCTTAGGACCCGAATACATATTTATGGTCTTGGTCTTCAGGCGTCGAAAGTAGAGATAGTCTTAACTTTTCTAATGGATTTGTGGCTATAGTTTACGTTTTTTATAATACATCGATGTCTTACCTCGTCTCTTATTACGTGGAACCTACAAAATACTTCGCCAATTATGTTAGTGCAAAGTAAGTTTATTATCGTATCATATCTTTTGATATTATTCAAAATTTTGCTCTCGTAACCGAAACGCGGTTAAGGAAACTATTAGTCAAAAACAAGAAGTAGACCTCTTAACAAGCAAGGGTAGACATCCTGATAAAAGTGTACGCATCACGTATATCTGATCTTTCCGTTCTGGCATTAAATCTTCGGTACGGGTGAGATTAATGATATGGGGTACTTGATCCATAGGCTATGTTGTACTAGGTGCTGCCAATGACTTATGCCATGAGTAGAAGATTGAAAACTAGTTTATGTGTTCAATGCGTGCTTAGTATAAATCCTGTAATTCAGTACTCCAGAGCTTAAATTTTAATGGTAGCTTGGTTAAAACCTCTCTCAGGCGTTATCCATCATTCCATCAATAGCACAACCTGTTGGTATTTAAACCTTGAATATGATTTCTTTAATTTTAAACTTAGTTTAACATCAACACAGTTATTGCGCCATCAAACCCGCGTACACAAATAATAGAGCATGGTAAAATAATTTGATTTAGTCTTTTAGTTCTTTAGCTTAGCATAAATCACCTTCCAGGTAGGATGTTGTTTCTTGTTCTGTTCGTAAGCATGTCCAAAAATATAAATTCTGTTAGCGACAGCGCAAGTTATCGTATATCATGTTAATGGGTCGCCGCACATGGTACGTTGTCTACTAGATAGCGCGTCTCAGACCAATTTAATATCGTTTGAGTTGTTCAAACGCCTCGGATTGTGGAATAACTTTAAAAATACGAACTCAATAGTCAGAGGGATCGGCGGTTCAGAAAAACATTGCAAGGGTTCCGTAGATATTAAAATACATTCGCGTTTTGATGGAGACATTAATTTTAACATTTCTTCGCTTATCGTGGAGCGTATTACGGACACATTGCCAAACGCTAATGTGGACGTATCGCTTCTCACACACCTCGAGTCATTGCCGCTGGCACACTCGGAGTTTGCGAATCCGGCAGACATTGATGTTTTGATCGGAGCCGCAATATTACCGCACTTGCTACTAACTAAAGTGGTACGTAGTGAGCAAAATAACTTACCGTCCGCTATTGAGACAGTATTTGGGTATGTGATTATGGGTACCGTACCTACATTACATACTTCTCAATACGTTACGTCTTGCTGTTGTTCTGTTCTTCAAGAAAATAATATTGATTCTCTTCTCAAGCGATTTTGGGACCTTGAAGAGGTTACCGCACCGCCCTCGATGAGCCGTAAAGATCTCGAGTGTGAAAAACATTTCCGCGCTACCACTGTTCGTGACGACAGTGGCAGATACGTTGTGGCGTTGCCATTCTGTGGTGACCCATATTCGTTAGGTGACTCGTACGCTGCTGCGCTCAGACGTTTCCATTGTTTGGAACGTAAACTTGATGCATCACTTAAATTACGCAGCGCCTATAATGACGTCATTCGTGACTACATAGATAAAGGTTTTTTGAGTGTAGTTGTAAACAACGAGGGCAACTCTCTTCCCTCATATTATATCCCGCATCACGGCGTAGTTAGCGAAGATAAAACCTCTACTAAACTTCGTGTGGTATTAGACGCTAGTTGTAAGACTACATCGGGTCAGTTGATTAATGACATTTTGCATGCCGGCCCCAATCTACAGGTTGATTTATTTAACATCATAATAAAGTTTCGTCTTTTCCAAATCGCTCTGTCAGCTAATTGCCGCCAAATGTTTCTCAATATCGGCGTTCGCGAATCTGACCGTAGGTTTCAACGGATCTTTTATCGTTTTGACAAGAAAGAACCTTTGTCTGTGTATCAATTCAATCGTGTTTGTTTTGGACTCAAGTCTAGCCCATATCACGCGTTACGAGTTGTTCGCCAGTTGATCGCTGATGAAGGCGATCACTTTCCCGCCGCAGCGGCTGTTGCCACTTCCGCTTTGTACATGGATGACATTGCCTGTAGTGTCATATCCGCTCCGCTAGCAATTTCGCTTTGTGAAGAGCTTATTCAGCTTTTCAAGCGAGGCCAGTTTGATCTTGTCAAATGGACAAGCAACTCTAAGGAAGTTCTCGCACGCATACCAGATTCTCATAAAGCTTCTCCAGACATTGAGTTTGAGAAGTCTGTACCGCATAAGGTTCTCGGTTTACGCTGGGACAAATCCTGCGATAAGTGATGATATATACCACCAGATGATAAGTGCACCAAACGCACTATGCTGTCCACAGTGGCTCGACTATGGGACATAATGGGTTTTGTGGCTCCCACAATTTTGTATGCCAAGCTCTTGATCAAAGAGCTTTGGCTATCAAAGTGTGAGTGGGATGAAACACCCCCTGACCATATTGTCGCCGCTTGGGGCCAGTTTTGTATTGACCTTACCGCGCTCAGTCAAATTACTATTCCGCGTCATCTTGGGTTGGTAGATGGATGTACCATCAACTTAATAGGTTTCGCTGACGCCAGCGAGCGTGCTTACGGCGAAGTCGTATATCTGCAAGTCCGCATTGGTTCTTACTACTCGGTGCAGTTAGTTTGTGCCAAGTCTAAGGTCTCGCCTGTTAAAACCATTTCGGTTGCGAGACTGGAGTTGTGCGCGGCCCTTCTGCTGTCTCAGTTGCTCCGCAAGGTTCAAGACACAGTTTTGCACAACTATTAATAAAATATACTCATTTTCCGACTCCAAAGTAGTGCTCGCTTGGATTCATTCTTCTCCACATCGTTGGCAGACTTTTGTCGCCAACCGCGTTAGCAAATTGATTGAACTGGTTCCTGATACTTGTGTCAATCACGTCGCGGGTATTGAGAACCCCGCAGATTGCTTGTCTCGTCGTGTCAATCCACTTAATCTTCTGCATCATCCATTGTGGCATCGTGGATCTTCTTGGATTTCCCATGATCCGTCAGAATGGCCCATGCAACCCTTTGACCACAGTGCATAAGACGAAGATGTAACCGAACGGAAGTCTGTTTCTTATCCCGTGATTGCTGAGGTTGCGAAGTCTCCCATCTATGCACTCGCACTACGCGTGTCAGCGTGGTCTAAGTTACTCCGCGCCATCGTTTATGTCTATAGGTTTCTTAGGCACCTACCTAATGAGACTTTTGTATCAAGTACTGATATCAAATTCGCAGAATTTAAGTTACTACGAGCTGTACAGGCTGTTCATTTTAGTAACGACATTCAAAATTTGAAAGACAATGTACCTTGTTCTCCCGCTATCCTTAGACTCAAGCCGTTTCTCGATGAACACGGCGTCATACGCGTTGGGGGTCGTCTGTCAAATTCGGATGAACCTTATAACTACAAACATCCTTGCATTCTGCCGCGACATGATCATGTTGTAGACCTTCTTGTTGATTTTTATCACAAGAAGCACCTCCATGCCGGTCCAGAGTTGCTTATGTCCTTACTTAGGCATAAGTATTGGATTTTAGCCGCTCGACGAATAATTCGTCACAGAATACGTAAATGTAACGTCTGTTTCAAATTTCGTCCGCGTCCGACTTTCCCTCCCATGGCCGATCTCCCTAGCCAGCGCGTCAACCAGGTTGCTAAAGCGTTTACACACACCGGTTGTGATTACGCAGGACCACTGCAGTATACGCCAGTGCGTGGTCGAGGTGTTAAAAGCCGTAAAGCCTGGCTATGTATTTTTACATGCTTAACGACGCGCGCTACGCATATTGAAGTTGCGACAGATTTAAGCACGGTGTCATTCCTGGCAGCCCTTAAACGATTTCTCTCACGGCGCGACCCTATACAGTGTTTGTACACGGATAACGGCACTTGTTTCGTGGGCGCAAGCTCTTATTTACGCGACCTTTATAAGTTTCTCAGGGAAGAATATCGTACTCGTCTTCAGGAAGAACTTTCCGTAAATCATATTGACTGGAAGTTTATTCCACCAGCATCACCACATTTCGGTGGATGTTGGGAAAGCATGGTCAAAGTAATTAAAACGCATCTCTTCAAGGTTATAGGTCAACAGATCCTCTCTTACGAAGAGCTTTTAACTGTCTTTGCACAAGTCGAGGCACTGATCAACTCACGTCCGCTCACGGCATTGAGTAGTGACCCTGCAGAACCATCCGCGTTAAGCCCTGCACATTTTCTTAACACAGTGCCATTATCGTCATTTCCGGCTCCTGAAGCAGACTCTTCAAGCTTGCTCCAGAGACATACTCTGCTGGATAAACTCGTGCAATCGTTCTGGCGGCGCTGACGTGCGGAATATCTACACCAGCTTCAGGCTAGATCCAAGTGGAATAGTCCTGCATCCCCTATACAGGAGGGTACGTTGATCGTCATAATACATGATAATGCTCCGCCGCTTTCATGGCCGTTAGCCATCGTAGAGAAATTGCATACTTCCAAGGACGGTACAACCCGCGTTGTTACCGTGAAAACCGCTAAGGGGAGCTACGTGCGCCCTGTTGTACGTCTCTGTCCGCTTCCAACTCAGTGAGATCTAGCCTGAAGTTGGATCTACCTCTTACTTTAAGTATTTAGTTAGTAGTTTTCGCTGTTATTGCGTTTGTAGTTTTCGCTAAAGTTAATTTAGATTAAGTTTTTTATCATATCTGCTGCTACTGCCTCGTTGGTCTAGCGGCATAAATATGCGCGTGGGATTGGGAGGTCTCGGGTTCGATTCCCGGGTTGGGCAAAGTGTTATTGGGTTTTTCCGTTAGGAAATTCTCAGTAGCGGCTCGGAGTCTGGTAATGTGCCCGGTACGGCAATAGGCTCGCCCTCTATTACGTGGGACCTAAAAATTCATGGCGAAATGTGGGTGTAATATTACACCTCTGCCTACCCCTTTGGGGATACAAGCGTGAGTCTATAAAAAAAAAATATTATCAAATCGCTGTCTTAGCCTATTGATGGGTTATGCGGTAGTACACCCAACATAGCTAAGTTCAATTCTATTTCTTTTAAAGGCAACCCTTTAGGGCCGGGGGGATATGGTAGCGCCATCTACCTTTCCATTGAGAACTAATCACATCAACGTCAATGGTTCGTCGCTGCTTGGCCAATGCGAGCGATGCCTTTTGTTCCCGTCCCTGTCTATCCCATTCCCTGGAAGGGGCACGCCTTTCGCGGATTGGTCGCCGCGATCATCGACGCGAGAGACAGTCCTTAACACTCGAGAAGCTCGAGAACGTGTCCGCCATACCGCACCGCCATAATTTTACCGCTCCCGCTTTATACTAAAACCGCCCGCGAGTGAAAGTGATTTGTGTAGTGGAGTGATTCAAACAGCTTCAGGATTCTCGAAGACACCAGGAGGCTGCCATTTGCAAGGAAAGAGGACTGACGTACAAGGTAGGTACCCCTCATCCTTCAGCATCCTTAGAATATCCTATACCCACTCACAATCCTCTTCCCTTATCCTTTCTAGGTGAGCAGAACTCGCCATCCTTTAGACACAGTCCATTAATCCTTCTCCAAATCGCCTAGAACCTACGGTTTCGGTGTAACGCCGAACCAATCGTGAAAGTTTAAAATCGCTTATATCATACTATATTAGTAATAAAAGCTCAAAATCTGGCACTGCAGAACCTTGAGTGCAACTGGTGTCTACTCTTACGAAAATATTCATGTTTATAACAGTGATTTACCACACCATGCGGCCATCTTAATGATATATTAACCGATCCCAAAAGTGCGGTCCACCTACGCGGAACACATTAACCCTGCAGTAGTCGCGCATCTAGAAGTAACGTAAGTGGTCGCGCGGATTACATATGTAGTCCATTTTAAAATTGATCTTAAAATAATATTTGCAGAAAACTCTTTATTATTTTTATAAAAATACTATCAGTAGTGGTTATTTTTAAACATTTTATTAGCAAAACCTAATCACAACTCCTAAATTACAAAATAAGTAACCAAAACAAAAATCGTCTCTAAATAAGCATAAATATGACATTGTTTACTCAAATTGAGATCACTCACAATTTTTGTGTGAAAAACTAACTACTAAATTCGATTATCTGCACAGGATAGAGACATTTTCTTAAAATGATGCCCACATGTAAACATGTTGCACGCGGTACACATTTTTCTGGTCCTTATACAGCGGGTTCTTCACAGTCGGAAGTCGGACAGGAAATGACGCACTACCTTGCTCGATATCGACGGAGTTGCTTGAGTTTCATGATACACAATGCCAAAAAAGTATTTTATCTTGATTGTTAGGATGTTTGGTAATGATTTTCTTCGATTCTCCTATGAGCCAGTGGCTTCATCCGAGTTAAATCGATCCATTTTTCGTTTGCGCTACAAAAATCATCAATCCAGGCTTCTATCTATTACAGCTCGGCGATTATACTCTAAATTGATACTATAATATAAGAAAACTTATGTTATATAATATTCTACCACATTCACACAACACCATCTAGTCCCAAACTAAGCAGAGCTTGTACTATGGGTACTAGACAATGGATAAACATACATATATACTTTTTTTTTGTAAATACATACATATTATACAAAGAAACACCCAGACCAAGACAAACATCCATGTTCACGCACACAAATGTTTGACTTGAGCGGGAATCGAACCCGCGACCTTCGTCGTGGCAGTCGCTTACACTACCGCTTCGCCAACCGGTCGTCAAACCGGTCGTATAACAACAAATGTGAATAAATACAGTCTAATTATACCAATTTACTCAATTATAGATAAAAATATACAAAATATTATAACAGTAAAGAAGGAAAAAATACTTACGTAATCAGTCGCGCGGATTACAATTGTAGTCCACGCCCTTTTCTGAGCTCCTATGAAGGACCACAGGGCGCGAACTGCGCTGGCATTGCACTGAGCGAGTTGCCCAAAATATATTCATTTGAAAGTATCTAGCGGCTTATTTAGCTGGCGCTAACCGATTTTGAGAAATTATCGATTCTATATAGATGGATTACATATGTAATCCACGCGACTACTCCAGGGTTAATATGACAAAGATGTGTACAGATATAATAATGGCCACGATAGTCCGGGACGGCATCTGTGCAATACACTACGGTATGCGGACAGGCGTTTTACGAGCGGCCAAGTTGTAAACACCACTGCCCTGGTTATACGAATGAACAATAAAAATTTCAATCATTCTGCTGTAATTGCTGTAGTAGTGGTTTGACTGCTCGGTCATTTAAAGGTTTGTCATTCTTATTTTGTGGGACTTTTTATGTACCACTTGTTTTTATTTTTATGTTGAAAATTTTTTTATCAAGCCTAGTCTCTTAATTTGAATTATATGAGGCTGGTGGGAATATATGATTTCACTCCCGAGAATATTACTGTGCCATAATGTATTCTATAAGATGATAACAAACTTCAGAAGTAATTTTAAGTTGTAACAAACTTTAAGTATAAAGTTGTTCGTTTATAAGGATAAACCTTGAAAAGATGTAGGCCATAATAATAATTATATAGCTTTTGTCTAGAAATAGATACCTACGATAAGTTTGAATCAGTAAAATAAACAGCTATCATTTATTGTGCAGTTCCATTTAAATATTATGTTAATAACCGGGGTCCGCTATTTTCGCATGAAAGAAATATATACAAGGTGTAATGGACGGTGTATAATGTATTGAATCACTGGTATCGGTTTTCGGTACACCGTCCCTTACACACTGTATATTATTATTGTGCTCATCACCTACAGATCTGTCCTGAGTAGGAATCAAACAAACGAAACGATCCTTTGCACTGCAGTTATGGCTTCCAACCTCAAGATCAACTGGTCAAACAACACAGTAAAGAATTGCCTCGATACAGATGATACAATCAACAAAATGTGTTTTCAGTTGGCTGCAGAAAATTATCAAAAGTAGGTAGGTACTTAATAATCAAACAGCTCTGTATTCATTATCGATATTACGCACCTTACTAGCTCCAATCATTGGAACTAATTAGCAGATGTGTACAGGTGTTAATAATTATCATAATTACCTCTTTGATCACCGATTTCGAATGTTTGTATGCCGATTTGTCTGTGTGAACACTATTCATGGAACAATAGCTTATATTTGCTTCTATTTAGAAAGCAATTTAGCGTGCATGTTCATTTGTTGTGTGAAGTGTGCATTGTGGATACTTTGGTATAATTTTGTTTTTGCGTTTGCTGTGTGAACATAGTTTGGATGTAAGTGACTAATTTGAGTTCCTAATTGCCAGTGTTCATGTAAAATCCGTATCAAGCTATCGGCGCATAATGAGTAGTGTTCGCAGGGCATATTAAGTTTTTTTGAATAAGTTGTTAATAGTGTTTTACAAATAAAGAAACATTACAGAGAGTAGCATTTCTTTAAGATTCAATAAAGGATCAGACTAGGACATGACAGTTTAAATTGGTATCATTTTCACAGCCACGTGCAATTAACTACGGAATTCAATATTCGATCTATAGATAGATCTGTAGACTTTAGATTCGTTTTTGACATAAGCTCCATAAAAAAATATGTCAAACACAAATCTCGAATCTCAAAATCCATGTAGGTATGGATCGAATATTGAAAATGGCCAAATCATAATTGCCGTTAAGTGGTTGGCTTTTTAATATTTTTTGCAATAGTTTTTGCTCGCGGTCACGTATAGTGTCGAATGTAGCGCCATTAGAATAGGTTTTTGATTCTACGTGGTTTTTGAAGTTCAAAAGGTATTTGTTGCATTTTATTCCATCATATTCCGAGAGTTGAATGAAGAAGTTGATGAAAAGATAAAAGGGAGTCGACTGGCCTGGTATGGACATGTTATGCGGAGAGATGAGATGTATGTAGGTAAAAAAGTGATGAATATGCATGTAGAAGGACTAAAAGGGAGAGGACGGCCAAGGAAAAGATGGATGGACTGTGTGAGGATGGATATGAAAGAGAAAAGGGTAAACGATCGGATGACTGGTGACAGAGAAGTATGGAAGAGAAGGACATACTGCGCCGACCCCAAATAAATTGGGACCAGGGCAAGATATTCCGAGAGTTGTATAATCTATATGTACACGTGGAAAGTAGAACACTAAAGCATTTTCAGCAATGTAGCATACAGCCAAACGTAAGGCTTTAATACGACACAAATCAGTTTGGTAAATACCTAATACTAACTCGTTAATTTCAAATTATCATTGTCAGCATTTTGCTGTGTTTCTCTATAGGTAAGTATACACAGTGTGTAGATATTGTTAAAGCTAATAAATAATTAATTAACTGTCTAGAAGTAAGCCGATTTCTAAGAATATAACCACAACACAAAAAAGAAAAAAGCAATAAAATTTACATCTCGTGTTATACAACGCAGATTTAAAAAATATTAACTGCCGAGTATATATTTTATAATGAGGATTCTTTAAATAAACCATTAACGTCGATTGCAATGGCTTATCCATTAAGCTTTTGACTATGTAAACATTGTCTACGTTTCCATATTGTACCGTAAATGGAAACGGCATAATAATAATAAACATTTCGTGTTTGCAATTTTTTTTATTCCGTAGTCTTTATATAAAATAGTCTGAATATTTTGGCATTCGATTCTAATCATACTTCGTCAAGCAAGAATTCAATTTCAGTCGTACTGTACTGGTATTATTTCTAGGTATGAGGGTAGGTACGGAAGCAAGATAGGTATGTGTAAGAAATTGTCACCTTATTATTCTAATACTCGAACAACATTGTTTATTGATGTACTTTATTTTATTTGCTACGGACAAACCTGCAAATAAAATATTAAATATATGGACATAATATAGCTAACTATATTACTACCCTAATCTCGTAGGGCAAATCTATCAACCAAGTCTATCAACCATGACACTTACACACATTTGCGATACACTCACACACATATACACACACGCGCGCACAACACACGCACACGTGCACACACACGCACGCTCACGCGCCCACACACACGCACTCACGCGCACTTACACTCTCATACACATCTACACAGCAATACCATGAGCAAAGCTTTTTTTAATTTTATAATTTTAATTTTATATTTTATTTTTATGAAATTAATTGCTATCACTTATCTCTGCATGCCAATTAATTAATTAACTTAGTCTTATATAATATATACGCGCATTTAACCTTAATTTATAGGCTTGTATAAATCGGAAGAGCAAAGTTTCCTATCACAAGCATTATTTAGCTTAAAATGAGACTCCGCATATAATGTGTAACCTATAAATTGTAGAAAATTAAATAAACATTTTATTATTATTTATTATTAGTTTTAAACAGTCGTCCTTAAAACCTTTGTCGTATTCTAAATTAGACATTGAAACTAGACAAAAGTGAAAAGCACTTTTTTGTTTTTCACTGATTTGTCTAGTATATATTAGTAAACTTTGCTACACATCCACCAGACAAAAGTATTTGATGCAAATTCGAAGTAGCCTGTGGTTCTTAATCTTATGATTCGAGTCAATTATTCGTTTCATTTCGTTTTCGTTAAAATAATTTAGCGGGTCTTAATCGCGTAAACTTAACTCGCGGAGCACCTGGTCATCATTCATCATCACATCATCGTTTTATTTATTCATACTCTTACATTGTTTCTTCTTCTAAAATATAGACCAACATTTTGCATCCGGCACTATTCTTGCATCGTACAAGACAACAACTTAACGCAAGTTTTTTTAATATAGAGTCACGCCCCGAAGTGGTAGGCAGAGGTATAATATTACACCCACATTTCGCCATTATTTTTTAAGTCCCACGTAATAGGGGGCGCCTATTGTCGTACCGGGCACATTACCAGACTCCGTGCTGCTACTGAGAATTTCCTAACGGAATAACCCAATAATACTTTGCCCGACCCGGGAATCGAAGCCGAGACCTCCCAATCCCACGCGCATATTTATGCCGCGAGACCAACGAAGCAAAACGTTTTAACGCAAGTATGGGCTGATTTTTTATTCCTTACTACACTTCGCCCACGGCTCTGCTCACGTGGGATCATTTTACGCCCTTGGGGTGGAAATATCCAAAAATGCTCTCTCCTTTACTCCCCTACACTCCCCGAGGAATAGATATATAGACGCCAAATGTCAGCTTCTTGCACCCAGTAGTTTCGGCTGTGCGTTGTCTATCAGTCACGCAAGAATATTATATATGCAGATAAAGTACCCACCTCCATACAATCCTACTTATAATATAATATTCTACCACATTCACACAACACCATCTAGTCCCAAACTAAGCAGAGCTTGTACTATGGGTACTACACAATGGATAAACATACATACTTATATACTTTTTTTTGTAAATACAAACATGTTATACATAGAGACGCCCAGACCAAGACAAACATCCATCTTCACGACACAAATGTTTCAATTGAGCGGGAATCGAACCCGCGACCTTCGGCGTGGCAGTCGCTTACCAAAGAGTAAAGTAATATAGATGGTCGCTTACACACCCCTTGCGCCAACCGGTCGTCTAAAATAAATATAACGCCCAGTATCAACAATGTCAAAATAACTTTCAAACTACGCCATCTGTGCAGACTTGCCTCTCGAAACTACGCGTTTGTGTCACTGCAGTTAGGCTGGTTTCAGAGTGACGCGCGCGGCACTCGCCGTCGGCCAGCGCCGCATAGGGGTATTTTACATTCCTAGCCGGGCGAAATTAGTAAAATCAAATTTTAACACAAAAGCAAAAATGAATACTTGTCAGTGAGCCAGGTAGCTACTGATCAAAATACGACCCTTTCCGGGCTCCTGCGCCCGCGCCAGCCTGCCACAAAACAATCGGAACTTGATCGTTGTCGCATGCGTTCGCGTCAGTTACTGGCTACATTAAAAACGTACCGTGATTGATACCTCGGTGCATTTTTATTGTGAGTTATTTAACCAAAACTACTATGGATTATCATAATACAGGTAAGAGCAGTTTTATATATTACGATTTACTAATGTTAACGTGTATTTTTATTATTCAAAATCAATTTATAATTGTCTCAATTTTTAAACCGTTTTTTTCTGAATTGTGCATTTCAAAGTGATTATAATTATCCTTCCGAGTGCTTCCGGCTAACGATTTCTGTTGTAACGTATGACAAAAACTGTCAGATGATAGATATTTTACGATTTGAGTGCTACTTTTTGCTACTTTTCTCAAAACTTACACGTTAGTGCTGGTGTTAGCTAAAAACTATTAACCGTTATTTTCAAGCAAATTATGAAATGTTTTATTTTTTATTATTTTAGGGATACCACAAAGTTGTAAATAGAGAATACCTGTTCAATAAAATGCAGCAACAAGAGTTACATACTTTTGATGAAAAAGTTGATTAATTATTTGGAAAATTACCGTTTAACGACTGACAACTTTAATAAAGAACTATTAAAGGTTTTGAAACATTTGATTGTTTGTTCACTTTTAAAAAGCTTCCGATAAAAAAATGGCAAGTGAGGTCAGATTCGGACAAAGCTACAGTTAGAGAAAGAAAAGTCAACATACAACGAAGATTTAGAAACGAAACTGGATTAATTGTGGATGTGCCGAGAGCTGGGTTCGGCAATACCAATGATGGTTACAACAGCAGGTGATTTTTCGGTGACCCACAGAAGGCTGCAGAAATTACCGGTATCGATTACAACCTGATATTCAGACTTTAAATAATTCTCGAGGTAATTTCAAGCGGTCATAAGTTGACTTGTAAAAGGACTTGGACAAAATGTGCCCCACGTTGACCAGAAACAAGCGGTTGTAGATAAGATATATAAATCATACAAGGAATTTTAAAGTACTTTTTACATTCCATTGCAGTCGCTGAAAAGAAAATAATTTAAAAGAATTTGAAGCGATTTCCTTTTATTTGACTTTGTTTGAATCTACCGATAATGTTGCCACGTAACAATGATAAAAGATTAGTGTAGGTAAAAAATATAGCAACAGAATAGGCTTGTGTCCGCTAAAAATAAATCGGTTTGATTGTAGTATCTATAGATTCATTATGATTTTAAGATGTCAATAAAGTTTATTATTAATTATAAAAAGGTAAGATTAATGTTATTTTTAGGATTCTAAAACTAAAATTAATATAATTATTTATTCTTGTGACAGTGAACACCAATCAGAGAGCATTAGGTCAAACAGTACGTCCGCCATGCATGTTGTTGACAACAACAAAATACAACTAAAAGGTCAAACTTCCTACCTGTCAAATCGAAAATAACAAAATAAAAGTAGGTACATCAGACCATTCATTCATGGTTTGTTTTGTTTTGTATCTACTTTGTGATATCAGTCAACCGCCACGATGGTTTACAGCGTTTTCGTGTCAAATTCAAAAAGGTTTTTAAAAAGCCGTAATTAGTAATTCTGCTGATCGATTTTTGAAGAAAAAATCAGGTGTTTCAGTTTAACATCTAATAAAGGAACTAATCAATCGCCAACTACATTTTAGGACACAAGCCTATTGTAAGAGTTAAAATACGCGTAATCTTAAGAATGATAAAATCAAATTAAAAATGGGTTCAAAATATAGTCCAAAATCCACTGACTAACAGGGTTATTTTAATGCAGCTCTGGTATCACCAAGCTAATGTCAAAATAGTTGACATGTTGACTTATCGTCTTATCCATAGAGTAAAGTAATACTACGGAGGTCTTATCTTTCGACGTACGCACCTTTTCGGTTATAGTTTACTTCTAGACGAGAGTATTATACTTATATTTTATATGATGAGAGTCCCTCAAGCAAAGACCAACAATAAATAATAGAAACTTAGGACAATAAAATGCATGATAACTAAAATAGATTATATAACTAATTACATTATATCAATACATTGTGAAATATTGTCAAAAAATATGTCATTAATAATTTATTTCCAACCATAATAACTTTTTACCACTGCTGCTTAGCTTAATGCGCCTTTCTTATTGCATAACTAGAAGACTTGTTCTTTAAAATTATGTATGTTTCATCTCTGTACTTGCTGGGGCACAGGCCCATATGATTTTTGTCCATCTCCTTTACTGGTTACTGTTGGGACACAGCAAAACTCTATGTCTCGCACTACGACTGGCATCCGATGAGTCCGACTATGCACAAAATTTTGAGGCATGTTGCTACAATAATGAAAAAGGCGTTATTGCCTATAGGACTTCTATCGGAAGAGGGTGCTGAAGCCAGAAATAAACATTTCAGGATGTATAGGTATAATTTTGCGAGGAAGTTTTTGAGAGTAGATTGCAATGCAAATGTAATAAATCGCCTTTTACTATCCTCTGATATACTTTTCACAAGTCTGAGGCCAAAGCCAAAGAGCAGGATCCATTTCTTTTCAAGAGAAGCGATAGCTATGTTGTTGCCACCTTCTCCAGAATCTCAAGATGATTCCGATTCGGAATCTGAAACAGAAGAGGCCAGAGAAAGTGATGATGAACCCTGGCATTCTTCCTCATCAAATTATATTTATATACACTTTTTATGTAATTAGTTAATCAATAAAACCTTCTCCAAATCATGAATACTTCTTTATTTTATCATCATGTCAGCCCATGACGCTCACTGTTGGATAAAGGCCTTCCCAATCGTCGTCTGTAAATATTAGTAAGTCCTACCTACTTTACAGCAGAAAAAACCGCACTAATAATTTCGCCCGGCTAGGAATGCTAAATACCCCTATGCGCCGGTCAAACAGCGCGTTTGGCGCGCGGACCACTGTGAAACGAGTTCGCGTTTCTCTTTGCAATGTATGAAGCTTCGGCAGCGCCGGCCGACGGCGCGCGTCTCACTCGCGGCGCGTTTGAACTGCGTGACTATGAAACGCTACTACTAATCTAGTGTAATTGCAAGAGCGCGCGTGTGGCCGGCGCCGGTCAAACGCGTGACTCTGAAACCAGCCTTAGAATGCAACAGGCCATGCCTGTACCAGTTCAACGTCCCCGTATTTCATTCAATCAACACCAAGCCTGCTGGATTTGCAAGCTTAATATTTGCATACAATATTGTTGTTCCTACGTGATATCTGCCCATTGTTGTGGACACGCCCATGTATTATTTGTGAGGGTATCCTATATTGAATATTGTGTGAACAGATATAGAAATACCGTAGCCCTTCTAATAATATGATATTGTTTTGATCAAATCGATAAATATCCTTATTTCTTGCAATAGTTGCTAGCTTATGCTACACATGGTAATCCAATCAGAGAAGGGAACAGTTCTTATAAATTTTTGGCTGCCTGAATCACTTGTCAAAAAATCACTTATTCACAATTATTAGTCAAGCCGAAGTTCATGCAAGAAACGCATAAGTATTGATTTATAAAATAGAAGATGACAATTACTTATCGCCGGATTCAATATCAGATCTATCCATGAGTTTGGAGATTAGAGATGTACCTATATTTGACATAAGTTCCATTCAAAATATGTTTCTCTAATCTCATAATCCATGCATAGATCGTATATTGGAACCGACCGTTTAAGGTAATTTTCGTGAGACCTTTTTCGTGCTCATCTAGCATGGATGACGCGAGACCTTAGGCGGCACAAAATAGTCAGTAAAGATAAAATATAGTCCAATATAGATGCTAAAGGTAAAAAATAGTACAAAGGATAGTGTGAAGATTATAGTTAACACTACGCTCAAGAGCGCTTCAAAAGTTTACCGATTCAGAAACATCGGAGTACGTTTTTAAAAATGTCAGCAACCACGTTAAGTTCAGTAGGCCATAAATACCGCTCATACGAGCCGCCGCGCTAAGAAAGGTCACCGAAGTGTAAACGTGCCGCGTGACCTTTGGACAGATTACCTTTATTTACATACGTATATTTATGAGTGTGTGCGTGTCGTCTTCATTCTTGAAATTCGTGGTAAATTGACGTGATGTTGTTTTTGAAGTGGCGTTTGAAGTGATGCTGTGCCAATCTCGTTTAAAAAATTGTATGTTTAGTAATTGCTGATAAGGTCCACAAGGCTCCAAATATAGGGGTCGACCCAGTGCACGTTGGGCAGATGAAATAGTCGCGACAGCAGACAGAAACTGGCACCACACAGCAAAACTCAGGGATCCTTGGAGAAGGCTTTCATCCTTAGGAGGTCTATCCATTTTTTTTCAATTTATAATAATTATGTTTTATTTAGTATAATTGCTGATAAGTCTGCAGTTTTGGTTAATAAAGATAACGTTGTTTGATCTTCTAGGATGTGGTGATCAAACAACTTGCAATATGCTTCGCTCTGAACTCCGAAGCGCAAATTGGTATGAGAGCTGCTGGTATAAGGCTGGGATGCTAACTGTTTCATAAATTAGCCAGCACGAATGTATTAAATCAAAACAACGAAGGGAAGGACTGGCCTGTGCTGGCACAAGGTAGAGATGTGTGGAAGGAGGAGAGGGAGGCCTTTGCCCAAAATAAATAAATAATACAACGAGTGCTTTATAACATACAACATTAAAGTCTATTTTTATAGTAACTATTTGTTTGGTTGTACCATGTAACAATTTTAATATTACACTTACATGCAGACGTGTTTGTGTAGATTGCAAATTGAATCAAGTTAATCAAATCAGTAATGTACTTACTATTACGTAACCGCGGAACCTAGTTACTTATAATGTCTAGATAAGTGTCATAAACCCTTAAACATAAACAAAATCGCCATTAAATCCGTAAGATGTCATCATCATCAGCCCTTTATACTGTCCCACTGCTGGGCATGGGCCTCTTCTCACTATGAGAAGGGTAAGGCCGTAGTCCACCACGCTGGCCAAGTGCGGGTTGGCAGACTTCACATGTCTTTCGAGAACATTATGGACAACTCTCAGACATGCAGGTTGCCTCTCGATGTTTTCCTTCACCGTTTAGCAAGCGATAATTAACAATTTAATACGCATTTAACTCCGAAAAGTCATTGGTGCGTGCCGTGGATTCGAACCCGAGACCTCTGCATAGCAGTCTGTCGGTCTCTCCACTCAGCTATCGCTGCTCATAAGGTGTAGTTTTATTTAAATCCTTCAAGACCTCTAATTTTCTGGCACCGTTACGACCTTATAAATATAGTTCGAAATAACAAAGAGCCTATTATGCAAAACAAATATTCTATTTATGATTTAAATATTTCGGATTTTGTATAGTTGAAATACGTTATAACATTTCAGGTTGCTCTGGAATTGTTCCCATAACAACTTGGGTTTACCTTACTCGTGCCTATAAATTATTTCTAACCCAAATTGTTTAATATTATCTCCAAGAATATCTACTCACTATATTGACGACTATCTACTGAAGAAAATAACATTCTGCAAACAAAATACTTTTATCTACCTAATATGAGTCTAGATAGACACTCAAGAAAAATTCACCTGAATATGTAGGCACTTGATTATTTTACTTCTAAATATAAATTGCCCACTTCACTTGAAGGAAACATCCCTCTTCAGACTCCGTGAAAATATAACATCAAAATAACGTTGTAGCCTTGTTTATAACCCTGTGCTAAGATATTTTTACCGACAATTTTGTTAATACAATTCACTGCTTTCTTTGTGAAATTTAATATATTATAAATCAAATTTTATTACACTATTGCTAAAGCAAAAATGCTGCTAAATGGCCTCAAGGGTTTTTTTTCACTCATAAATCATATTAATTGTTTTCGTGCAGCGACCGGCCGAAACGGTTTCAGATTTGTTCTCAGTACAGTTTGTGGGTACAACTCGATTAGCAAATTTTTGTTAGAGGTATACTCGTACACACCGTAGATTTAATCCTTTGCGATTGCTTAAGTCGTGTATTAACAATTGTTTACATTGGCTTCATAAAATTGATAGACTGATTAAATATTACTTCCCCTATTTTCACTTAGCACACTTACCTACTATAGGTAAGGTTATATGGGCGGTTTCAGATTAGCATATTTTTCTGCGCGTATACGGTCGTTTCAGCATACCCGCTTACACGCGCGCTACATTATGCGCTTCAAAAACCGGACTCACGTGAACGGGCATATTTCGGCGTGACCGTTCGAAACGGTAGTGACATCTTGTCAGTGTCAACATGGATTCTGACGGCTCGCGCTTATACGAGCTTAGAAGCGCGTCAACGCTCGCACGAGTTACGCGTGTGCCAAAAGGCACGCTTATAAGCGCCTACAATCCTACATGCGCTTCCAAAAACGAGCTTATACGCGCGTATAAAACGCTAATCTGAAACTGCCCTATAGTGAAGACAAAGCAAGTGCAAAACGGTTATACCTCTATTTTCATCCAGTCAGCGCTGCTTCATATCCCGACAGATTTTAAGTGGGGTCCCTGGGGGGTTACAAATAAAATTGAATCCCTTTGTAATGCAAGAAAATACCCTTTGAATATCAGTATTAGAGTGAGCCTACATAGAATACCATACCTGAGGATCATGTTTTGATTACTATTTTTTCCGGATAATGGGATGATGAATGTTGTTTGAAGTATGGTGAACCTTTCTTCCGAATTACTACTGGTTATTAGCTAAGTGTACGAATGAGGGTTGTATTTGGTTTGCTAACGAATATTATTGAATGTTGAAATAAATTTTTCACACAAAATATGTGATATAAAACAAAAAATTCGTCAACGTCAGTAAAACCGAAGTATTTGTACATTAAATTAATTAAATATCGCCAGTAAGACACGTTTCAATAAAATTGTATGATGTGTGTATAAATCGCGAAAGTTTAAAATCGATTAATAAATGTCCTGTTTATAGTCATGA
Organism: Euclidia mi; assembly: GCA_944739405.2. Classification (NCBI taxonomy): domain Eukaryota; kingdom Metazoa; phylum Arthropoda; class Insecta; order Lepidoptera; family Erebidae; genus Euclidia; species Euclidia mi. The sequence goes on from OX123183.2 coordinate 32,867,856, forward strand.
AAAATCTGTCTTCTCTGTAATAAACGCCTTATATATGTCCGAATTATTTTCTACCGCGTAAGCATTATAAGGAATATAAAAATTACAGTTAGCGGATACCCAAATTTTTTAATACCATTTTTATATGGTTTACGTGAATTTTGGTAGTTGATATCAAACTAAAGCTTTTGAATTTAACTGCCAATATTTTTATTACTACATGGCTCATGAAATATCCCTACTTATCTTTGTAAATGTACCTACACAACTCAAAGAATGCTGTCAATTTAAATAAATTTATTGAAATAAGTACCTTAGAATTATACAAGATATGACTAATAATTAATAAAATTCTAGTGAAGACTGCTTCATTTTATAGCAAGAACTTTAATGTAAATAAAAAACAACTGTGATTGCATGCCGTTTCTCAATGCAGTCTTTCATGACGTCGTGTTATCTATATTACCACAGCAGTATTTGAATCTGATAAAAAAATAAATATTAGTATTCTGTCTTCACAAAAGAAAACCATCACTAAATCAGACAAATACAAAATAAAAAACGTTTGAAAATAATCTAAATTCATACTGTATTTCATTAAAATTTATTCACAAGGATAACCGTAAAAAGTTGGCAGCGCGGAACGTAAGGTACATTGTCTTACCTCAAATTAAGAGTACGCGGAGCACAGCGAACAATTATAATCCTGGTACGGCATCCGAGACATTCAAATCCAGATTGCAACTGGGAATTTCTCGTCGTCTGCCATATCAACTTAACATGCAGAGTGCATAGAACTTATGTGCTTGTATCTTGTGCCTTGTAGATTAATATTTGAGTTGTATCAACCCAGTTTACTATATTTTAAATGTTGAAATTCCATTAAAATAAGATTTTATGTCACGAGGTTAAAAAAATGACTGTTCATTGACCTTAGAGACGTCATTTTCTAAACCATGCCTTACATTGAGACTCAGGAAGGGTATTATTATCATTATAGGTAAGCTGTTCTCGAATTGACCTAATAGAGCTAGAAAAAGAACTCCAGTCTAATTGCAATACAAAAATCATAGCAACACAAACCTTTGGTAGTTACGTCTCGGACAACGGCAAACATCGACAGACGACCACTATACGAATTTTAAAGCAACAATAACCCAAACCGTACTTCGCATAGTATCGAAGGCTTGCAAACTCAAAATCAAATACCTACTACATTTAAATTTTCTACAGAAAGTAAACCTGAATAGCTCCATCATAAAATACTTTATCATTGTCTCAGCATCTAACTTAGAATGTACTTGCTGAAGCGAGTTTCTTCATAAAACAACAAACCAAGTTATATCTCGCTAAGGAACTTTCTTTCCCGTCGATGTATGCAAATAATGTCCTCTTTATACAAAAATGACAGTGAAATACACCGCTAACTTTTTATCGCAGAGATGTGACGGCGACGCGACAGCGACTTGGCAATTTATTTTATTCGTAGCTACTGGGTTTGAACACAGTGGAATATATTGAGATATTCATTTACGGTTTTTTTTGCAGCGGTTGATGTTGTGCCGGAGTTGATTAAACTGATGGACGCGTTTAAACTCCGACTTACTTATATACTTAAGCGCGCTGATCGTTTGCAGAAATGGTTTATATCATAACTTTTTATGCATTAAAAATACGCTCAAATTCTTTTACAACAATGCATCGTAATATTCTAAACGCTTTATTTAATTGTAGTGGCTGTGTATGTTTTGCAAAATATGAGCTTAATAATTTAGCAGATATTGTATATCTAATGTGTATTTAATGACGGTCCTTAATCCCACATTCTGGCGTTAATTGGCTTATATAGACTCACAAACAGTATTTGTGGTCTCTATTTTGTTTTTACACTTAAAAAGTTTAACGGTCCGATGATTTATGGTAAAATTTATTAGCAGATAACATCATGCGATTTTCGTTCTAGTTTTAAATTTATCTTGAAGATTATTTACCTCTAGATGTGGAACATCTGTAGGTACATGATGCTAGAAGCATAAAAAACTGACTCGCTACCGCAATAACCTAGTGGAAAGATCAATAAACTGCTAAGCAGAGTTCAAACCTACGACGTGCACCAGTGACTTTTTAAAGGATTATATTATTAATTATCGCTGACTGAATGGTAAAGGAGGTAAAATATCGGGAGGAGGATCTGCATCTCTGAGTGTTTTTCACAATGTTCTCGAACGACAATTGAAGCCTACCAATCTACGCTTGCCCAGCGTGGTGGATTATGTGGTGGATGGTCTTACCCGTCTCTTGATGTGAGAAGCCCCGTGCCCAGCAGTAGAACAAGTAATAAAAACAAGCTGACTTTTATTAATTTGCTTTACCAATAGATTTCCTCTGATGTATTCAACGGAACTGCGAATGTATTTACGACGATATAATCATAATATTATGACTTTTGACTATCAAATCCATTCCCATAAAACCATATACCACCACACAATCACCGCAAACTACAACCTATACCTCAAAACAAAGAACTGATTTACAATAAATTTTTTATCGGTTATATTAGCCAAAGCACGAAGTTAATAAGATCCCCTGGGTATCACAAAAAATCACCAAGGGCAGGAACAAACCCTCGTTTGTTACGACAGTTACGACCATGACTCCCATACCAAGTTCTTAAGTTATTTGCGGTGAATTATAGTATCTTCTGTATTTATAAGTTCTTATGATAATACTTTTATATATCTGAGTTTTTCGTTGGTGTTGGTATTCACGTTGATCTTTTTATATTATTATTGAAAACTAGACGACGCGACGCCCGTAACTAAGACCACACATTTTTTTTATTTAACCGTTTCTTTCCAGTCCCATAGGTCCCTGAGGAACATACATGCCAAATTTGAGCTTCTTGCGCCCATTAGTTTTGGCCGTGGCTTGTCTGTCAGTCAGTCAGTAACGCAAGAATTTTATATATTACTAGATGAGCCCGCGGTTACACCCGCGTTATTTAAGGCTACTGCTCCACTCCCGTGGCTCATAGCGTGATGTTATATGCTTTCTTGATAAATGGGCTATCTAACAGTGAAAGAATTTTTAAAATCGGTCCAGTAGTTCCTGAGATTAGCGCGTTCAACCAAACAAACAAACAAACTCTTCAGCTTTATATATTAGTATAAGATACAAATAATCTCAAACTAACAGACGCTTGAAATTTAATACAAGGGAGTCAGAACTAGACACATCAAATCGAACTCAGACAATAACAGGTCTTGAATTTCATAAGTAAAGTGCTCACACAAAATGTATATACACATGTGTCTATGTGACATTAATCGTGGGTTTCAACTGTCACTTCTAATTTCTTTCTTCTATTGGTTGGAAGAACAATTATCCCCTGGGTCTTTCCGCAACCTTCATATTCCGCTCACCATTGCCCGTGGCTTTGCCTGCTTGGGACTGCGATTATCAAAGCAAAAGGTAGACCATGTGCTATTCTGACGTGTCAGTTGTATTATCGCAAAATTTCATCAACATCGGTTCTGTAGTTTTTACGTTAACAACCATCCATCTAATCCAACAGCTATAAATAAATAGTCAGATATGTTTGATCAGTTTTATATAAAAGTTACATGTCTATATAGTTACACTAGCTGACCCGGCAAACGTAGTTTTGCAAATTTTTTTTTTTTGAAAAATAGATGTTGGCCGATTCTCATAGATAAGCACAAAAAATTTCATCGAAATCGGTCTAGCCGTTTCGGAGGAGTATGGGAACGAAAACTGTGACACGAGAATTTTATATATTAGATATATAGGTAGGTACGTAGATAATTTTCTGTCATATAATGTTGACCACAGATTTCTGTCATAAACGTATATTTATTACTGAATATATCCTAATGAAAATCGAGCTAAGTGGCGTGACATTGGAGAGGCCTATATCCAGCAGTGGACTACAGCAGGCTGATGATGATGAAGATGGTATCCTAATGACTGGAAACAAAAATAAACATTTAAATAAAGAGACCAAAGAGGCAGTCAACCAATACTCATATCTAAATATTTTAAGACAAAATTCATACGAACTATTACATGAAATAAAGGCCATCGCTACCGCCACAAAATATCCTTACTAAACTTAGCACACATATATATCATCAGACTAACTTCTAGCAACTTGGCACCCCGTGCTTGCACACACAGAGGGTGCCAAGTTTCTCCCATTAGTATTAAGCCTCGCGCTCGTCCCAGTCGCAACTTGTTGCAATTTCCAACAACTTTCTATTACCTAGCCAATACTATGCAATTTGCTACCTCATCCAATAAAACTAGACAGTCTGCAGCTGACAAAGTACATTAGCAAAAGTAAAAATTCTGTCTGTAGCAATAGTTCTTTCCTGTAGTTCTAAGTGGAAGAGGGAATTGGGAGGACTGTTTCTTTTTATCTCGATTTAACATAATGTAGTGAATAGTAAAGGAACTAAGAGATACATTTTTATTCGATAATCTTCTTCTATAAATATCTAGTCTACAGCTGTAGAGAGTTGTTGTCAGTTTACAAAAAACAAAGTGTATATGTACGTTTCTTCATTGTCTAGTACCCATAGCACAAGCTGTGCTTAGTTTGGGACTAGATAGTTAAGTATCTATGTGGCAGAATATTTCAATTATTAATAAAAACTTTCATTTGGAGTACAAGCACTCATTAGATACAAAAAGCATTATCTACACACAATGACACAATCTACTTTAATATAAATATATTTTATTCGTGTCAATCTATAAAAGACGAAGGCAACCAGATTTGTATATAAGCCTCACCACAGTTACTTCGGTTATACACTTGCAAGTGAACTTAGCTTGTGGTGTTTTAGTTGATGCATTTATTTGCGATATTTTTTTAAATATATAACCATATTCAATACTTTCACTTATTTAAAACCGTCGCAACCATATCGCACAATACTTGTTGTTTTATACAAATTTTGTAACTTCCTATTTGGCCATGTCCAGGTATAAAGGTCCAACAATTTCGTTGGAAGTACACAGTACTGAGCAGTTCTATAATATAAGGATGTCTATGAACCCTAATCAACGTCCGAGGATTTGGGGGAAAACTCATAACGTCGCATTACATTGTAACAGGGTCTCTCAACGGACATTGAAGCTTAGTTGATAGTCTTGAACGAGAAGGCTTTCTTTTGACTTTTTGTGGGCAAAAGAATTAGTTGAGTGTGATTTTGTAGAAGTCGATTTGTTGACTGGTTCGGTAACATTTGAAAGTCATGTTTTTATTTTTAAGCAGAGGAAAATCTTTTATAAGCAAGTATAGGCGGACTAAATTAAATTTTCTTGACGCACGTTTAATAAGACAATTATAGAATTATAAGACTTTTTCAACCTATGAAAAAAAAAACACATATGCGGTGTTATACGTTTGAGTATCAGAGATCTGTGGTGTCCAGTAGGACCTAACTGAAAGGACCGATTTAGATGAGTTTTTTTGGTTGAAAGCTGACCTGCTTGAAATGGTTCAAAGCTACAATTTATTTGATAATATGGCTAAACAAGGTGTTATGATGTTAGGCGTATGTCATTACAGAATTACAAAGATTAAATAATGACAGTCCAATTATGTAATATAATTTAAGAGGTCCTGAGATGGAATGCCAGCTCTTTATCGCACATCAATGTAAACACAAATATTTAATAACTTAGTTGAATAGTTTAATCGATAAAAGAACCGGCTGTAACTTAGTGGAATAGTTCAACGGATAAAACTGCTAGCTGCAACAGAAACTTGCCCTGTCTGAACGCTGTCTGGCTGGAATGTGGTTATTTGCCCTCGTTAATCTCAATTTAGAACGATCGGCAAATGCTACATTGTATTGTGCACTGAGAGTACCGTACCAATTTATCACGTATAAAAAAATAATTGACTGGTTGCGATGGATTTTGCTCAAAATTGGTGTATAGGGAAGGATTTTGGTAATACAAAGTTAAAAATATAATTTTAAGGCACTAAATGCTCTGAATCAATCAATATAGGCAGTCTTTTTTTAAAATTGGTTATCTTTTTTTGAAAATAGCAATTATATAGCTATTTTTTTTAAATTACCTTTTGTCTTAACTTATACTATAAGACCTTGCTAAATATTATGCTTCTAAGGTTATGGGAATACGCACATGAGCACAAGCAACACTAAAGTAGTCACAAATAATTGCATTGCCGCTCTTTAAGTTGGGAAAATGAATAGGAAGGGGAGTGGTAAAAGGGATTGTAAATTGACAATAGCCTTTTGTATTTTATGAAAATATTAACCTGATAACTTCACTCATTCCTGGGAAAACCGGTTTTGATAGATAGACAGAGTGACCTACAGACGTATCAGATGTACTTAAGAATGCATCGTCCAGGGTAAAGGTTTTCTTTTACATGTTGAAAGAATTTTGAGGATGATAAAATGCCACCAAAATTATTTCGGTGATGTACAACTATAACAGACTGTCAAGGAGTGTAGGATTAATATGGATAAGTATGATAAGACATTCACTTATTATTATTCTCGCATAATTTGATACTTTCTTGACTTAATCCTTGTTATAACAACAACATGTTTATCCTTGGAGATGTCACAGTTTTCGGAATATACTTTCTGTATAAGTTTCAGCTTCTTTCTTTATAAGTTTCCTTATAAGTTTCAGCTAAAACTTTTGCGCGAACAAGTTTTGGAGGTTGTTGGTCTTTATCGAAGCGTATCGTGTACGCGAAATATGTTCCAGTTTGTTATATTCAGAAGTTGTTGTAATATAATAAAAATACGTTAGCACTTTATTAAAATTTCGTGTTCACGGAAATCTACGCGCGGTGTTTGTTAATTAGTGAGATGGAGGGTTGTGAAATGTTGTGTGATAATACATTTAGATGTAGGTATACGTATTTAATAATATAGTCGTTAAAAGTGCTTTAAGCGGCGTTACAAATGTAGACCATTTCCTACGCCGCTTAAAGCACTTTTAACGGAGAACTATTGCACCACCGTCTTTTTGTGTCTTAATGAAATACATTAAATGAAGAAGAAACATAAGAACATGAGGTTCGCTCAAACAGCCTTTGCTAGATAGATTAAAGGAAACACCAGAACCCTTATCCTTACTTTCTCTTTATCTGTCTGTCAGTGCCCAATATTTCTAAAATAGACAACTTCTGCACTAGAATCAAATCACATATCACAGGGACTTTTAATGAAAAGCATTCAATCATCGGATACAAAGTACAACCAAACAACAATTTGTGAGTCCCACAGTCTTGTGATCACGAAATCGAAATTTTGATATCATGCAAGGCGCCAATTTTAAACGGAGACAAATGACGAATTAAGCTTTCAAAAATTAGACTTACCTACGTTTTTATTGTTCATCGTGATAAATATCAATGTTCAATACATAAATATGTAGGTGGTACTATGAATATCGAATACAGTATAACATTGTGTAAATTACTACATAACCCAGAGTCCACGCAGGCTCGACTATGTCCCGCCACGCCACTATATCGCCTTCAAGATAAACCAATATTTTGCTCCTCCAAATAGGTAATATTGTGTTATGTTTAGAAGCGGCTTGATCTCTATATTATTATCTGTCTATTCGCAGTCTAACAAAGAAATATATATTTTCAGTCGCACAAAAGCCACGCCTAAATGATATATTTGTGTACAGAACTTCATTTTCTCGTGTTGCACAATACTGAATATCAAATCGCGTTAATGGGCTTTTGTTGTTTATGAAATCATTTACACTACTTACACTATCAGCTGGTCGTTACTAGATATTTTTCATGACTTCGTGGAACTTTAGAATTGACTAGAGGACCCGTGCTGCTCCACAGCATATTTAATATTATAAAAAAGCTCTTACATTATAGGTATGATGAATTATCGTCACCAAGAATGGAAATCACTTGAAAATTGTTGATGGTAGAATTAATCAAATCTGAACCCGTTTCCACCCGTGTTTTTTTAGCAGTAGGAAGACCATCCGGTACCAAATCTCCAACTGGGCCGTCATTGACCAAGATTCTTTGTTCAAACGTTCTCTGACCATTTTTCAATTTCCTTCCAAGATCCATAATTATAATTCAAAACACAACTACTCACAAAAAATACGTTATTAAATCAGAAACTTAAGTAACTATCTTACGCTAACTTCACTTTTTTATTTTATCTGTCAATATTTTACTATCAAAATTAAAAAAATATACCTAGATAAACAACTTTTTTTTATAGGTAAGTAAGAAAATAGATTTTATTTCTGTTAGCTAAATATTTCTATGAGAAGCACGATTTATTTTGTTTTGTATATGGGTGTGATTAATCCATCATAATTTAGAAATGTAATGGTAACTTTGGTAGAAATGGTACTTTTGTTAGAGATGGTAGTTTTGGTAGGAATGGTACCTTTGTTTGCATTCGTAAATAACATTGCTACCAAAACTACCATGTATGCCAGAAGTACCATTTCTACCAAAACTACTTCTTCTTCGTCGTCACACTCTTGGCAGAGTGGTCGTGGTTGTCACGTTAAGGGTGGTGGTACCAAAACTACTATTACTACCGAAATTACTATTCCTATCAAAACTACTATTTGTACCAAAACGACTATTCGTACTAACACTATCATATCTACCATTTTTCTAAACTACTATTTCTATCAAAACCGCTTATTATATGACAATAGTACTATGAACCGCTGTAATATGTTCCACATTAAAAAAAATTAAGATGCCCAAAGAAAGTCCGTAATATAAAAACTCAAAGAAAATCCTAACATAAAACGTAATTTACTCGTCTGTAAGGTTGATTTTCCCAACATTAGGCGGGAATTTCACTACATTTGGGGAAAAATCCTCGGGTATAATGACGTCGTTACCGCGACCCTGTCATGAGGGTCGATAGAGGAACACTGCGGTGTTTTAGTGGGTATGCCACCCCGAACATCTAGGGGCCAAGCCAAGCCACACACCCCCCTCCACCTGCCCCAAGCTCGGTACAGAGTTGGCGGAGGGGTACCTTTGAGGGACAGTCCGTTACTGGATTTCATCACGATACAAAAAAAAGGGGGAAAATTCCTCAACATCAGAGATCAGTTCACCCAACATTAAGGGTTAACTGGTAACATTCGGGGAATATTACCTGCCATCAGCGATAATTCGCTATTGTGATAATTTTACCAACATCGGGTATAATTTTACACACCACCACATCGTATTGTTACGGACGGGGTAACGGGATTGGAAGGAAACACCGAGTAGCACTGATGACACTTTATTCGACTTTGTGACGGGTTCTGGTAGTAAAACGCAGTAGAGGATCTAGATGCGTTTATTTGCCGAGTATTGCCTCACTTCCCTTGCCACGAGTATGACCGACCAACAACACGACACTGGCCTGAACACTAAGGGCTGCAGTCTCCCACGCTGTTCCCTCCGGTAGTGTGTAGGCAGGCTGCTCGAAGGCTACGCGTAGCGGTAGATCCTCGCAGGCCGTTGGCTCAGCTGGCAGGTGCCGGCGGTGTGTGTGCGATGAGCGGGGCAGGCCAGACTCTTCGGCAGAGGTGACGCCGAAGGCGATGCAGCAGGTGTAGCGGTCTAGGTAGTGTAGCCCGGAGCTTAAGGTAAACCTGGAACCTGAAGGAAAGCAGCATTAGGAGAGCCACAACCAATAGAGTCAGGCAGGCGGCGTCAGCCGGCCTCAGCTAGCAGGTAGAGAGATGGGCAGTACGCTAACGCAGTAAATGTAGTAACTTACCCACAGCTGGGACCAGGATACACGTATGAAGTAGTATAATTATAGATATAGCGGTATAGAATTTAGTAGCGGTAGTAGGTTAGTGTAGAGTAGCGGTGCCGGCCTCTCTGTCGTGGGCAAAACTCACGGGCGCGGACGATGGCCTTCTCTGATTGGCTGAGCGTATGGACGGTATTATGACGTACACTCGGTAGGTACCGGTCATACGCTACAATACCGCTCGCCTTAGGAGAGGATTTTACGTGGCAAGGGAAGTGAGGCAATACTCGGCAAATAAACGCATCTAGATTCTCTACTGCGTTTTACTACCAGAACCCGTCACAACTTCACACACGACGCGCCGTTTATTTTCGACGCGGACAGCACCAACACTGCGCCTTTTGCACTGCACTTTTCACTGCACTTCACTGCACTTCACTGCACTTCACTGCACTTCACTGCACTTCACTGCACTTCACTGCACTTCACTGCACTTCACTGCACTTTACTGCACTATGCTTTCACTTCACTTTATTTTACTATTTCTTCTTTCTTCCTTTTACTTCTTCACTTTAACATTTTTCAACTTAAACTGGCGCTCAACGCGTCGACACCGCCTTTTATACCCCTAGGAATATTCTAGATCCACTAATTTCGATTGTCATTTCATAATTCAATTGTTTTTTTCTATCTCCTGTCCTCCTGGAAATATTTAAATTAGTTTTTCTATCTCCTGTCTCTTTTTAACCTTTCCATTCCTTCCTGAAGTTTCTAGAATTTTCTAATTTTTACTCGAAATATTTAAATAATCTTTTTTTAAATATTTGCCAAATATTCATAAACATTTTCCAAATTTCATAAAAACCATAATCCTCATAACTGTTACGACTAGGATTTGAACCCACGCCATCAGAACGTGAACCTGATGTGTTATCCGCACGGCCATTGTCTAGTTGTCAATGACTGGTGAATTTGGTTTACACTTGACAGAGTGTATACGTCATCGAACTAGAAACTCATTTCCAAATAATAAAATAGTCTTCAAACCTCTTTGCTAATTATTGTGTTTGACGACCGGCTAGTTTGTCGTGTAGACGTCAGAAGACCTTGACAACGGTAGTGATGACAGCTTGACATGACACCGGCCGTCACACTACCCCCTCTCTAAGAAATGCTCGTCCCGAGCATTGTTGGATCCATGATATACCGCTATCCTATCCACATGAACAATCTTCAGTGGACTTCTAGTTGTCTTCCGAATTCTGTAGGTTACGTCGTTAATTTTCTTTATTACAGTATATGGTCCTTCTCAGCTTGGCTGTAATTTGGGAGATTTTCCCTTACATCGGACCGGATTATGAAGCCACACCAAAGTTCCCTCTTCGAATTCTCTTGCATTCGCGCGTCTGTCATATCGAGTCTTCATTCTTTCTCCCGCTTGTAAATTCTCTTGTCTAACGTGTTCATGTATTTCTTAGAGCTTTCTTCTTAATTCACATGCATAATCGGTAACACAGCTAGGCATCCCTGGAGGACATCCAGCAAGAAGGTCTACTAGAAGTCGTAGCTCCCTTCCTAAATTTGTTCTTGCCGGGGTTTGTGCCGTACTTTCATATACAGCGGCTCTGTAAGCCAGAAGAAATAGTGGGATATATTCGTCCCAGTTTCTCTGATGGCAATCGACCACTTTAGCAAGATGCCGCTCCAATGTCTGGTTAAATCTTTCCACCATTCCATCTGATTGAGGGTGATAAGGAGTTGTCCTGGTTTTGTGGATCCCCATCGTCTTGCAGATTTCTTGAAAGAGTTGCGATTCAAAGTTTCTCCATTGGTCGCTGTGGATTTCTAACGGTAAACCAAATCGACAAAATACTTCATTTACTAATTTTGTCGCGACTGTAATTGCTTCCTGATTAGAGACTGCAAAATCTTCTGGCCACCTCGTGAAATAATCCATCACCACCAAAATGTAGCGATTACCACTTTCTGTCAAAGGAAATGGTCCAGCTACATCCACAGCAATCCGTTCCCAAGGAGCTCCCACAGTGTATAGTTTTAGTGCTCCGCGGCTCCGAGTTTGCGGCCCTTTAACTGAAGAACATTTAACGCATTTCCTGCACCAGTCTTCAACGTCTTCCCTACAGTGCAGCCAATAAAAACGTTGACGAATCTTCAGTAAGGTTCTTCGCACTCCAAGATGTCCACCAGATGGGCCATCATGACAAATTCGCAAAACTTCAGGAATCATTGATTTTGGCACTATTGTTTGAAGATAACTGTCTCTGCCAGAAGCACTTTCCCATTTTCGACACAGTAGTCCATCTTGTATTATTAGGCTGTTCCATAGCGCCCAATAACTTTTCGTCACGGTACTAGTATCAGCCACCTCACTCCATTTAGACGCTCCAGTATCGGTTTCAAATCTTTATCTTCTTCCTGGGATTTAATAATGAACTCCCTATTCCATAGTCCGTCGATGGTGTCCGTCGACCGGTCGATCGAGCTACTTGACCGTCACAATTTTTAAACTGTAAAAGCCACTTAAGCGCTGCGTGGTCCGTCCGGATCCAGAATTTTCTTCCGATTAGGTACTTTTTAAAATGCTGAAGAGTTTTCACTACCGCTAGAAGCTCCTTTCGTGTGGTACAGTAGTTCCTTTCAGGTTTAGACAGCGATTTGCTAAAGTAGGCAATAACAGCCTCCTGGTCTCCTTGTCTCTGGGAAACTTGCGTCTGTGTCAACAACAAATTCCCCTTTGACGTCGGGATATGCAAGAATTGGCGCTTCACATAAACGCGTCTTCAACTCTTCGAAAGCAGTTTAACATTTTTCATCCCAATTAAATGGTCGTTTTTGCTCCGTCAGCTCATGTAAGGATTTTGCGATGCTCGAGAAATTCTTCACAAAACGTCTGTAATAAGAGCAAAGCCCCATAAATAAGCGCACCTGCGTCTTGTCCTTAGGCATGGGCCAATCTTTAACCGCCGAAATCTTGGCAGGGTCCTTCTCGATGCTTTTTTCAGAGACGACATGACCCAAGTAGTTAACTTGTCGCTTAAAAAATGAACATTTTTTAAGACTGAGCTTCAGACTTGCATTTCTCAATCTATTGAGTAGGTACACTTTCTAGCTTCGTGAGATGATCATCAAAGTCTCGTCCCATTACAATTATGTCATCGAGATACACCAGACAAGCTTCCCCTAAAAGCCCGGCAAGGATGTGTTCCATTAACCTTTCAAAAGTAGCTGATGCGTTGCACAATCCGAAAGGCATAACATTGAAATGCCATAACCCTCTGCCCATTGAAAGAGCTGTCTTCGCCTTGTCTTTTGGGTCCATTTCCACTTGCCAGTAACCACTTTTTAGGTCTATTGTTGTGAACCACTTCATTCCGCATAACGTGTCTAACGTGTCGTCTATTCTAAGCAAAGGATAACTGTCTTTCTTGGTTACATCTTTCAATCTTCGGTAGTCGATCCATCCTTTTTCTTTACCAATACCACCGGTGAACACCACGGGCTAGTCGATGACTCAATAAGTCCGTTTTTCCTCATATCTTCAATCATATCCTCTACCTCCTTCTCTCTGGCAAAAGGGGCGCGGGCGTTGACGGATCGGTTGTTCATTCCCCGTATTGATGGTGTGTTTTACTACTCCTGTTTTCCCGATGTCACCGTCGTCCTTTGAGAAAATGTCGACGTATTGTGTCAGCAATTTCTTTGCTTTTTCTGTTTTGATTTCTGTTAGATCTTCTTTGCAACCTTTCAAAACACTATCCACGTTAACGTTAGTCTCAGCCAAACTCTTGGTTTCCTGGCAGTTTCGTAACCAAGTGACTTCCACGGACTCTCCTATCTCAGAACCCTTTTTCAAAACTTTTTCTTCATCACTTAAAGTTAGCACAGGTATAACAGCCATTTGTGAAGAAGCAACAACTACACAGGCTGGCAACCATGGATCGTGATCTCCATTGTCTTCTATCATTATGCAACGTCGCTGACTTGAAGTGGCAGGTAATGTGACAGGAACAAATGTCTGTGACCTAGGTGCGAGCTTGCTCTCCTTGAGGCACACCTTTCCCGTGCCTCCACCTCTCATTGGAATCTCCACATCTCCACACTTTAGGATACCACACTTAATGTCCAATCTACATTGGTGATCTCTGAAGAAGTCTAGCCCAACAATGCAGTCGTCGATGATGACTGCAATCAGTGCTTTTTGCCAATACAATTTGTCACCTACTTTGAAAGCCACTATTTGCTCTCCCCTGACTGGGATGTGCTGGCCGGTAGCCGTTGTCAGTCGAGGTCGAATTGACTGTTTTAGAATCTTTCCATTCTTCCTTATCAAGTGAGTCCCTATAACAGTTCGAGACGCACCGGTGTCCAAGGTCAGCAAACAGGTAACGCCATTGACCGCTCCATCAATGGTTAAACTGTTCCCATCCATGCTTTGTCGGATACAAACTTTAGGGGCTTTTCGTCTACCGGCCAGCGCTTGCCCCGCAGCTCTGGCTGGAATTAGTTTTCCTGGTCGTGTTCGGACGTTTGAACAGTAGCGTCAGTCTTACGTTTACGTTTCGGACAGCTACTGCTGAAATGTCCTGGTTCCCTGCAGCTATAACATTTTGGTCCAAATCTTCGCTCTGTTCGCTGCATTTCTGCGGCCACAACTCGGACTCGTCCACCCTTAATGTCTCGACGGACAGCCTCCTCTTCGAGAGCATACACTAAAGCGTCCTTAACGTTGTCATGGTGCTTCAGACGAACGGCAGACCTGACCTCATCGTCATAAATGCCATCAATGAACGCCTGGAGATGCATGCTTTGGACTTGTGCCAGGGGTGCAGACTGGTAAGCTTTTCCTACCATTTTCTCTACTTCTATAGACCACTGCTGCAATGACACGTTAGGGTGCTGACAGCGGTTACTGAGCACGGAATACAAATTCCAAATGCGCCTCTCCATACCTGGACTCTAGAGCCTCGATGAGCTGTTCATATGAGGCGTCTTTCCCCACAGACTGTAGCAATGATATTGCATCATCACGTAAGGCCAGAGCGAGTGCAGTCTTGGCTTGCTCTCTGTTCCAACTGTTACTAGAAGAAGCGGCTTCAAACTGCATCCTGTACGCCTCCCAGGATGAGGTACCATCGAAAGAAGGCACTTTAAAATTACCAGCACCTGATGAGGTGACTGCGACTGAAGGGACGTTGGCCTTAATCCTCTTGAACTCCTCCTCTATGCGGCTGTGCATCTCATCCGATACTGATGCCATGCGGGACTGCACCTCTTCCGACACTGCCGCCTTGCAGGACTGTATCTCTTCCTCTATAGTAGCCATGCGAGATTGCACTTCGCCGATACACATCTCCATCTCGGTGATCTTACGAGCGTTCTCCGATATATAATGGCGAATCTCATCCTGGCTCTCCATTATCTCGCTAAGCTGAGATTGTAGCTGCTGCGAATTTTGCTGGAGCTGCTGCGAGTATTCCTCGAGTCGAGATTCGAGTCGATGCGAGTTTTGCTGGAGCTCGGATTTAAGCTGCTGCGAATTTTGCTGGAGCGGCTGTTGGAATAGTGCAGCGAGGTCTGCCAGAGATAGCGGGTTAGCTGCGCTTGCGGACGTAAATACACCTCCTTCGGAGCCACCTCCTTGCGAAGGAGCTTCCCTGCCTACAACTTCTGGATTAGAGTCGCCTTGTTCTTGAGCGGCAGCCCTCCCACGTGTCGTAGGCCCTTCCTTTGGCATGACTTCTGACACCAATTGTTACGGACGGGGTAACGGGATTAGAAGGAAACACCGAGTAGCACTGATGACACTTTATTCGACTTCACACACGACGCGCCGTTTATTTTCGACGCAGACAGCACCAACACTGCGCCTTTTGCACTGCACTTTTCACTGCACTTCACTGCACTTCACTGCACTTTACTGCACTATGCTTTCACTTCACTTTATTTTACTATTTCTTCTTTCTTCCTTTTATTTCTTCACTTTACCACTTTTCAACTTAAACTGGCGCTCAACGCGTCTACACCGCCTTATATACCCCTAGGAATGTTCTAGATCCACTAATTTCGATTGTCATTTCATAATGCAATTGTTTTTTTTCTATCTCCTGTCTCTTTTTAACCTTTCCATTCCTTCCTGAAGTTTCTAGAATTTTCTAATTTTAACTCGAAATATTTAAATAATCTTTATTTAAATATTTGCCAAATATTCCTAAACATTTTCCAAATTTCATAAAAACCATAATCCACATAACTGTAATGACTAGGATTTGAACCCACGCCATCAGAACGTGAACGTGATGTGTTATCCGCACGGCCATTGTCTAGTTGTCAATGACTGGTGAATTTGGCGAACACTTGACAGAGTGTATACGTCATCGAACTAAAAACTCATTTCCAAATAATAAAATAGTCTTCAAACCTCTTTGCTAATTATTGTGTTTGACGACCGGCTAGTTTGTCGTGTAGACGTCAGTAGACCTTGACAACGGTAGTGATGACAGCTTGACATGACACCGGCCGTCACAGTATGAAAGTAAGGCAAGGTCACCTTAAGGAGGCATCCTGGCAGTTACCGCAAGGAACTTATACATACATACATACATATCGTCACGCCTTTTATCCCCGAAAGGGTAGGCAGAGGTGTATTTCTACACCCACTTTTCGCCAGATATACTTTGGTCCCACGTAATAAGGGGCGAGCCTATTGCCGTACCGGGCACATTTCCAGACTCCGTGCTGCTACTGAGAATTTCGTGAGAGAAAAACCCAATAACACTGCCCGATCCAGGAATCGAACCCGGGACCTCCCGATCCCACGTGCACATTTATGCCGCGAGACCAACGAGGCAGTCGTATAGGGTTTGATGTCGAGTTTTCCGTCTCTACGCAAAGATGGTATTTGCATCGTGTTATCCCTTAGTCGCCTCTTACGACACCCACGGGAAGATAGGGGGTGGTGACGCTTGTATTCTATGCCGTCAACCACACGGCTTATTAGATGCCATAAACATATTTTTGAATTTAGAACCGTCCACGTAGAGAGAAAGCAATGGAATCTTAAGAAATTTATAGGAAAATATTGAAAAATAACTTCAATGTCCACACCTATCTTCCTTCTAACTTACCCAATTTAAATGAGCATACCATCAAATGAAAGAGCTCTTTTCAGCGCGTGTTTTAGGCCTATAACGAAACGACTACCTCAATGAGGACCAGATATATAGAAGCAGAAAATCATCGACTACGGCTGCGAAAAGGTAAAAAATTATGGGAGAAAACTGTTTTTGCATATAGCTTCATGTATGTGCAAGTTAGGTAATTTCTAATTCTTGATGACAAATCTATGCAGCAAGAGCTTTCATTTAAAAAAAAGATCATGCGAATCGGTTGGGTAGAACGGGCTGGCCGACTCGTATTATAAAACACAAATTCTTTTAATATATAGATTTAATATATAGATAAGATTTTAATATGATTCAATAATATTTGGGATTACACGAATGTTTCACATAGAACGATACACGTCATGAGACAAGACTTTTTTCTGACTTTGTTAAAAAATCTGTTGCTTTGCCTTAGGTTTCGGCAGCAAATTTCACATGGTAATTACATTTTTGTGTTTAAAATCGCCTGACCCTTTGTACAAGTTAGGGCCTAACCTTCGATAGCTCTTAAGTATAGCCCTAAGCTTGCACGTACCTAAACCTAGACTTATCCTAATTTAAGCCTACTGGTTCCTATATCTAGCCTAACCTACCTACGATAAACCTATCCCTATTTTAGATCTAATCTAACACCTATCCTACGTATTATGTCGTAAACCTAGGTGTCCTATGAACTATTCCTACAACCTAACTAATTCCTACAAAGGCGTCGTTGTTGTGGTCCCTAAACCCTAATGTCCCTATCCCCCTAGCCCTACTATATCGTATTTTATAAATACTTATATATAATAGTCCAGGATATCTGCCACCGGGAGACCTAAGGCGACAGATGGAATTGGGTACGATTTAGGGGTGGTGGAAATGGTTTTCTCACTGCCGGTCGAGCAGACTCACAAGACCGATCAGGGTGACGGCTAAAGGTGTCTTGGCCGCAGTGAGAGGTTTGGGAAGGGTAATGAGTCAAAGTCAGGAGTGAACAAATGACTGATTTATTTCTTAAAATTATTGTCTTATATACTAAACTTATTCTATATACACATACACACGTATTTAGTTGTGTGCCGTCGGTGTATTGCGCCGATGCAGCATCTTTGAGCCGACCGCCGTACGTGATAAGTTAGTTGATCTTATAATATCACGCATCTTCCTCGGTGATAAGTCGGATGTGTGTTGGAATGCCAAGAATGTCATGTTCATGTTTGAACATTCTGGCGTCTCTCCTGGGCAGGCTGCAGGATGGTCTTCTATTCAGGTGTGGACATTCTGGCGTCTCCGCAATAGTCTTCAACTCGTATAGTTGTACTGCATCGGTGACGACTGGCGGTTCTTCACTTCCGGGCCTTTTTCTGGGCGGCTTCGGTTGGCGATTGGCCTGGCTGTAGATAGGAAACTGTGGATGTTCAACAGCGGCTCCTGGGGGCGTTGCATGCTGTGACCGCTTCCGACGACTGTTGTGACGCTGTATGGTGGATCCGATGCATGATGTTATCTTTGGTCCGAAGATTTGAAAAAACAATAATAAATTCGTAAATCCTTTTAACGTTATGACTGGCGTCTTCGGATATAGTGTTTTCTTTTTGTTTTCGTTTAGTATTGCCCCGTGTGCATGCACGGTATTTGTAGTAGTATTATTGTTTTGTACGTCGTCATCTCTTACTGGTAATGGGATAAGTGTATTGATTGATCGTTTCTGCGTAGCACCTGACGGTTTTATGAGCGTTACAACCCTAGTTAAACCGTCGCTGCCCTCATATATTTCTTTAACCTTTGCTAGTGGCCATTTGCTGGGGCTAAAATTTTCATCTTTTATTAACACTAAAGTTCCTACTGCTAAATTTTCTTGGTTTGTCTTCCATTTATATCCTTGTTGTAATTGATGTAAGTAGTCATTCGTCCAGCTTCTCCAGAAGTCCTTTTTCATTTTTTGTATATGCCTCCATCTATTTAGAATATCTGTATTTAATTCTGCGATCGGATCCGGCATTCCAACTGCTTCTCGTCCAATTAAAAAATGACTAGGCGTTAACACAACGTTATCATTTATATTTTCACTTTGCGCACAGAGTGGTCTGGAATTTAAACACGCTTCCGTTTGATGTAAGAATGTCGACAGTTCTTCATATGTAAGGGTTTGTTCCCCTATAACTCTGCGTAGATGATATTTCATTGATTTAACTCCGGCTTCCCAAATGCCTCCGAAGTGCGGTGACGATGGGGGTATAAAATGCCATTGTATTCCCATAGTAGTCATGTTGTTTTGAAAATTCTCCGACTGTGTTATTTCTAATAATTCTTTGTACAGGTAATTTGCAGCTCCCACAAAGTTCGTTGCGTTATCACTATACATGTGAGATACTGGACCTCTGCGTGCCGTAAACCTACGTAACGCTGCAATGAAACTTTCTGTAGATAAGTCACCAACTAGTTCTAAGTGTATTGCCTTTGCTGAGAGGCAGACAAAAATGGCAATGTATCCTTTGTAGGACTTATGCCCACGTCCTTTCATTGCTCTGACTTGTATAGGACCTGCGTAGTCTACTCCTGTGTGGCTCAATGGAAAGGATTTTGTTACTCTAGCTTCTGGTAGTATTCCCATTTTTTGTACCATGGGGGTCGCTTTGTATCTGATACATTTTACGCATTTTCTTACGTATGCTTTCACTGCTTGTTTTCCTCCAAGGATCCAATATTTTTGTTGTATGTATGCTAAAGTTAATTTGTTTCCTCCGTGAAGTGTTGCTAAGTGAGCATCATGAATTAAAATAGATGTTACATGATGGTTGTGAGGTAACAGTACAGGATGCTTTTGATCATATGGGAGATGTGAGTTATGTAGCCGGCCACCAACGCGCAATAGGCCGTCTGCGCCGATAAATGGATCAAGACTTGATATCTTGCTGCCCTTTTTTATGGACAATCCATTTTTAATTGATGTGTATTCTTCTGGGAATGCCTCTTGCTGAACAATTAGTAGTACCTGCTTTGTTGTTCTGGACATTTCTTCGAGGTTCAATACTGCAGTGTTTTTTCGTTTACTTATAAATCTATAGCAATAAGATAAAACTCTTATCATTCGTTTGAAACTGGAAAATCTATCCCATACCGCATCACATGGTTTTAACGTTATGTGATACGATCGTTTGATTTCTTCACATATTTCTGGTATGGTTTTTGTTAACGGAAGGGTCGAATTTTTCAGCCATGATGGTCCGTTCCACCACAACTCTAACTGTTGTAATTTATTCGGAGCAACACCCCTTGTAATAAAATCTGCGGGGTTCTGACACGTTTTAACGTAATTCCATTTTGCGTTAGGTAATATTTTTTGTATTTCAGATACCCTATTAGCTACAAACGTTTGCCATCTATCCGCTTCTCCTTTAATCCATCCAAGCGTGATCATTGAGTCTGTCCAGCAATATGTGTGTATTATCGGAATTTTTAGAACGTCTATAATCTTGTCCATCATTTTTGTTAGTAATCGAGCTGCACATAGCTCTAATTTAGGTAGTGTGATCTTTTGTTTCTTTGGTGCTACTTTAGACATTGCTTGTAATAGTATTATGTTATAACTATTGTCGTCATTACGTACGCGACCATATATCACTGCACCATACGCTTTTTCGGAGCTATCACTAAAGCCATGCAGTTCGAATATTGCCATCGGCGTAAAATTACACCATCTTGGGATAGAAATGCTCTCAAGTGTTTTCATTTGGTCTTGTATCTCTATCCATGTTTTTTCTATACTGCTATTTACGGGCTGATCCCATTCGCTTCCATTCGTCCATAGTTCTTGAATAATAAGTTTCATATTAATTATGACTGGTGCTAACCAACCCAGTGGATCAAATATTTTTGCGACTTCTGAGAGAATAAATCGCTTGGTTGGCTGTTGTCTTTTATTTACCGTAATTTCAAAATAAAAACTGTCTTTTGTTGGAGACCATAGTATTCCAAGTGACTTCCTCGTCTCATCAAAGGGTATCTTTAACATGTTATCTTGACTACTATTCGGTATATTTTCTAGTAATTCGGCACTATTTGAAGACCATTTTCTAAGATTGAATCCACCTGCCCTTAACATACGTATTAAATCTCTTTGTAACATTTTCGCTGATTGTATGTCATTTTCGCCTGACAAAATGTCGTCGACGTAGCAATCTTGTAATGCCACCTGACTGGCTTCTGGGTAGTTTTCCTTTTCACATATAACCAGGTCTTGGAGAGTCCTTATGGCTAGATAAGGAGCCGAAGCGATTCCGAATGTAACAGTCGTTAATTCATATTCTTCTATGGGTTTTTCTGGTGATTCTCGCCAAAGTATTCGTTGGTATGCCCAGTCTTGTTTATCAATGTTTATAAACCTGTACATTTTTTCGATGTCTGCCATAAACACAATCTTGTGTTTTCGCCAACGTAATAATATTGAAGCAAGGTCTTGCTGATTACAGCAAGACCTTGCTTAAATATTATTACGGTACGGGACCCAGATTACTGGGTCCCGTAAACATATTGGAATTCAAACTTATACTATCATTTGTTTTACAGCTGGCATCGAACACTACTCTTAGTTTTGTTGTTATTGAGTCCTCCTTAATTACTGGTTGGTGTGGTATATAATATTTTCCTTGGTAATAATCACTTTTGCGAACTTTTCTCATATGCCCCATTTCACGATATTCAGTGAGAAACTCTTGATATTGGGTTTGTAACTTTTTATTTTTTGCGAACTTCCGTTCCAACTGTAAAAGTCTTGCTACCGCCAATTGCCGCGTGTTTCCATAGTCTATATTGGTATTTTTTAACGGAAGTCTTACGGTATAAGTTCCGTCCGAATTACGTTTCGTTGTTTGTTGATAAAAATTTTCACATAATTCGTCTTCATTGGACCATTGATACGTTCCAGAAACCTCTTCTAATTCCCAAAATCTTGTTAATTGCTTCATTTCAGCAGTGTGTGTTGTCACACTGAGAATTTTAAAACTGTTGTTATTCGAGCTGTTACAAATTCCGGATAAAATCCAGCCAAACTCTGTATTTTGGGCGATAATTCCATCTTGAATTTTATGTAAACCATTTAACAGTAACTTACTATATTCTTGAGCGCCCAATATTATGTCTATTGGACCCCGCTTGTAATAAGTTGGATCTGCAACTAGTTTGTTTACTAAGCAATTTGTTTCTAGCGGCTCTATGGTTCTATCTGGCAAGGCACCAGTTAATTTTGGTAGAATAATAAGCGTTACGGGCAGCTTATACTCCGTGGGAAATCTTGGTTGTATTTCGACATCTATACAGTAGTTTGATATTTTGGGTTTCTCGTCCGCAATACCGCTTATTTCGGATTTGAGCTTGCTACGAGGATACGATAATAATTGTGCTACCTCTTCCGTACAAAAGGAGGCTTGTGAACCTTGATCGCACAGTACTCTAAGCAAATGTGGCGTGCCATCTATACCGTTAACTCGTACTAGTGCTGTTGCTAACAACGTCATTTTCTGTACATCAGGTTCTGAAATGAATGATATATTTGACATGGTTCTTGATTCAGGTTTGTTTGTCTCAGGCACCGATACTTTATAAATTCTATTTTCCCTTTTGTACTCTCCCTCGTATTTATTATTGTTGTATACTTCCGATTCAAGTTCAAGGTGTAATAATGAGTGATGATTGCTATTTCCGCAAATTCTACAATTTCTTACACTGTGACATCTAGTAAATGAATCATGCATTAAGCATTTTTTGCAGACTCGGTGTTCCTTCGCTTTGTCATTACGTTGTTGTGCTGATAACGCTAAAAACCGTGTGCACCTGTATATTATGTGATCGTAATTTTTACACAACCAGCACTTTTCCCTGTAATTATCTAATTGTTTATTAATTGTTTGTAATGACTCATAGCGTCGCTTGGACTGATATAGATCGTTATTAAGATTTTCTAGGCATTTGAAACGCTTTTCCAAAAATCTCATCATGCTTGAAAGCGGTTGTGGTTTATTTGGCTCTAATAGTTGATATTCATATTTTTCCTCAGTTTCGCTATCCCATTTCCGACTCAAAATTCTTGTAAGAATCGGATCCCACGTAGATATATCTATGTTCTGATTTTTCAGCGCTTCTAGATTTTCATTGAACGTATCGTGTAACTTTTTTAAATTGGCGGCAGTAGCCTTCATAATTTTCGGTATATTTAATATGTTATCAATATGTTTTGTAATAATCAATCTTTCGTTATTGTAGCGATTTGTTAGCAATAACCACGCCGTTGCATAGTTAGCCTCGCAGACAGTTAGATGCTTAATTAGCTTGGCTGCATCACCTTTGACGTATGTCTTTAAATACTGCATTTTTTCTGTAGCTGTTAAGAATTTATCTTGATGTATTATTTTCAAAAATAAGTCGTAAAATGAGCTCCACGATTCGTAGCTTCCAGTAAACTGGGGAATAATGATTTTTGGTAATTTTACTGATGTATGATTAGATTTTTCGGAGTGTATTGCATCATACAATTGATCCATGATGTCATCATATTCTGTTTTTAATATGTCCAAGACATTATCTCGGAAATAGCTGTGTTCCATATCTTCTTCGCTAAGGATGCTAAAATGGTCTTCTTCCACTTGCCGCCACTGTTTTTGAAGATTCTCTATTAATGCTGTGTAATATGAGTTGCCTTTGTCTTCTGACACCGACGATGCTGCTTTTTGTAAAACTTGTTTAAGATTTTTTATACGGTATAGCTGTATATTTAGCTTCACGGAATGTTTTGAGTTTGGTTTAAGTTCTGGCTTAATTTCCGCTTCAACAGGCTTGTTTTGCTGAATTCCCGGGTCACAGCTATCTAAGTATTCCATAACCTCCGTGTATAGTTTCATAATTGTGTCAAAATATTTAGTTTTGATGTAAGCGTGGTCCTGCAAAATGTCTTGATCAAGTAGTTTTGCATGATTTTCCTTCGCTTTTGTATAAATGTCTGTCAGCCGTAGTTTTCTTTCGGTGATGTAGTTTTGTGTTTTCCTGGATGCTGAATCCTTTTTGATATTAGTAAATACTCTTGCTATTTCTGTATAGTTGCCTTCTTGGCTTTTTATAAGTTCATTTATTTGTAGGGTATCCATACTTCCTTGCTATCCCTATCCTATCCTAATAAACCTTAAAATACTAATGTCTTTCCCTCAACTTGGTTGCAATCTCGTCCTCGAAACTGTAAGTGCGACTTCTCGAGTACCGGGGCGACCCGCTTGTGGGAGACCGATACCTGATTCGCTACCGCCCGACGCAACCAAGTTAGTTAGTCTCTTACTATACCACGAGACTAGTGCGATTGGGGAACACTAGCCCGCAATATAATAAGTGTCAGTCAGTCAGCTAGTCAGCCTACGGGAACAGGAGTTCCAGAGATGTTATATCGCTTTTGCTCGAAGGACCAATGTACAAGTTAGGGCCTAACCTTCGATAGCTCTAAAGTATAGCCCTAAGCTTGCACGTACCTAAACCTAGACTTATCCTAATTTAAGCCTACTGGTTCCTATATCTAGCATAACCTACCTACGATAAACCTATCCCTATTTTAGATCTAATCTAACACCTATCCTACGTATTATGTCGTAAACCTAGGTGTCCTATGAACTATTCCTACAACCTATCTAATTCCTACAAAGGCGTCGCTGTTGTGGTCCCTAAACCCTAATGTCCCTATCCCCCTAGCCCTACTATATCGTATTTTATAAATACTTATATATAATAGTCCAGGATATCTGCCACCGGGAGACCTAAGGCGACAGATGGAATTGGGTACGATTTAGGGGTGGTGGAAATGGTTTTCTAAGTGCCGGTCGAGCAGACTCACAAGACCGATCAGGGTGACGGCTAAAGGTGTCTTGGCCGCAGTGAGAGGTTTGGGAAGGGTAATGAGTCAAAGTCAGGAGTGAACAAATGACTGATTTATTTCTTAAAATTATTGTCTTATATACTAAACTTATTCTATATACACATACACACGTATTTAGTTGTGTGCCGTCGGTGTATTGCGCCGATGCAGCATCTTTGAGCCGACCGCCGTACGTGATAAGTTAGTTGATCTTATAATATCACGCATCTTCCTCGGTGATAAGTCGGATGTGTGTTGGAATGCCAAGAATGTCATGTTCATGTTTGAACACCCTTGTTACAGAGAGACTTGAGAGGTCTCCTTAAGGCGCTGTTATACCTCTGAAGCCGTGAAACACCTAATTTTTCGTCGCGCATCTAGCCATAACGGTACATATTACAAACTAGCAAAAAATAGAGCTTAAAGTCAAAAGTCTGAACAAAAGACTTTTAAAAGAATTTTTCATGTATGTAAAATAGAATCACGGTAAAAAAAAACACAAAATCGAGGCAGAAAATAATCTTTCGTCTCACTGTTTGCAATATTTTGATCGTAAGCTGTCATATTTTATTTGATAATATTGTAGGAAATGTAATGAACTAAAGAATTGCCCTATTTATTTTCATATTATACGTGTATATTTTGTAAAATTAAATAAAATCTGCCAAACGCCTATGATTTTGACGCTCGGTAGATCCCATCAATATCAAACGCTTCAGCAATTTAAACCTTATTAGCATAAGCGGTGTACTGAGTGTCAGTTGCTAGTTGCCCTGTGAGAGATAGGACATGTCGCTTGCGTCTCCGCTGCACGAAATTTTACGTAAACCTGTTTGTTATTATAATACGCCAATTTGAGTTCGTAATTTCATGTTTTATGTTATAGACTGAATACTTTGAATCAAATAGGCTTTTAATGTAACTATGGGCACATATAATTAGGACCTAAGTTTATTCTGTTGCGTTTAATGTGTTATTGTTTCTGTGCTTATAAATATATTATTAGAAGAATAAAATATGGACAATTGGAGAAATGAAGTTCTACGAAGGATTTGTACAAGAAAGCGTCGTAATAAATAGAAATTCATCCATGGCCAATTTAGCAATTCATTATGAAATACTTATGTAACATTTTTACACAAATTATTTTCATAAGAGTCTTTTATGACTAACTATGTTACTTATATATTATCGATTATGCATAATATAATTATAGAAATTATTCTCACAATACATAGCTGCCACAGTTTTCAATTTTTTTTTGAAAGAGTAATAACATAAAATCGAATCATTTTATGTACAAACATTTTATGTATCGAATCATTTTATGTACGAACAATAAATAGCGCTAATATGGGGCTCCGCAATCCACACACAAGCGGTAACGAATGTTGTATTATTGTGTTGTGAACATAAACCTTTTTAGGTACATCGGGTAAAACTTTGATTATTCATAAACTATTAGGTATGTCTCAGTACATCTAATATCTTTTTAATTTCTAAAATCAATCATTTATACATAAGAAGGTGACTTCTCTGTTTGCTATAACACAAGATATAGTATTTTTTTAATAATAAAGTACGTAACTAATTATCTTTATTGTAATTACAGTGAAGTTAAAGATAACAGTTCTGCAACGTCTTACACACATTTGACTGCAGTCATTCCTAATACGATCTGTTCAAGAGCTAGCCAAGGAATGCCGAACAATATTTTTAGCAAAGGTCATTGGGCAAATAGTATGGGCGAAAAACCCTCGGCGGACAGACATGAAATTGTGAGTATATATCAGTAAATATCTCTAGTTAAGCATGGTAAGGATCGCTTTCTTGTGAGTTGTGGGAATTAAGAAAAAAACATATTTTTAACATTATTTATTCGGCGTAATCAATGTCTATTGTGATTTTATCTAAAAATACCGCAAACATTTTGATTTCTTGTTGGTGTTTAGCCGAGGATAAAAAATAAATGATACTGGCACTATGCGCGCAACTGCATATGGTACGGAGGCCAAGTATACACGAGCAGTAATAATCTTCAACTGTTTGTCTTCATTGTCTCGCCTGGTTTATCAAAATATTTTCGTACGTAGTATTTTCGCGCTCTGTCATAACGACCGGTTGGCGCAGCGGGAGTGTACGCGACTGCCACGCTGATGGTCGCGGGTTTGATTCCCGCTCAAGTCAAACATTTGTGCATGAACATGGATGTTTGTCATGGTCTGGGTGTTTCTATGTATAATATGTATGTATCTACAAAAACAAAGTATATATGTATGTTTATCCATGATCTAGTACCCATAGTACAAGCTTTGATTAGTTTGGGACTATATGGTGATGTGTGT
The DNA here is from genome assembly GCA_944739405.2 of Euclidia mi. Classification (NCBI taxonomy): domain Eukaryota; kingdom Metazoa; phylum Arthropoda; class Insecta; order Lepidoptera; family Erebidae; genus Euclidia; species Euclidia mi. Next base: position 32,895,022 of record OX123183.2, read on the forward strand.
ATGTGGTAGAATATTATTAGAATTAGAATATTAGAATATTTTATTGGTTGTTTAAGGCAGCGATAGCCTAGTGGAGATACCAGCGGACTGCCATGCTGAGGGTTTCGAATCCACGACGCACACCAATGACTTTCGAAGTTAAGTGTGTATTATATTGTTATTAATAGCTTACCCCGTGCCTCGGAGAGCACGTTAAACCGTCGGTCCTGGCTGTCATGAAGATCTTTGACAGTCGTTACGGGGAATCAGTACTCTAAAAATAACAGATACTGGTCCAATCCATGGAATATCGCTATGCCTTTGGGTTGCGGAAGTCAGACGACAGTCGCTCGGTGGAAAAGTTGATATTCTGTCATAGCTTTTTAGACCAGTAAGCGGCCCTCGGGCTCCAAGACGTGTAAGTCTTGGATGCAACTAGGATAACGTTAGGGTGATGATGATGATGATGATCAATATTTTATTGTTTATTATATCTTAGTCTCATATGCCCATGACAGTAGGACTTGTCCAATCTTTGATGATAATAAAATTATCAGTTCTTCGTATGGCAACTGTGGGAAATCTCTAAAAGCTGGTTTGTTTCCATCTAATGGCATGAATGATCACTCGATAGGCACATGCATGCACTCGACAGACCCGATTTGTAGCTATTTTTAACAGTACCACAATTTATATTACGTAAATAGAGTATGAGATTTTTGCTTTTTTTATAAATATATTTAGCTCAAACTTTGTTCTCCCATGGATTAAAAAAAAATTCTCGTATTTACTGGTAAGAGCATTCATGCTCTTTCGTTTTATACCAAGTTCGTCAATGTCCGTGACCGGTTCGGAATACGCCCAATGTCCTTTGACTCAAATTCCGTAGTGATAAGCAAAAATTACTAGAGGGATAGCAGTGACTGGTTCGAATTGCGTAAGAATATGTTGACAGATTGAAATTTTGGTATAGTGGTAAAAAGAAGAGATAACAGCAGTAAAGCCAACTTAGTAAAAAATATTTTGTACAAATAAAATATTTGCAATGTAAAATCAGTTGCGCATGGAATCTAAAATGAACAACTGGCTTTGCAACAACTGGCGAAGCAAGAAAATGTAACAATCGAGCCTTGTGGATTATTCGATTATTGGTGCCACGTCAGATGGATTAATAGGTCCAAACACGATTGTGGAAATTTAATGTTCTATAGTTGCCTATAAGAATGGCCTGGAGAATAGTATAAGAGCAAATAAAATACAAATATGGAAACATGATAAAAAAGTGAACCGACTAGTCTAAACAAATATTGTTGTGTGTGGAGTGGCGAAAGTATACCACTAAAAATAGAAATTATAGAAAGAGATGATGTTTTCTGGGAGAAGAAAAGCTTGTGGCGTTTTATATGAATTGGCAGTTTCCTGAAATTGTTGATTCTCGTCAAGCTCAAGGGATGGCATTGCGAGATCACGGAGAGGAAAATGTTACATCAGTGCTTGAAATGTCTACAATACCAAGCCGTAAAATGAAAGTAAATGAAACTGTGCCTCGTGAACAACAGCAAATAATAAGTTTTAAAGCCTTATCACCTCACACACTGCCTTTAATATTCGATGAGAATAAAGAAAACCTGCCGGGTTGTAGCAGACAGCTAACTTTTGATGAGCTGTAAACTCTGTATTTCGTTAATAAATGATAAATGAATATAAATAAATATCTTTTAATATTTATTTTCTTTGAAACAACACTTAATTGAAGCGAAAGAATTTTTTTATATTTTTCCATACAAACATGTATGAGGAGAGCTAACGAAAAAGCAGTAACTCAAATTCTAATTCTATAATTTTCTAAGCGACATAGCAGTATCTCATGAATAAGGTGTAGTGGTGTACCATAGTTTAGTAAGTATATATATCAATGCATAGCGAGAAAATAAACAGTCTTACACAGAACTCAAGACGTTTCACTAGTTCCCCAAACAACGTACCTAAGTTCCCTACATGACGACCCTGCCATTTTTGGCCGCGAGTGCATAGTTGCGAGTGCATAGTTACAAGTAGTAATCAATTGGACTATGACCCCGAAGTAATAATTATCTGGTTCTCTAGTTTTTTCCTATTCAATACTAATTTCGGAAATGTTGGCTACGTAACGAATTATACTGCAACATGGGTTCACAACAGACAAAAGAAGAAACAATAATAGCCCAGAATGCAGCCGGTGCTGGCAGAAACGATGCAACATCTGAGACTGGCTATTCCAGCGTAAGCACCACCAATATTCTTCTTACCATCATGACCATCGTTCTTTTGGCTGCCGCAGTCTACGCATTTTGTTTCTATTATAAGAAGATGCACGTAACATGGATAGACAGGCAAATGAATCGCAGATCCTTACGCCGCAGAGAGGCCGTCGCGTACCTCACAGAGCGCCCACAGCGCCACAACATCGAACAAGTATAGATAGTGCGTTTGCGTAAAAGGTGTTAAAAGGTAAATAGTGCGTTTGCGTGTACCCCAGTACAAAGTGCGTTATCGGTATCAAAAAGTGCGTTGCCAATCGTATTGTAAAAAGTGCGTCTATGTGCGGAAATAAAAGTAGTCGCGTTTATCTTCATTCGTTAATACGTCATATCATCACGGTATCGTCGCGTACGGAGTAAGTACGAAGTGACTATAAACAATAAAACAGTGTGTTCGGTATGAAACTATATTACTAGACATTAATGTGTAACTTTTACAGGTTAAGGTATCATTTGCCAGTATATCTACGGTTAAATTACGTTTATATATTATACTTTTGTCTTAAAATGCGTAAGTTTGTATTAATAAGTGATAACAAAGTTTTATTCATTGCATTTGTAATCTGTTCATAAATCGTGCACTGCGACTCACCGAACATGATAGCTCTCGACGTATATGGAATAGTTTTGAATAGTTGTACTTATTAGGGACTCGTTCGTATGATTTAGGATTAGTTTGAATGATGCATCTTTTCTTTGTTTAATTATATTATGGCCGAAGAGTTTTTAAACATATATGATGAACTGAATTTGATTCGTAAATACTTAGTTAAGAAAGGTCAAAGTCGATTCAAGGGTAAAGCAATGGGCTTTAAATAAACTGAAAGAAGCGAAAGTTTTATATAATAAGTCTTTAGTGTTAATATCAAAGTTAACTCGAGATGAGAAACCAGAAGTGGTGACGTCCTTGACTACGACCTATGACAATATTAAGCGTTTATTTGTAGAAATATCTCATTTATGTACCCCGAGTGATAATTTAACAGAAAAAAAAATGGAGTTTGATATGCGAACGGCGTGTAGTTTGATTCCTATTTTGGATGGTAAGGAGGACACCACGAAGCGATTGATAGATGCTGTGGAAATGTATTCAGAAATGTTAGATGAGCCAGGTCAAAACCATTTAATAAAATTTATTCTAAAAGGTAGACTTTCGGAAAACGCTAAGTTGCGTATGTTGAAAAATTACAGTACAGTTAATGACTTAATACAGGATTTAAGAAAACGTTTGCTGACCCCTAAATCTTTTACAGCCATACAATCGCGACTCGAGCGTACGAGCCAAGGCTGGAGGTCAATCGACGAGTTTGGCACCGAATTGGAAAAACTTTTCACAGATCTGACGCTGACCCAGGCGGATGGTGATTCGTGCAAGTTTGACATTTTAAAGCCTATTAACGAAAAAATGGCAATTAAAAAATTTGCAGAAGGCCTTAAGGATACGAGACTTAGCACCATCGTGGCTGCCCGGAACTACAGCAGTCTGAACGAGGCGATCCAAGCAGCCAAGGACGAGCAGCTGTCAACGCCTTCTACTTCAACCAGGTCAGACGTTATGCAGTACTCACGAAGACCTCGAGGTAAGTACAGAGCTTCTACCGGACCGAGAGTTCAAGGTCACCGCGGGCGTGTCTACTCTAACAGTAACAATTTCCGTCCTCATGATTATCGTAGACCTTTCCAAAATTTTAATCGTGGTAGATTTTATGGTAGTAGATATAACCGTCGTGGTGATTGGCATGGCAACAGCCGTAACGTTTACTCAGCTCAGAGGACCGAAGATGATAAAACTCAAAAGCCAAGCGTCCCTGAGAAATCTGAAACTGTGACGACAGATAAGTTTTTTCGAGTTTAAAGATTTTGTTTTGTCATGCAATGGACACAGTAGATTCGTATCATTTTATGTCAGTAATAGGAAATACATATTTTTAGTCGATACAGGAGCATCAATATCAGTAATTAAAAAAGACGATTTACCTAACTCTATTTGGATATCTAAAGATGATACTGTTATAAACGGTATAGGAGGTCAAATTTGTTCTTCTGGAAATGTAACTCTTAAACTCACTTTAAGAAACTCTGATACGTTGTTACAAAAATTTCACGTTTTTGAAAAATTACCTTTAAAGGCAAGTGGAATTTTAGGATTAGATTTTCTTTCTAAATATAATTGTAACATTGATTTGCCTTCTAATATTTTAACTATTAATTATGATGGTAACGTAGCTTCCCTACCCCTCTTGGAGAAACCAGACTATAGAAATAATTTTGTTTTACCGGCGCGGAGTGAAACTATTCATTATGTTTATTTAAGCACTGATGTGAACGATGATTGTGTTGTTAGCGCGAGAGAGATAGAGAAGGATGTTTTTCTAGCTGCAGCAATTGTTAGACCAAAATGTGGTAGAATACCGGTTAAAATACTTAATGTAAGGGAAGAAGAAGTTACTTTAGAAAATTTTGTCCCAGAAGTTAATTTTTTACATGAGTATAATAGTTTTTCTTTTTCGAAATCAAAGGCTGATGTTAATAGAGCAGAAACTTTACTGTCATTATTAGAATTAAATCATTTAAATGCTGAAGAAAGAAATTCTATTGAAATTATCTGTTCTAAGTATTCAGATGTGTTCTTTTTGCCAGGAGATAACTTAATTACAACAAATGTATACGAACAAACAATTACACTAAGGCCGAATGTTAGCCCTATATACACTAAGCCCTATAGGTTACCACAATCAATGAAACCGGAAATTGATAGACAAATCAAACAAATGTTGAACGATGACATAATAGAAGAATCGACTAGTGAGTGGTCTAGTCCGATACTTCTAGTTCCCAAAAAATCTAACGGTACGAAAAAGTGGCGTTTGGTCGTTGACTATAGGAAACTTAATGAGGTTATTGTTGACGACAAGTTTCCACTACCAAACATCACTGACATCTTAGATTCGCTCTCTGGTTCTATATATTACTCCCATCTAGACTTAAACCAAGGATATTACCAAGTCAGATTAAGCCCTGAAAGTCGTAAATATACTGCTTTCACTACTAGCACGGGCCAATACCAATTAAAACGTCTCCCAATGGGACTTAAGACTTCCTGTAGTAATTTTAGTAGAGTTATGTCTATAGCTATGTCTGGTCTGACATACGAGAAGTGTTTTGTATATATGGACGATTTAGTTATTTTTGGAAGAAATCTAACAATCCATAATTCTAATCTAATATCTGTCCTTGAAAGATTAAGAAAAGTGAATTTAAAACTCAATCCAGACAAATGTCAATTTTTGAAAAAACAAATTTTATATTTAGGACATTTAGTTTCTGCTGATGGTGTACTACCTGATCCAGAAAAAACTAAAATTCTACAAAATTATCCCGTTCCCAAAAGTATTGATGATGTCAGACGTTTTGTAGCTTTTTGCAACTACTATCGAAAATTTGTACCTTCATTTGCTGAAATTACATTGCCTCTGAACCGATTATGTAGGAAAAATACAACCTTCTGTTGGACTGATGACTGTCAAAAATCCTTTGAATTTTTAAAACAATCTTTAATGACCCCACCCATTCTTCAGTATCCCAACTTTTCTGATAAAAATGAATGTATATTACAGACCGATGCATCAGGAATAGCTATAGGCGCAGTTTTATGTAATAAAGATTTAAGACCCGTGGCTTATGCTAGCAGACCCCTTAACAAAGCAGAATTAAATTACCCCACAATTCAAAAGGAATTAACCGCCATAGTATGGGCCGTAAAGTATTTTAGGCCATATTTATATGCTAGACATTTTACAATAATGACAGATCATAAGCCCCTCGTGTATTTGTTCGGGATGAAAGACCCGTCAAGTAGACTCTTAAAGTTTCGTTTGACTCTAGAAGAATACGATTTCAAAATAGTGTATGTGAAAGGTAAGGACAATGTAGTCGCGGATGCGTTGTCCAGAGTGTGTATTTCATCGGATGAGTTAAAGAGTATGAATGAAGCAGTTTCGAATGTAAACGTTTTAACTAGAGCACAAAAGAGAAGAATGGACGAAGACAGTAAAAATAGTTCGCCGTTACTTAGTAAACCCACTGATGACAGGTCTGATCAACCTAGAGTTGTGGAGTTATTAAGGAAACCGTGCGATCTGATAGAGATGACTTTAGTAGAAAAAGATAAGATAGATAAATATAGAGAAATGAATTTAATTAGTGACGAGGATGACTGTTTTGCGTATATACCTAGTAAAATGTTACTATGTGTAAATCTCAGCTTTAGAGCACAATTCTCGCGAGCCGAATTTGTGTCTAAGTTGGAGAAATTTAGTAAGAGTGTAAAAATAGAAGAAATATGTATAATTAAAAATGATGAAAATTTAGATTTTATAAAGGGAATATGTAATGAGCTCAAAATATTGAAAACATGGACCGGTCCGAGAGTATGCATACTAAAAGGAGTACAAAGAATAGACAATGATAAGGATAAGAAATTTATATTACATGATTTTCATCTGCTACCCACCAGTGGCCATGCTGGGATACGCAGAATGACTAATAATATAAAACGTCAGTTCTACTGGCCAGGCCTTGACAAAGATATACATGATTTTGTTAGCAAGTGTCCAAAATGTCAAAAGACTAAGTATAGTAAGTACATTAAACAGCCAATGACAATAACAACGACAGCTACAAGCGGTTTTCAAAAAGTATACCTAGATTTAGTCGGTCCTTTAGATAGAGATGAAGAAGGAAATTGTTACATACTAACAGTTCAATGTGAACTAACCAAGTTCATAGAGGCGTATCCACTACAAAATAAGGAAACGGTAAGTGTTGCAAGAGCTTTTGTCCAAAATTTTATTCTACGATTCGGTATACCTGAAATTATTGCAACTGACAGAGGTTCGGAATTTATGTCTTCAACAATGGTAGAAATGTGTAAATTGTTAGAAATAGAAAAGTTGACATCCACAGCTTACCACCATCAATCGATCGGTTCTTTGGAAAACACTCATAAGCATTTGAATGCCTTTTTAAGAGCCTACTGTACAAATAATGGTTATTCATGGTCTCACTGGATACCATTTTGGTGTTTCAGTTACAACAATACCATCCATACGGAAACAAAATACGCGCCTTTCGAACTTATTTTTGGTAGACAATGTTATATTCCAAAATCAATAAGTGTAAATGTAGATGCATTATATAACCCAGATAATTATGCTTTAGATTTAAAATATAGAATGCAAGTAGCACTAAAAGACGCTAGACATAACTTAACTATTAGCAAAGAGAAAAGAAAGGAACGATACGATAAAAATGTAATCCCATTACTTATAATATAGGTGATTTAGTTTTAGTAAAAAATGAATCCTGTAGAAAATTAGATGATGTTTACGAAGGCCCTTTTGAAGTGGTAGAAGATATGGGCCCTAATGTTAAGATAATTAGAAATAATAAAACTGATATAATCCATAAAGATAGAAGTAAATTGTATCGTAGTTGATAGTACTATAATACTTACATATATATTTTATTATAACCAGTACTTATTTTGTAATCTTTAATTATTATGTTATTTCAATATGTTTACATGTTTAAATTACAGTATTTAAACAAAAAAAAAATCCATTGTAATCTTTTTTTTTTTTCGTTCACCCCCGGAGGTGTAGTGGTGTACCATAGTTTAGTAAGTATATATATCAATGCATAGCGAGAAAATAAACAGTCTTACACAGAACTCAAGACGTTTCACTAGTTCCCCAAACAACGTACCTAAGTTCCCTACAAAGGTATATCCACATATATTTTTGATGTTTCATCTATTTTGAAAAATAATAAAGGGTTGGGTTTCGAAACGAGTCGCCTGAATTTGAGGGTATTGGTAGTTTAGGGGGCTTAATGTAGTTCGTTTTAATCCCCTAAAAGTAATTTTGGCTGCCGGAGTTACGTCTAAATATTTTTAATCAATTTCCAAAATTTCATAAATACTTCGGCAATTATGCAAAACGGAACGTAGTTTTTATACTTTAGTACAGTTTTACAAATGTCATTTTTAGGTTTTAAGTGAAAAACGTGAAACGAAACGCAAAACTGCCATCTTGGAATTATCATATTGACAGCTAATGTCAAATTTGTGCATCATTGCTTTCGAGTGCCTAGGGTTAGGTGCGACCGTAATAAGTAACTAAATAGGTTATGTTAGGTTCTCTTTTGACCCTTAATCCGAAAAAAGGAGCCCTTCGCAGGGCTCCGTCAACCTTAGTTTATTAAACTAGTGTGATGAATGTGGAAGTTGGCAGTGCCATACACACCGATGTTTGGAGATATTTTTTTTCAGAGGAAACCAAGTATATCCGGCAAGTAAAAATGGTGAGGGGGGTTTCAAGACCTCCCCTCCTCCCTTTCCAATCACTCACAACCCCTGAAAACGGCGACGTATTTCGAAACCCTTACCATAATAATTATACCTATAATAACAATAAACATCCATAAATAAATAAAAGAAATCCACTTTTACTAAACTTCAATTATCTCGTAACTCGCTTTAGTTGAGATACGGCTTTTGCACTTAGTAGAGCAGTATTGTGTTTTTTAGGGTACCGTAGCCAAAAATTGTAAAAACGGAACCCTTATAGATTCGCAATGTCTGTCTGTCTGTCCGCCCGTATGTCACAACCAATTTATTGCAAAACAGATTTGTAAACTGGCAGGAATGGAAATAGATGTAGGTATTCTATGAACTGCTTCACTATTTTTATACTAAAACAAAACAAACATAATAATGGCCTCTCCATACATAGAACTGACTTAATTATTTTTATCATCTTACGGCACGTAGGTATTTACCTACTTTCGTCAACTATTAATACCTATAACGTCTAATGTAAACCAGTTTTGCTCATGGCTTCACTGAGAACAAAAATTGCGCTAAGCCTATATTGTACAAACAGATGGATGTATGTAATATAAATTTTAATATCAGTATCTCAATTCAATATGCTAAAACGTTTTGCTTGCGATTTTGAAATATTGGAATACGGATGTCGCCAGAATACGGCCGCACGCGACGAGAATGAAGGGGGGCGCCGCGCAAAAGACGGAGCTAAGCTCCCTTCACCTCCCCTGCTTCACCCCCTCATTTACCAAAACAGTCGCTTAGGACAGCGCCTTAAGACAAAAGCTTGTCTTAAGGAGAACTATGGGGATATTACTTTAGATGAACGGTCATACGCATGGTGAAAATTAATCATAAAGTAATTAAGAGCTTTTGATTGATCAACAGAGCGTCACATTGACCTAAAGATTTCAGCCTTTTTATTGCGTGTGCCTCATGCAATGCGGCGATGCCAAAACATCTAAATGATTGAATTACTATTTTTAGAACGATGGTATAACGTACTAACGTATTTTTAATATCATTACCCTAGGGTTATGCACATTTTAGATTTAAGGTCGATATCACACACATTATCGTCATCCCATGCGTTTTGCTATTTTGTGTGGGTAGAGTCTACTGTCACGGAAGCAAACCCCTATCTGTAGGTTACATGCTCAGTAAACTTTGAGATTGTAGTTGTAGGTAAATCCTATGATTCAAAGAGGATCAATTGTACCCTAAGCTATGGTTATATAAGTCTACTGATTAATGTTTCTGATGTTTTATTCATCTGTGCTTATACTGTTCATTCAAACCAACACCAATAGAAATTAAAAAAATTATCTATACAAAACATCCTTTTGTTTAGTATCTTCTTGGGTTTACGCATACATACATAGACTCACGCCTGTTTCCCCGAAGGGGTAGGCAGAGGCATATTAAACGCCCATTTTCGCCAGTGTTTTGATCCCACGTAGTAGGTGGCGAGCCTATTGCCGCTTATCGGGATATTTTGTTTGCCAGAGCCTCGTCCGTTGATCGGCAGGTGCATCACTTGCAGGTGAGGTTGGCTTGAGACCCGAATTTCTTGGTGGGAACCCTATGCAACCCGTATGGTTTACGCGAATGTTACACATTGAAATTAAACTACAGTTTACGGATTTTATCGCGTTGTATTGGTTTCACTAAGTTATTACATTTGAAACTAAAGATCTAGAAACTATATTTTTAATTTATTACTAGCCGACGTTTCGAATTCTTTACAGAATTCATGTTCACGGCAGACTGAGGTGATTGTCTTTTTCTTGAATGTATAAGTTATCTCAAAGTACCCGAACATTTTTCAACTACTGGTGTTACTATTTACGCAGAATGAGCTCACAGTGTCCTTAGGTCTTCTGGTGACTTTGTCCTTCTTGGGTTTCATTAGCCTTATGACAGGGTCCCAAGCTGGAGGAACAATCCAACCATCTTCCCTATTGAAATTAGGCTGTTTTTTAATTTCAATAGCCTCTCGTATCATCCTTGGAAGAAAACGATGTTCTTTTGCGAGTATCTGTGGTTCATCAAATCGCAGGTAGTGGTTGGGCCCTTGTTCCACATGTTCACACACAGCAGACTTTGTTGAGCGTTTATGTTTTATGTCAGCTATATGTTCTTTGAGTCGAATGCCTATGCTTCTCTTGGTTTGTCCAATGTATCCTTTTGTTCCTTTGAAGTCTATATCCCAACGAAAAAATATCCAAAATTTATGCAAACTAAACAAGCAAAGTCATTGTTGTTTTTAATTTAAAGTCGATTCAGGAGGGTCAGGCACCAAAGGTTTGGGGTTTAAAGCGATTATTATTTTCCGGTTAGCTAATTTTGGGACGGAGTCTAAACCACATTGTTGTTTGGATTACGTATTTGTATCATTTGGGAGAGGTCAAAGGTTTTGAGGTACGTAATTTGCCCATATCTGGCCGTTGAAATGTCCGCTAAATGAATTTCAACCATGGAATTTGACCGTCATGATGGCGTCGAGTTCAGTGAACTGCGCAGACAATGGATTCTCTTAGCGTTTGAGGTGCAATTATTTAGTATACATTCTAGTATTCCTCTGTTAAATTTTCTTACTTAAAGTCATAAAAATAAATAAAATTATACACGGACGCTTCAAAAAACTAACAAAGCGCCCTTGCGTTACGCAGCTAAAGACAATAAAACCAACTTGAAAGTTTTATGTGTTGTTGGACAAACTAATTTAGCCGGAACTTATCAGACAGTGCCAGTTTCACCGTAGTCGTAGTTCATAGCTTGAGCACAGAGTTGCAACGTATATCTGAGCTACCTACGCAGGGTGTAATGGAGCGCCTAATGATAGTCAACGGCGTTCAACAAGTGGGGTCGGTACCCACTGGTCCCCTGAAATTCGGACCCTGTGCCCACTGGTACCCTCAAATTTTTGTGGTGCCCACTCGTACCCTGCTCTATTTTTTATTTTAAATAATTTATATTTCCCATTTACTCTACTAATTAGATATTTATTTTCAGTACCTGTGGTTGTAGTACAGTCACGTACTAAAGGTAAAAATGAAACAAATAAAAAGATATCACATTTATTAATAAGTGTTAATGAGAATCAGTCTTTTAGATATCAAAAAATTCGTATTTATTTGTACTTTTTATACATACTCACAGTCACGTACGATTGATTTTTAAGTAACTGTTTCATAAATGATATCTTTTTTTAACGCACTTCTCGACATTTTCGTATACGCCATACAATTGTATTAATTTACTTTTGTTTTTGTATATTAGGTACAACGTATTGGAAGTGTCAGCAATATTTTACGTATAGTACGTATAGGTAGGTACATTGTCAACTTATAAATAGATTTTTCTATATGAAACTTATATAACTTATAAAATTCCTCAGTGATATGCAGGATTTATACTATACATATATTCACCTTTACAATAGATTTTAAAACAGTGTGGACAATGTATAATTTCCTAACAGAAACCAGACCGCTTATCTGATAAAGACTCTCTGTAGGGAATCTAACTTTTTTAAGTACATTATTTTTATTAAAGCTCGGTGTGCTCGTTCAATTTCTATAAATTTTGATTTAACTGCACCTCCCCAAATAGGGATACAGTATACCACAACTGATTTTGCTATTGCATTATAAATTTCATTTAATAGATTTCTAGGAGGACCTATATTTTTATTGATTTGAGTAGGGACGACATACCGTAAGGTTTTAAAAATCCAACCAAGTTTCCTAAGCCTTTCAGTGATTTGTTCCAGATGAGAGTACCACGAAAGCCGTTGGTCAATTATGACACCTAAATATTTTGCTTGTGGTACTTTATCTATTTTTGGACACTTACAGGTATTATAAAAAGGTTTGTTACAAGAGTGTATTTTAATTGTAAAGTCCTCCTCCGGTTGCGAACGATTTGAGATGCTGAAGCAGACGTAATTGGTTTTGGATGTATTTAGGGTGAGTAGATTATCATTGAGCCAGTTAGCAATCTGGGCCATACCCAGCTCTGCATGAAGTTTGACTTCCGACCAGTTTTTCCCAGAGAAGACAACAGCCGTGTCATCGGCGTACGCAAAAAAATTAGCGTTTAACACTTTTAAGTTGCAGAGATCGTTCATATACGTTAGGAAAAGTGTAGGTCCCAGTACGCTTCCCTGTGGCACGCCGAATGACACATCCGCCGCGTCACTAGTGAACTGGTCTATCTTTACCATTTGTCGTCTATCCGTGAGGTAGTCTTTAAATTTAAGAGGGATTCCTCTTATACCAACGTTTTCTAGTTTAGTTTCAAGGGTTGGAACAGAGACGGGTGACGAAGGGTTGGAACAGAGACAGAGATTATGTGTACGTACGTAGATACTAAACAAGAAAAAAATCTCATAACCTTTCATAAAATCGATTTCTAAAATGTTTTACCAATAAATATTCAAAACTAACTTCGAAAAATATCATAAAATATATATCAGTATAATATGAGCTATGTAAACTAGTGTAAAAAATACTACTTACATGTTTTTATACTCATATTTGGTCACTCACTTAATTCAGTAGTTAATTTTAAAGAACACACACACTAATTAATATTTACTTTTACTCGAGAGTCTATCAGTTAACTGCGCTTAGTTTAGCGACTAAACTTAAAACAATCTGATTGCACCATGACAAATTCCGGGAAAATGCGAACAGTGGCCAACAATAAAGTTAGCCAGTTCGATGAGAGTCCATATATGCTATAATATAATTTGATTATTTTATAGTACATACTTTAAATTATTGATATTACTTAATTATTAATATCGTAACAATATTGTACACGAATGTACAACGATGACAATATTTTTTACCTAAAAATTAAATGGTTTTTATTAGGTGCCCAAAAAGCACCTGAGTAGGTGCCGAATATTTAGTTTTATTCCAGGGTACGAGTGGGTACCTGAAAAAATAATTAAAATAATCTGGTCTTTTTTGGTACCGGGGTACCAATGGAATAGGGGACCAATCTACAACTTTTATTCCGGGAGACGAATATTAGGGGACCAGTGGGTACCGACCCGCAAGAGATCGGACTGCGCTTCTCATTAATGCTACACATATCAATTATGGAAGTCAACTAATGAAATTTATGTGTACACTTCTAACCATTAAAGTTTACTTCATTTCCTATGGTTAAGTTACCACTGGTTAAAAAATGAGTTAATATTTATATCTTCCTCTTTTAAATTCAAATATTTGTCCTGAGTACCATAATTTATTATCTTAGAACCTAAACTTCTGCAGCTAGAACATGAAATTCAGAAAGTAGGTTCCTTTTTTTACGTACGCGCCCTATGTATGCTTTATTTGATGACATCCCTAGAGGCACAGAATAGGGTTTGAAATTTTGTTTGAAAAGTAACTGATTTTGAAGATAGCACTAAATGCGAGACACAACTAGTTCAGTATAAATAGGACGGCGCGACCGGGGTAGTATACTCTCTCACAGAATATCGACTGTACTTTTGTGTCTCTTTCGGTGAGTCAAAGTGCCGAAGGCTCAATCCTCTCCCTCATCCTACTCTTCCTCATATACCATTTTCCATCTCAAAGGCCGGCAACGGACTCGTGACTCCTCTGGTGAAGCGAGTATCCGTTATAAATGTCTTGGAAAAAGACTGATAATATTACTTCTCATTACTATTTATAGAATTACATACATACGTAGAATTAATAAAATTGTGTGTTGTATGTTATATTATTGACTTTTGTTTAAGAAGACTTACATCTGCGACAATAACTTAAATAATATTGACTTACATTTATTTCCCGGAGGAATACTCGGTATTACAGATTGTTTTGTAGTAGCTATGATATAGAAATATCTTGCACTCATATTTCTTTTGTATATTCCTTTGCCTTTTCGATTTGAATAAATTAAATAATTTTCTTGTTCACTTGTTGTATTTCGCGTTCGATATGAACCTCGAAATGTAGCTGTTAGGATGTAGATTTGATGTCTACTGTTGAATTACAATAGTGAATATGTAACTAAGATCAAATTGACATAGGAAACAATGAATAATATATTACAATAATACATATGAATTCAATATCAACTCTCTAATGAAGACGTTCTACGCCGCATGAGTTCACAGCACAAAGTTCGTCTCGTTTTTATTAAAGGAAACAAATAAAACCTATCGGTCGGAGTAGATGCAGCAATGCAATCGCATCCGAAGTTAGACATAAATCAGTTTCCCGTTAGTTTAGCAGAGCAAACTCGAATAGACTCACTACGATATTGACTTCTAAAATAAGCTCGGCAACTGTTAGACTGTTAACAAGTGGGTCGGTATTTGAGTCCAGACACCCAATCTCAAGCTGTAGGCCATTAATCTAAACATCTTAACGATTGTTTTCAAGCTTTAAAAGCCATCTGCGGCGTGAGGTCGACGGCTTTCCGACTTGGAGACTCCAAATGCGAGGATTTAGGATAGCTTTAGGATAACTGGATTCTTGATTGGATGATCGAGCATGGAGCCGGAGTTTAAAGACCTAGATTTTAGTTGAAAACCGGGTCAGCTTTGCACGGCTCGGTGATATTATAATTTTGAGGGTATTCACAGAATGCACCTCATTCACTGCCTCTTATTGCTGCTTTATATGCAAAGTGTTTAGAATATACGATGATGGTTTTATGAAGTTTTAAATGAATGTATAAACGATTCGGAAAACGCTATTTAATAGATAGGGTTTAGCTCTGCTCTAGCGTTTTAGTACCGTTATTTCTAGCTGACTGAGCATACGGATGAAGATTACCTCTCTGCCATCGCACTGAGTGTTGATATGTGAGTGTTATAGGTTTTATATCCATCTACAATTTGAAGAAATTAGTAAAAACCCTGCAAACGAGAGTTCATCGTGTGTGTTTTTAATAAAATTAGGGAATTTTCATTTATTAATGTTAAACATATAGATTTTTATTTGTAAACATCTAGTTGCGTCTACTTAACACACAAAAACAAGCCTTACTTAAGGCAATCATTCAACTTAACAAAACATCAAAGACAAATCATACAATCCTTATAAAAATGTGCCTGCACAATTCTATATTCTCAGTTGAATAGAAACAGACCAAAACAAATAATTCTACAGAAAAGGTTGCCACCTTTACGATGCAGTACCTAGTTTACCCATTCATCTAGCACGGCGATAAAATCTGTCTAATTGCAGTCGCTTTCCGATCGCTCCCTATAAAATTGGATGGAACTTTACGAAGATGGTGGCAATAAAATAAATGTGTTTGAGGAACATCGTTTTCACATCAGTTCTGAGGTTGGTAGCACTCCACTTTGCGCACTTAGGTACACTCTGTTTTCGTCATGTTATCAGACGTGTTCTAAGTTTTAAGCAGCGATTATGCTGCAGATGTTGAATACGTGATAATATGAAAACATAGAATTTATAAATGTTTGATAGATATTACTCCTATTTTTTCACATTTTCTTCATCCACAAGGGTTTAAAACCTTTAGATTGGGTTTTTTTTTAAGTGGATAATTACGTAGTTTAAGAAGTTATCATATTTTTTTAAAGGCTCACGCCTGTATCCCCGAAGGGGTAGGCATAGGTGTAATATTACACCCACATTTCGCCATGAATTTTTAGGTTCCACGTAATAGGAGGCGAGACTATTGCCGTTACCGGGCACATCACCAGACTCCCTGCTGCTACTGAGAATTCGGAAAAACTCATATTTTATTCAAGTACATTATTATTTTATTAAGGAAAATATTTTAAAGTATTTTCTTAGGTTGATCTTTTTGGTTCAGAGAAATTAACTAGGTTAAGAGAAAATAGTTAAAAAGGAAGTAAATTAACTGTTCATATTTTAGTACATTGATTCTTAACAGCATAGGTATTCAGGAAATACAAATAATAGAGGTGTCAAAGTTTTGGTTAAAAGTTAAGGCCAGTAAATTACCTCGATGTAACTTTCCATGGGTTTTAATTATTAATGCTTTAAGGGATCATTTGCATTAATCAATGTAATTTTGCGAGACCAGGATCTTTGAAAGCATTAATGAATTACAAATAGCTTTTCTTTTTATATTAGCGGGTATCTATACATCGTCCTCTCTATATGACTGCCTCGTTGGTCTAGCGGCATAAATGTGCGCGTGAGATTGGGATGTCTCGGGTTCGATCCCCGGATCGGGCATAGTGTTATTGGGATTTTCCGTTAGGAAATTCTCAGCAGCAGTGCGGCGTCTGGTAATGTGTCCGGTACGGCAATAGGCTCGCCCCCAATTACGTGGAACTAAAATAAAGCTGGCGAAAAGTGGGTGTAGTAATATACCTCTGCCTATCTCTTCGGGGATGTAGGCGTGAGACTATGTATGTCTTCTCTATCTTTACGAACGCGAAAATTATTTTCGTACGGTTACCACCAATAGGTAGTGTGTGCCTCAATCCCTGGCTTAGGTGTATATTCACGCGGGCCGAGCCGTGGGCGATGTCTTGTATAACACATTTTAAGGTATAGTTTCTTGGCTTTCAATTTTACGTGGTTACTAAAAGGTCTAGTTAAACTTTTCATACATATATCTCAAATGTTATGTAACTTCCAAAACCATAAATAGCGATAATAGCTATCACCAATTTACTTTCGTAAACTTATAACGATCTCGACAACAATAAGAAATCTCTTGGAACTTGTTGAGAACTTGATATCGTCAATCCTACCCGCATTTGGGACCCTACATAGCTGTACGGACATACCTACTTGCCAGTTTGAGAAGCTAAAAGGGCTTATATAAGTTAAGACTGTCTCAAAGTGTCAACGTCACGGCACCTGCTTAAATGTCCTTAAATAGTTTGATGAGTGACTGTTTCTATACTTTAACTGGATTTAGACAAATATAGAAAGATGTTTGAATGAGACATGGTGAGATTTTCTGAAGCACGGATAATGATATCAAAATTTGAGTACTTTTAACAGATTATTTCGTTTAATTACTTATATTTTTACTAGATAGGAAAAGGCAAGTTACAGATTATCCCCTGATCAGACAAGCTGGCAGAATTTTGAATTTCAACTTCATTCTAATTTTTAAGGTCTTTCTCTAATTGTTTGACTAAAAATAAAAGTATTATGTCACAGAGATAATATACAATATAAAAAATAGCAAACTAATTCGTAAATTACAAATACCTTTCGAGTAAAATTCGGACCTATTTCACTAGGTCAACCAAAGCAAGCAAGAAATTCTTAAATGGGGTTCACTGTAGCCGTTCTTGTTCAAAAAGAACATACAAGAGATTATTGGTTAAGAAAATTAATACTAAATTATTAACAACCAATTAACTAAGATAATCTTAATCTTCCAAAATTCAATTTACTCGTTAACCAACAAGAACACTCAGATGTAAAGTAAATTAATTAAGCGTTTGTGCTTACATGAATATATAATATTTACATGAACTGGTATTAAAAAATGTTTTGCAAATATGCACAAGCTTAAAAAAGGCAAGCTTAAATTCAATTACATTTTTAACTATTATATCACAAAGCTAAAAAAAATGAAGACGCTCTAGGTATTTCCTGTAACGCAGAGACCTTAAAAAACATTCAACAAATCGACACAAAATACACCCAGGCTCGAAACAACAAATTGTGGACCACCCAATGTATTGTATGTGTCTTGTGTGGGCACTCGGTATGCTGCTAAGCGTCGGACTACCGGGCGGTAACGACCTCTTTACTATTTACTACACCATACGCAGTCCGTAAAAATAATATAATAATTATATACTATGTTTAATTGTAACAACATAATAACATAATATTTACTATTCTAGAACAAACAACAAACATATCTGATTTCAAACTAGTTAGAGCCTGTAGAATGCTAATCAGAAAACCGATAAAAATCATCTTCATCATCTTCCTAGCGTTATACCAGTTTTAACCTGGGGTCCGCTTAGGTACTAGTCTAACCGGATTTGGCTGAATATTAGGTTTTCGACAGAGCGACTGTCTGTCTGAACTCCGCACCCTGAAGGGATAGTAATATGCCATGGTTTTGACTAGTGTCAGTTTATTTAAAGGCACTGACGCCCTATAACGACTATCAAAGATCTTCATGACAACCGGGACCGACAGCTTAAGAAAACTGATAAAATACTAAAATATATTTAATACATACTTTTTATAGCTGAATTAAACCCAGATACTGAACAAATAATCATGCTGATCATACAAAGCTTTCTTCTGGGTTTGACGACCATGACCTCCGGCTTAATAGTTAAGATCACTAACCACTAGATAGAAACACATTTTCCGTTTTTATAACCAACAATTGTATTAAGTGGAAATTTATATAGTTATCTACAATGGCCTCCGTAATATGTAGGATAGAAGAGATATTTATTTCAGTTATAATTTATTATAAATTTCAAAGCCAAAAGTCTATCTAAATAATCCAAGTAATGATAATATTGTAATGAAGCACTTATACATTACACCCTTGCAGACCCTTGAAAACACAAATAATTTCTATTTTATACAGACTGAAAAGGTTTCCTTATTGGGACATGCATGCCATCTTGAGTTTTGTGGGTAAATCAACTTCAGGTAGGGTTTCCTTAGTTTTACTGTTTCCACCGCGAGATGGCGTAATCAAATCAGGTGTTTTACTATTATTTATTTTGTATTCCTCTAAGAAGGATTTTGAAATGATTACCTCATAAACAATTGAAATTTTAAAAAATGTAATTTCCCCATTATAAGCACATTTTTTTAGGTCTTTGGTCCTTATATAGCATAGTTGCTGTATAAGGACCAAAGACCCAAAATGTCTTGTTTTGTGTCACAAAACCACCCATTTCAACTTTTCGATTTAAGAGTGTGCCTTTATCATATTTAATTCATTACTGATTCTGTTGGTAGCAAAATTTATGAGCGATCCAAACTGGTCCAGCCATATTCAAATTCTTGTGAAGTAACTGAATAGAGACTAAGAGAAGGCTTTTCACGCATTTTTGTGCATCTTTCTCAACACAAGAAGTCTTAATTAGCCTTGTCAGCGTAACATGTACACGAAAATTTGGAATATGGATACGTAGGTATAATATATTATATAATATACATATTCCAAATACGCACCGAAAAAAATTTAATGCCTCTTACTAGAATTAATTATGAGAGTTTCTTTAACCAATCATTGTGTCATCATCATCATCAGCCCTGTATATAAACTGTCCCACTGCTGGGCACGGGCCACTTCTCACTATGAGAAGAGTAAGGCCATAGTCCACCACGCTGGCCTAGTGCGGGTTGGCAGACTTCACATGTCTTTCGAGAACATTATGAAGAACTCTCAGACATGCAGGTTTCCTTGCGATGTTTTTCTCCACCGTTTAGCAAGCGATAATTAACAATTTAATACGCATATAACTCCTAAAAGTCATTGGTGCGCGCCGTGGATTCGAACTCGGACCCTCTACGTAGCAGTCTGTCGGTCTCTGCACTAGGCTATCGCTGCAATCACTGTGTGACTTATACGATTTTAAACTTTTGCGGTTAGTATACATTATACACGGTTATTTAGGGGATCTTACTCATGATAAATACTATGTTTAAGGCATAAATACCTCGGTATTTGCCAACGTTTCGGCTGACTTGCTTCAGCCGTGGTCGCGGCGGGACAGACCCGCTAAATAACCGTGTATAATTGTGTGACTTGTTATGCACGTAGTCACATTTCCACGTATGCAAAGCGGCGAGCACAGCTAGTGTTTAATGTATCTAAATAAATAACTATCAATTGTCAGATGCTCAATACATTTGCATTATCAGGAATTGTAAAAAATACTACTGCATAATAAATCATGATTATGCCATTGTTGATGCAGGGTTTATATGTTTGAATAAATAAAGCCTTAATATAACAAATAATACATTTGCTTTGCTTTACAATAAAACAAGTGAAAGGTATTTTGAATATAAGTTCAGACAAAATGGCAGAATATTCCTCATCTTTTGAAGTTTCATCTAAATGCAAACTACTCATATTATTTGCCGGTTTGAAGATTTCTGTGTATCCAAGAATAGAGCGTGGTGTGGGCGAGTGTAGGAGTTTGTTGACTTACCGCCCTTCGCGTGGGTGGCATGAAATGAGCTCTTTGATATTTGTATGATGCATTACTTGGGTTGTTCAACTTATATTCAATATTATAAGGAGATATGCTTTACGATAGTGTGTTGTCGAAAGCTTTGAAAACGAGAAAGGTTCACAAATCGAAGTTAGTATCTTAATGAAATCGTACATTATAAGATCATAATCGTATGTAGTTACCTCAGTCGCTTAAAAGAAACTTGGACAAAGTATAAACTATTAAGCAAACATGCTTAATAGTTAATATTTTAATAGTTTTTGATTATTGATGAGTTTACCGATCATATTTAACTATTTGAAACTGAAAACAAATTAGGCGCTAGAACCACCTTCCGTCTCACAATTAATGCCCATTTATACTGTAACGTAGCGATTAGTGTAAGGTAGAGGTTTCCGTGATTTAAGTGACTTAATTTCGCCACCAAGGTACATCATCATCCTCCTAGCATTATCCCAGTTTCAACCTGGGGTCCGCTTACTAGTCGAACCGGCTTTGGCTGAATATTAGGTTTTCCACGGAGCGTCACATTGTGACCCAAATGAATAAAGGATTTTGACTTTGACTTTGACTTTTCCTCTCTAACGCACCACGCATGATTGTAACCATCTCCTGCAACTCCTCCGCTGAAGACGCAAGTATAACCTGATCATCAGCCTCAAGGAGGCATTTGATAAGTAACCCATTCATCCTTAATCCGCAGTCACTATATTTTAGATCTTGCAAACAACTGTCCATGAAGAGGTTAAGCAGCCACGGCGGCGCTACACATCCCTGTCTAACACCTGTGTCGATGGTAAACCAGTCAGTGTATGCCCCGTTTATCCTCACACAAGCTCTAAAATCCTCATAAAGGGATTTCAGAGCTCGAATGAGGCTGCTGTCCACCCCATTCATTGACAGCACCGACCACATTTCATTCCTCACCACTTTATCGTAAGCCTTTTCCAAATCCACGAATGCGCAATAGACCTTTTGGCCCATGGTCAAAAACTTTTCGGCTATGCTTCGCAAGGAAAATACCTGATCCGTACATCCCATAATTTTCACGTATCATCCTTTCAATTTTCATCCCACATTAATTGATATATTAATTTATTTCATAACGAATAAAAGAAATGCAATTTGGCACCTTACTAATAATTGAACAGCGTCTGATCCTGGTCTTAGCCTAATCATAAATAACATGAATAAAAAGATAATTGTAAGATAACTCTGAATACAAAAATACACGAAATCATATAACTCAAAGAAACGCCAAAGAAAATATTGCGAGTGATGAACCTCAATATAATGAACCCATTTTACCAGCAAATTTTCTTCATTTCCTATTTCTTGATGAATGGCCCACGGAATGGGTCATCAAATAATATTGCAAAGAAAACCTTTAATAATGAGAAATGAAAAAATATAAGCTACAGTTTTGAAAATTTTAATGAAGCAAACTGACCCGGTCATCCTCATCGCTGTTTACTTTTTTGTTGTTTTGAATATTTCATTAAGGTGTGCTTCATGGTTGATTTGTATCGGAATTTAATGAAAAGAGCAGTCAAATAAGTAAGGCAAACATGAAAAAATCTCTCGGTACTATTAGCGAATCTGAAAATCACTTAATATTATATTATAGAGATTGGTGATACAATTTTATTTTTTGTTTTCTGCCACATAGCAATCTGTCTCGAGACAATAAGCTATTCTTTTGAGTATTTCCACTGATAAGGCATTTTATGCAGAGAATTTCTGTTATAAGGAGTACACCATCAGACAGTTCTCTTAACTGTGTTGTGAGGTGATATAAATAAAGTATTTATCGCAAATCAATGTCTATTTCTGAAGATGTGTTATGCTAGCGTATGCTACAAAATTACGTAGGTACCTATATGATATTGGTATATTCTAATTTCATAATTATATTACGTGTTAAAGTTTTAATGAAGGTACACAATAATTCTGAGTTCTCTTATCTGCGTCACCATTTATTCCTCCATTGTAAATATTGACATGGTACTTACGTGTCATCATCATCCTAGCGTTATACCAGAGATGCGTGCCGGACGATGATGATGATCATTATCGTTTCCACAAAATAACTTACTATCTGATCTCCGCAACTCAAAGGGATAGCGATATTCCATGGTTTATACTAGCGTCAGTTTAGACAGAGCACTGATTCCCTATAACGACATTCGAGGATATTTATGACAACCAGGACCGGGCTTAACGTGCTCTCTGAGACACGAGACAAGATACAATTAGCAAACTATAAATAACAAATAGCGATATTCCGACATGGTACCTACGTGAATTACGTTTTATACAAGGTTTCATATATTATGAGGCCTTAAGCCTTTTGCGTAACTACACAAAACCTTGTAAATGAAGTAAAGTTATGAATAACTACATATATCTATCAACGGGTTTTCGTGCTATGCCTCCGAATTCAATACCTAAAATGAAAAAAAAATATCTGAGTTTTCTTGGTAAAATATCAATAAAAAACAAATAATTTTATTACTTACAAAATTATTTGTTTATCTCAATGCTTAAAACCTTATAGTGGCGCTGCTAAAGTACATTACAATTACTTATAACAGCGCTCTCTACAATATTTCTCTGTAACGTCGAAGCCTATGGAAAACCCACGTAGCGCGTAATTCATAAAACTTCCAACAGATGGTGACACAAAGAAAATAGTCCAACCCGAACCTTAAATTGACAAAATTAGTACAAACAAAGTCCTTTTAACTATTAAATTTAATAATAGATGGCGGTAAATTAAAATATAGTTAATAAATCACGAGGGCTACCTTGTGAAAAGCTTCTTACTGCTGCAACAGGCTTAATTTGGTGAGAGAGATGGTAAAGATTGTCCTTACAAGTCTTGCTCTTCTAAGAGCCTTTCATCTGCATTATAGTTTTGCATCATACTATTAGACATCTATCTATCCTTCCTTCAGACAATACTCAGTGTAAGTAAACCGTTCTAGTAGGTTAACTCGCTATGATAGTGGTCCATTATTTTAGATAAGTAACGGTCCATTATTTTAAATAAATTGTGTCTACAAAAGAAGTATAAAATAGCCAGCAGTTTTTACAACCAGTTACGAAGCTAAATGTAGGATACAGGTTTCTTACATAACGTTAAAATGCTGATGTTTATACTAAACGTTACCTGATGCACCATAATAATATTATGCATGTTGTAGTCCCACCGCAAACATCAACATTTATATACTCAATTACTTGTCTGACATACTTCCAACATTGCGTAGATGAAGGCAAATATCATTTACAAAGCGGCTATAAAAGTAAAAGTACAAGAGAAAACAAACTGGTACACATCATGCCTTATGATGTCCCAGATGAGTATCATGTCAAAGGCTGGCTATAACCGTAAAGCGTGCATCAGATAAAATTATGTAAACACAATCTTATTGGACGAGTCAACACAATGATAAGGAACTACATGTTAGTACTTCAGTGTAGTATTACGGGGTTTTGGCGCAGTAAAATCCTGGCAGTTTATGAAATAAAGGTTAATTTAGACCCACAATTTATATGCCTAGTACGTTGGATGTTTTGTTTATCCTGCTTTGAATTCTAGTTTTATTTTAGTCTAAATATAAAATCTAAAGAACCAAATTAATGTCTAATCTAATTTAAGGTCTATCTAATGTGTATAACAGGTCTCTAATGTTTTCGTCGATATATTTTGGATAGCGAAAAGTTAATCTTTGATAGGACTTCTTTTTTGTATTTTGCTGCGATATGCAGAGTAAGTTTGTAAAATTGGATGTAGGATTCTTAGCTTTTTCATCAAGTCTTCCTTTTAAATTTATTACTAGAAGATACCTAAAGCTACGTCAGCACATTTTTTTAATTAACTGTTTCTTGCTGATTCCGTGGGCATTTAAGAAAATCTCTACTTAGTGCGCACCTATGTTCTCAAAGGGACTTACATACATGTCAAGTTACAGCTTATTGTGGCCAATAGTTTCAGGTGTGTAGATATCAGTCAGAAAAGAAAAAAGTATATAATTATTAATGATTGTAAATATAAAGTGATAATTATTCTAATTAAAATTTAAACGCGACAAATTCCATATATCTCAAGCGCTATGCTTGAAGCAGAATAAAAAAAATATACATTTTCAACCACTCGTTTCTGTCGCATATGGCCAGCATTATTTAGCCAAAAGAGAATGGAAATCACGTATGAAGCTCTCTGAACTTTGGCGTTTGGAATCCTTTATGTTTTAAAATAAACATAGTTAAGAATAGCATCCGTCTTTCTTTTAGAGTATGTGTGTGGCCAATTCAGGAGTAACAAAATGCAACAAAATGTGTGTCATGTGCCTCGGTGGACGGCGAAGTCGGCTTCACCGGGGCAGGTGCAACAATTTTTCCCATTTGCCCCGGTGCCGGAGCAGGCCCCGGGTAGTTGGGACTCACTTCAACTCAGGTACCGGAGTTTTTAGACCGATCGAATAAGGGATAATAATAAAGGGTTAAGCACAGGACAAGATTATTGGTGATGGTCAAGATATTTTTTTTTATTCATAAGCAGACCAACAGTTTTATCACTAGATGTAATACAAAAATATCTTATAAATAGGTACATATTTAGCGATTAACAAGTAAAAGGTATGCATGACATTTAATCATAGCTTCAGAATTGAGTATTTAACTTTACTATACACGGCTAATTAAAAAACATAAAAAAGCAACATCTAAAATAAATAAAAAAAAATTAACGTGAGTACATACCTACATATATCAATCATATACATAAAGGTTTATGCAAAGAATGATTTATTAGAGAGCGTCTGTATGATATAAATTTCATTGAAAATACATCAATGGTATTGTCTATTGTAGTGATCTATTTGTCGTAAATACCTATCGTTGGACGGCAGCAGCATGTGACAATTCTTATTGCGGCATCTAGCACAAAGTATATTTATTGCTACCTGGTTAGGAATCTGTAAATGAC
Organism: Euclidia mi; assembly: GCA_944739405.2. NCBI lineage: Eukaryota > Metazoa > Arthropoda > Insecta > Lepidoptera > Erebidae > Euclidia > Euclidia mi. The sequence continues at coordinate 32,920,848 of OX123183.2, forward strand.
GGCAATAGCTACATGAAAAGGAAAAACTAAACATCCTAATAGGCAGAAAAGCACTTCAGTATTCTTGTTATTGTCATGCGATAATAAAAATGAAAATAACCCTTAAACATAGGATATGTTCACTTATACATACATAATACCCGCATACGACGAATAAAAACAACTTATTAACACCAATTTAAAATATCTTTAAGCTAAAATCAAAACTCTCATAATAATATTATGTGTTACCTTTTTAAGTAGTAATAAAAAATGACCTGATTCGGGGCTATAAATTTCGTTTAACGGCACCATAAACCTATTTAAATATCTGAACGGTACAGAATTTTTATCTTAACTCGACTGCTCCATTAAAAAGTTGAGTCAAGTATTTTTTTACTGAGTATTCCTACCTCGATCAAGGCTTATTATTCCTATTTTGTACAAATGCAGATCTACAGCTAATTGCAAAATTATTGTCGCTCCTGTAGATATGTTGGAGGATGTGCAGGTCAGCTACTGTAGCAACAAGGAAACTCTGATAAAGACTGAGATGAATTTATTCACTACATATTGTTGCAGTATAATTTGAGCACAAAATGAGGAACTTTATTGCAAGAACGCTACATTTCTACTATCGTAAATCGTAAAAGCAACTGTGTCTATTGCTCTACTCATATTTAACGTTAAATATATTAAAGAGATTATAATTGCTAAATATATGTTTTTGAACTTGAATGTTTTGAATTGATTACCTTTATGTCTGTTTGTTTGTAAGTACATGTATTATGCAAAACAAACAAAGTTGCAAAGTGAACTATATTGAACTTTTGTAATTCACCCAAAACATACATTACGAGTTCAAATTTTACACGAAGAAAATAATTATAGTATTTTTACAAAATTCCACAAAGGCAAAATTGCAGATACCAGTAATTTGCGGTGACAATTTGAAGTACCTAAACTCTACTTAAAATATATATATTTCAGCTGCCATACCGTCCCATTGATTATTTAATAGGTACCTGAAAATGTTCTAAATCAGTTTCTAACCCAACTGACATTGTATGTACAGTGGTTACCAAAATGTCATAAAAGTCACAGTTTGTAGGCTCCACAGACGACATTTTCAGTACTCACAAAATTTGTATATAATTGTGACAAATTATAGGAGCATGTGACAAAATAACTACATGCAGTGCGATTACATAAGAAGCGTGGTTCCGTGTATTCTCCCGCCACCCATATAATGGAAGGGAAAAATATTGCAGTCTATTTGTTACGGCATTTAATCTTCATCTGACCATTACTGCTGCTATCCGCATTAACCATCCCATAATCTCTACGGAAACCATTTTAAATGGCGAGGATATAGTACGCCACTTAGTCTTTGTGTTTTGCTTTGCGTTGAGTTTTTCTTACTGTGCGCATATATATATATATATATATATATATATATATATATATATATATATATATATATATATATATATATATATATATATATATATATATATATATATATATATGTGTGTGTGTGTGTGTGTGTGTGTGTGTGTGTGTGTGTGTGTGTGTGTGTGTGTGCATTTAATGCAAAATAGCATTTTGTATAAGTCCCTATTTTCCTATTTTCGTTCGCTAGTATAATGAAATGCCACATCATATTCAGTTGCTAAACAATATATCTATCTACAATTATATCCATAAAAACTATAAAATTATATGTTGCAGGGATATTATTTGATAGACAATCATTCTCTGAAGGATCGAATTCGTAATGAAGTGATCCGACAGAGAACCAAGGTAATCGACATAGCTCAAAGAATTAGCACGTTGAAGTGGCAGTGGTCTGGTCACATCTGTCGCAGAACCGATAACCGATGGAGTAGTCGTGTTCTAGAGTGGAGACCGCGCCTTGGCAAACGTAGTATAGGACGCCCTCCGGCTAGGTGGAGTGACGATATACGCAAAGTGGCTGGCAGGGGCTGGACACGAAGAGCCGAAAATCAGGCTCAGTGGCGTGCCATTGGAGAGGCCTATATCCAGCAGTAGACTACGGCTGGCTGATGATGATGATGATGATGAGACAATCATTCCCTTGCTTGTTAAAATGTAAGTTTTACGACATTTCCGCCAAATATCAATGATCAAACAAGTTCTGTAGCAAAATAAACAATATGTACAAAATAAATATAAAATTTCTCTTGTCCTTGCAAAGCAGTGGGAAAACTATCTTACGAATAATATCGCCCAGTGATGTCATTTGTGATAGCTGCCGTGATCTTTTGCTCTTTAAAATATCGAGGTACGGCCTTATTATATACTATGCATTAAGATAAAGGCAAGTAAGAACACCGTGTAACAGACTGTGTTCTGATAATATGAATATCGACACGGTAGTAATTACCTAGTAATTAATATAAGGCACAAGCAATTGCTCGTTTCTCCACTTTCACGTCCTCTTAGATATTTATGAATAACGCATGTACTTATTTTTAATGTACATATATTTATTTAATTGCTAACTTGAAACTATAATATGAAAATTTCTAGCTTTCAATATGGAAACGACGGACTTCTATATAACTACCTAAGAGGCAAACATTTCCAAAATACTGTCAATGCTACGCTTCTGGCAAAATGTGGGGATTGTACCCAGTAGTAAGCTAATTTCATATTACTCGTAGTCAGGGGGCGTAGTTCATGTTTAGCCAGTGCAATTATACCTTTGATTTGAACAGTCGATAGTGACCCGCTCTTGCATAATGTCCAATAACTCGCTGCCAGCCAATCAAAGCATCAAATGCCTTTCGATAAAAAATTGCACAAGCAATGCAATGAGGGTGTAAAGTTAATTTTGATTTGTCAGCTCATAGCGTCTCTTGGTGTTGTTATTCATTATAGGTCGGCAAAGTAAAGCACCACTTGAACAGGTTGCCACTTGGCTGGATGATGGTGTATGGCATTTTTATCAGAACGCAAACGTGCTCCGGAGAGCACGTAAGATGAATCGTTAGACCATGTCTGAGGCTTGTAGGTGGTCTGAAAACATCTACATCGAGTAAAGCACACAATCACCCGAAATAGAAAGAAAGATCGGCTTTAATTATATGCCTGCGGTAGCCAAAAGTTTAAAGAAAATATCAAATTGACCTCATTCATAGTAAATATCAAATTCACATAAGTAAATATCGAACAAAATCAAATTGTTCATCTTATAACATCAAACTAAGTGGACACAATCCAACAACCAACCGTTTTCTCTTAGTTATCGAGTGCCGCTCGTATTGCGTTCGATGCAATTGATTGTTACAAATGTCTCTGAGCAGTGCACGGACACAGACTTCTGTAACAGTAACACAATCCACAACCATTAAAAGTCTCGGTTAGTAAAATTAAACTGAAAGGTTTGTAAAAATGAGCTAGGTTCAGAACTAACAGCCTGTTGGAAATTTTGTCCTTGAAGAAGATGTCACACCGTTTATAGAAACAACGTTTATAGATAGTAGTCTGTTAGTCATTGGGCAAAAGCTTTTCAGTTTATTTAGGCATATTAAATTTCAAATTTGACCAAAATACGCTATGAAATTGCCTGTCATTTTATAATCGAAATTCTAATAATGCTTACGTAATTATTGTTTACAAATTACTAGTAGGTACTTTGATGTAAAAATTGTTCAATTAATTTGTATGCTCCAATTTATTTTTATTTTAAAAATGTCGTTGAATAATTTTACTAAGCTAGCTAGCTAATCATTATCATATTTGGAAATAGTACCTTCTTCATCTATTTCAGAAATAAAAACTTAAAACTCGTATTTTAGTTTTCGATGTGTTCAAATTTACTATCCTGGGACACAGAGAAAATTTACCCATTAAATAGACTCACTTACTAAATGCAAACGATTTTATGCTCAAATTATATTGATGACAAAAACATTCATAATATTGCACAAGTTACGGAACAAATATCATGATGACGTCACATCAAGTCGTTTCCAGCCATTCACCAATGTAATTTCAGATAACTGGCCATTGTGGTTTACAAACAGTCAAATTTTATCGTCCTTTACATTTTACAAACCAACTGCAATTTATAATGGCACTTTGTTTGATATTATACCCTGAATTGAGGTTTCGAATTATACGTACTATTTTTTTTAAATATTTAAGACGTAGGCGTTGTTTTTAAATAAAATAGTAAAGACGACAAAGTACTTTATAGTTCTGGGTAGTAGCATTGCTCAAATTATGTTGCGTTACGATTTTATGATGGCACTAAATAATTTTATCAGGTGTAGTTTCATTCCAACTACGGCTTGCATTAAAAAGGCTGTGTTATTTCAGTAAATAGGCTTCTACTCATTTCACTGAAAATACCGCAATACTTGTGTGTGAAGATTCTATTCTATGATTTCCAAGTTAATTCCAGCTAATTGTCATCTACATAGTATCATCATATGACAGCTTACTAGATTGCTGGTAGGCCAAAGCTTTCCAGCAATAAAATTGGCAACTTGCGATTATTAATGTTGAATCAATACCAAAATAATTTGATTGTTTTATTAACAAGTTTCTAGAAAAAATATTGCTACCTTATTAGGTACATACATACCTGAATTTAGGAATAAATTTATTTTACCCATTGCCAGATGCCTCGACAATATGTTATCCAGCATACCATTTTTTTGAGAACAAAATGACTATTTCTTAAGATTAATACTCAAACCATTACCTCGAGTCGCATCAAACCAATTTACCGTATATTCGTGAAAATAAATACTAACAAGAAGCTCCATAAAGCAGATGAATTAGTTAAACGTTTACATCCTTTTGTTATTATGACATTTAATACGTTTGAATTAATTTTAATGTCGTACGTATGCGGTCTGAATATTTAGCTTATCTTGAAAGGATGCCGCTTGTTGTTATTGTTTTTATTTCACTTATATTTACAAAGTCACGTGTTAAAATATTAGGTGAAATATTTAAACTTATTGTTTTCCAGACAAATTTAAAACGTAATTTAATATATATAGTTGGTGCCACGAGAAGATAGACTTTTTGTAAACAAACATTCAGGGGTTCACAACCATTTTTCAAACAGTTGTCTTTTAGATTTTATACTTTTTGGACAGTCTTTTTTTTCAATACCTATTTATGCCACTATGCTTCAAATTTATATTGCTAAATTTTACTGAAGTAAAAATATTTGATTTTGTGTTTGAATGGTCGAATGTTCATAAATTTGCTGTTTTTTTTTGTCGTTTTACACGTAATTTATTCTGTAAATTAAGGAAAAATAGAGTATCATGTATGTAAATGATAGAGTACATACATGTTACTCTATTATTGACATGATTATTTTTTAATCATAGACAATAAATCATTGCAAATGATTTAGAAGTTCATTGAAGTAGCCCACCTATCCTAAAATATTAAATTATTGACCAACAATGAATAATATTACAGATAACTAGCTAGTATATTGCATAAAAATTCCTAGGCATGGAGATTTTACGTTGTCTGTGAATGAAATCGTCAGAATGAACTTCAATTATTTGCAATGATTTATTGACATGATTTTTTTTTAATCATAGACAATAAATCATTGCAAATGATTTAGAAGTTCATTGAAGTAGCCCACCTATCCTAAAATATTAAATTATTGACCAACAATGAATAATATTACAGATAAATAGCTAGTATATTGCATAAAAATTTCTAGGCATGGAGATTTTACGTTGTCTGTGAATGAAATCGTCAGAATGAACTTAAACGAAATCTATTAAAAATTACGGAAGTCTGAAAACGCAATTTCTTTTTTAGGTATAAATAATTTTCTGCGCGACTAATAGTTTGCCATCAGCTATTCTGCATCCGCTTTTTCGAGATGCCGGCAGCGGGAAGAGCGTTTCGATCCTATAAACTTGTATTTAACTTTACTTACCCCTTCTTGATAACTAAAAAAATAATTTAGTCCTCTGATAAATGCATGTTAAGCCCAAGAATGTAACATTTCAATGAATTAATGCCAAATGTTGACATTCTAGGCAGTCAGTACCACAAAACATCAAAAGATCCTGTTGACAGCGCATAATATCGATAAAAACCCGATCCATTGACATATAAGTTTCCAATTACGCATATCTATGTACTTTTGCGCTCATTTGATTTGACATTATTTGTTTTTTGACAGAACTATCGCTAAGTCACTTAGTAGAAATTCTTTGTTTACAAAAAGTCTATGTTCTCGTGGCACGGACTATAGTATATATTGAGGTATTTTTAGTGCTATTGATTAAATACTAGTGTTCAGTTACGATTATAAGGTTTACCAGTAATCCTTCGCATGCCAATTAGTTTGGATACAATGGTCGGCCTATTATTAAGCCTTTCGACCTGCTTGTACCAAAATAAACCATAGTCTTAAATTATATTTTACTCGCTAATACTCGGTCTTTAGTTACATCAGTCAGAGTAACACGTGTTTCAATTTCGGGCTAGGACGACAAGACTTTAAATATATTTCCTATTCCACTGATACGCAAATTAATAGTAAAAAAATAATTACGTTTATGTAAAGTAGTGAGATAGTGTTTGCTTCAGAAATTTTAGAATATCCCGTCAAATTGATTTTTATTATCATTTTTATTAGTAATACTGTTTCGGCGAACCGAATGTTCTAGGCGATTTGGAGAAGGATTAATATTGTGGACTGTATTAGGGCGAGTTCTGCTCGCCTAGAAAGGATAAGGGAAGAGGATTGTGAGTGGGTATAGGATATTCTAAGGACACGCCTTACCTTGACAAAATGGCGGCCCCCTGGTGTCTTCGTCCTGGTATCTTCGAGGAGTCGGGCTGTACGCTGATCACTCCGCCTGGATCCAACCCAGAACTACACAAATCACTTCACTCGCGAGCGGTTTGTTGAGTTTTTGGTATAACGCGGGAGCGGTAAAAATATGGCGATGTGGTACATGTCTTCGTCGCGACACGGATTATTCTAGAGTGTTCTGAAGGCGTGCCTTGGGAGGGGAGCGAAAGAGACAAAAGGATCGCTCGCATTGGACGAGCGAGCGTGGAACGATTGACGTCGATGTAATTAGTTATCGATAGAAAGGTAGATGGCGCTACCATATCCCCCCGGCCCTAAAGGGTTGCCTTTAAAAAAATTGAATTGAACTTAGCTATGTTGGGTGTACTACCGCATAACCCATCAATAGGCTAAGACAGCGATATGATAATAAAATTAATCTAAATTAACTTTAGCAAAAATTACAAACGCATTAATAGAGAAAACTACAAACTAAATACTTAAACTAAGAGGTAGATCCAATTTCAGGCTAGATCTCACTGCGTTGGAAGCGGGCAGAGACGTACAACAGGGCGCACACAGCTCCCCTTCGCGGTTTTCACGGTAACAACGCGGGTTGTACCGTCCTTGGAAGTATGCAGTTTCTCTACGATGGCTAACGGCCATGAAAGCGGCGGAGCATTATCATGTATTATGACGACCAACGTACCCTCCTGTATAGGGGATGCAGGATCTAGCCTGAAGCTGGTGGAGATATTCCGCCAGCGTCGCCAGAACAACTGCACGAGTTTATCCAGCAGAGTATGTCTCTGGAGCAAGCTTGAAGAGTCTGCTTCAGGAGCCGGAAATGACGATAATGGCACTGTGTTCAGAAAATGTGCAGGGCTTAACGCGGATGGTTCTGCAGGGTCACTACTCAATGCCGTGAGCGGACGCGAGTTGATCAGTGTCTCGACTTGTGCAAAGACAGTTAAAAGCTCTTCGTAAGAGAGGATCTGTTGACCTATAACTTTGAAGAGATGCGTTTTAATTACTTTGACCATGCTTTCCCAACATCCACCAAAATGTGGTGATGCTGGTGGAATAAACTTCCAGTCAATATGATCTATGGAAAGTTCCTCCTGAAGACGAGTACGATATTCTTCTCTGAAAAACTTATAGAGGTCGCGTAAATAAGAACTTGCGCCCACGAAACAAGTGCCGTTATCCGTATACAAACACTGTATAGGGCCGCGCCGTGAGAGAAATGGTTTAAGGGCTGCAAGGAATGACACCGTGCTTAAATCTGTCGCAACTTCAATATGCGTAGCGCGCGTTGTTAAGCATGTAAAATACATAGCCAAGCTTTACGGCTTTTAACACCTCGACCACCCACTGGCGTATAGTGCAGCGGTCCTGCGTAATCACAACCGGTATGTGTAAACGCTTTATCAACTTGATTGACGCGTTGGCTAGGAAGATCTGCCATGGGAGGGAAAGTCGGACGCGGACGAAATTTGAAACAGACGTTACATTTATGTATTCTGTGACGAATTATTCGTCGAGCGGCTAAAATCCAATACTTATGCCTAAGTAAGGACATAAGCAACTCTGGACCCCCACATTGTCTATGGTCGACGCGGGAAATTTAACAAAATTTTGTTTTGTTAATATTTTATTTTCTATTTCGACGCGATAAAACTACTGTATATTGTAAAAACTTATTCAATCTTACTATTAATGTTAATTTGATGAGTGAACATGTAGAATTTTGCGACTCCAGTGGAAGCGCGATGATAGAAGAAGAGTCTGTAATGGAGTGCGAGCTAGAGTGCAAGGCACAAGATAACTTAACTACAACAAGAGAGCAACAAGTATTATTAGAAAAAAAGAGAGGTTGGCAGGAAGATGATGATGAAATATCTATAGGCGATGATGGCTTCTTTGCAGTAAAAAGAAACAAACGTTTTGCAAAAACATATTCAAAAATACCTGATGACATAAAACAGCATATTGTGTGTGTTACTGCTAGTGACATACTCCTTAAACAATTTGGAATGGCTAAACAATTGAAAGCTCAAAATATTGAGGATATTACAAAAATTGTCTACAAGAATCCTTACAGGGTGCTAATATATTTTGATAATAAAGAAAGTGCTCTGAAGATGCTGAATTGTGAAAAATTCCTAAGTGACATGAAATACAAAGTTTCTTTAGTAGGTGAGTCATCAGTATGTTATGGAATTCTGCGGCATGTGGATCTTGACATGGAAGACAAAGAAATTTTAGAAAATTTTAAATGTGATTTTGAATTAATCTCAGTAAAGCGTCTTAAAAGACAGGAAAATGATGGTAAATGGGTTAACTCAGAAACAATCCGATTATGTTTTAAAAATTCTACATTACCATCGTATGTATATGGTTTTGGATGCAGATTTCAAGTTGAGTCTTACACTTTTCCTGTGTCGCAATGTTCTGGCTGCTGGCGATATGGACATCTGGTACGGGTGTGCCCTTCTAAGAAAATTATATGTCCAAAGTGTGGGGATAGCCATGCTAATTGTGATACATCTGTATTCAAGTGTATAAACTGTAAGGGCCCAAACATGGCATTAAATAAAAAGTGTCCAATTTTTCTAAAAGAAAAGGAAATCAGAAGAGTCATGTCTGATAAGAACTGTTCTTATAAGGAGGCATTAGACTTATATCATAGTCAAAGAAAAGGACAAGAGAAGACCAATGAGAATATAACTTTGGCTAATAATAAAGAGTTAATATCACAACCTTCACTGGTAAACTTATTAGAGTCAGAACCACGAAGGTCATATAGGGATGTAGTCATTACAGAAGCTTCTATACATAAAGATATATCAACATCATGTGAATCGGAGTCAGAGGAGAGCCATGTAAGTCAGAATATACTATCACAGTTTGGACAATCAAAAAAGAAGAAAACTAAGAAGAAGACAAAAAGTAGGTCTCAGCGTGGAAATACTTTAGAAGAGAAGTCTAACAGTATTCAAGACAAAGAAACAAAGCAGAGTGTATCAGACAAACAGGAAGACCTTTTGTACAGGTTGTATAAAAAAACTAAAGATATTTGTGTGTCAAATGAAAGCTTAGCTACTAAGTTAGGATCAATTGTCAAAATAATTATCCAAGATTGCATTTCATTTGTTATGAGATTGGTAAGCAAAAACGAACTTTTCACACAATTAACTTCCTTTTTCCATAATGGCTAATCTATATAATAATGACTGTTTTATTAATATCTTACAGTGGAATGCCCAAAGTTTGCGACCCAAAATTGTAGAGTTTGAATCATTGTTATGTCAGGAAAAAACTCACATAGCTCTTATATCTGAGACTTGGTTAAAACCTGAATCTACATTACATATAAGTGGCTATAATATATTTAGGAATGACAGGATTGATTCTTATGGAGGTGTGGCTATTATCATTAAAAATACAATAAAAGTCCAGGTAGAAAATTGGAATATTTGTAATTCAGGAATAGAAATTAAATGTATAAAACTTTTAAATTGCAATAACATTAAGAATATTATCTTGATATATTGTCCTTCCTCAGTACATACCAATCAATCTGATTGGGATTCCATTTTTACCAGATATTCCAGCAAATGCTTAGTAGCCGGTGACTTCAATGCACATCATTTTAACTGGTCGAGTAAGTCTGATTCAAGAGGTACTATGCTTTTTGATGCTGCTTTAGAGGCTGGGTACACTTCACTTAACACTGGGGATCACACACGAATTAAACTAGTTAATGGTTGTATACAAAAAACTTCACCTGATATTACATTTGTTTCAACAGATTTGACTTGTAATTTTGAGTGGTATGTATTGAGTGAAAACTTGGGCAGTGATCACATGTGTATCAAAATTAAAAGTAATTGTAAACAATATATTTATATACATAAGAAACGTAATTATAAGCTAGCCAACTGGCAAAGATACACTAAAATGATTGAAAACTCTATGTTACATTTACAATATGATGAAAAGGGTGGTGTTCAAATGAATTATGATAGTTTCATTACTGTTATCAATAAGGCAGCTCATAAATGTATACCATATACAAAACCCAGTAAAAACCAAGGTTTTCAATCAAAGTCCTATTGGAATGTAACTTTGTCAAAATTAGTAGCAGAACGCAGGTTAGCTTTAAGTAAGTTTAGATCAAACCCTACCCCATTCAATTTGAATGTTCTACAAGAAAAAACACTCATTGCTAAGAAGGCTATCAATAAGGCTAAACGAGCTGATCGGCAGAATTTTTACACTAGTATTGATGAATCAACAACTGTTCATGATATGTGGAGACGCATGCGATGGATGAAAGGATGTAATTCAGTTAGTTCTACTAGGTCTTATCCATCAGATGAACAGAAGCTTTCTCTTCTCTGTAATTTAGCTCCTGATTATGTTTGTAATAGCAAACCTCGATTTAATAACTCGAATACACTTATAGATGACACAATTCAGTTACATGAGTTATGTAAATCATTAAAATCCAAAGACACAGCACCGAGCGAGGATGAAGTATCATATTCAATGAAATCATCAGCCTCAAGGAGGCATTTGACAAGTAACCCATTCATCCTTAATCCGCAGTCACTATATTTTAGATCTTGCAAACAACTGTCCATGAAGAGGTTAAGCAGCCACGGCGACGCTACACATCCCTGTCTAACACCTGTGTCGATGGTAAACCAGTCAGTGTATGCCCCGTTTATCCTCACACAAGCTCTAAAATCCTCATAAAGGGATTTCAGAGCTCGAATGAAGCCGCTGTCCACCCCATTCATTGACAGCACCGACCACATTTCATTCCTCACTTTATCGTAAGCCTTTTCCAAATCCACGAATACGCAATAGACCTTTTGGCCCATGGTCAAAAGCTTTTCGGCTATGCTTCGCAAGGAAAAGACCTGATCCGTACATCCCATAATTTTCCCGTATCATCCCTTTCAATTTTCATCCCACATTAATTGATATATTAATTTATTTCATAACGAATAAAAGAAATGCAATTTGGCACCTTACTAATAATTGAACAGCGTCTAATCCTGGTCTTAGCCTAATCATAAATAACATGAATAAAAAGATAATTGTAAGATAACTCTGAATATAAAAATACACGAAATCATATAACTCAAAGAAACGCCAAAGAAAATATTGCGAGTGATGAACCTCAATATAATGACCCCATTTTACCAGCAAATTTTCTTTATTTCCTGTTTCTTGATGAATGGCCCACGGAATGGGTCATCAAATAATATTGCAAAGAAAACCTTTAATAATGAGAAATGAAAAAATATAAGCTACAGTTTTGAAAATTTTAATGAAGCAAACTGACCCGGTCATCCTCATCGCTGTTTACTTTTTTGTTGTTTTGAATATTTCATTAAGGTGTGCTTCATGGTTGATTTGTATCGGAATTTAATGAAAAGAGCAGTCAAATAAGTAAGGCAAACATGAAAAAATCTCTCGGTACTATTAGCGAATCTGAAAATCACTTAATATTATATTATAGAGATTGGTGATACAATTTTATTTTTTGTTTTCTGCCACATAGCAATCTGTCTCGAGACAATAAGCTATTCTTTTGAGTATTTCCACTGATAAGGCATTTTATGCAGAGAATTTCTGTTATAAGGAGTACACCATCAGACAGTTCTCTTAACTGTGTTGTGAGGTGATATAAATAAAGTATTTATCGCAAATCAATGTCTATTTCTGAAGATGTGTTATGCTAGCGTATGCTACAAAATTACGTAGGTACCTATATGATATTGGTATATTCTAATTTCATAATTATATTACGTGTTAAAGTTTTAATGAAGGTACACAATAATTCTGAGTTCTCTTATCTGCGTCACCATTTATTCCTCCATTGTAAATATTGACATGGTACTTACGTGTCATCATCATCCTAGCGTTATACCAGAGATGCGTGCCGGACGATGATGATGATCATTATCGTTTCCACAAAATAACTTACTATCTGATCTCCGCAACTCAAAGGGATAGCGATATTCCATGGTTTATACTAGCGTCAGTTTAGACAGAGCACTGATTCCCTATAACGACATTCGAGGATATTTATGACAACCAGGACCGGGCTTAACGTGCTCTCTGAGACACGAGACAAGATACAATTAGCAAACTATAAATAACAAATAGCGATATTCCGACATGGTACCTACGTGAATTACGTTTTATACAAGGTTTCATATATTATGAGGCCTTAAGCCTTTTGCGTAACTACACAAAACCTTGTAAATGAAGTAAAGTTATGAATAACTACATATATCTATCAACGGGTTTTCGTGCTATGCCTCCGAATTCAATACCTAAAATGAAAAAAAAATATCTGAGTTTTCTTGGTAAAATATCAATAAAAAACAAATAATTTTATTACTTACAAAATTATTTGTTTATCTCAATGCTTAAAACCTTATAGTGGCGCTGCTAAAGTACATTACAATTACTTATAACAGCGCTCTCTACAATATTTCTCTGTAACGTCGAAGCCTATGGAAAACCCACGTAGCGCGTAATTCATAAAACTTCCAACAGATGGTGACACAAAGAAAATAGTCCAACCCGAACCTTAAATTGACAAAATTAGTACAAACAAAGTCCTTTTAACTATTAAATTTAATAATAGATGGCGGTAAATTAAAATATAGTTAATAAATCACGAGGGCTACCTTGTGAAAAGCTTCTTACTGCTGCAACAGGCTTAATTTGGTGAGAGAGATGGTAAAGATTGTCCTTACAAGTCTTGCTCTTCTAAGAGCCTTTCATCTGCATTATAGTTTTGCATCATACTATTAGACATCTATCTATCCTTCCTTCAGACAATACTCAGTGTAAGTAAACCGTTCTAGTAGGTTAACTCGCTATGATAGTGGTCCATTATTTTAGATAAGTAACGGTCCATTATTTTAAATAAATTGTGTCTACAAAAGAAGTATAAAATAGCCAGCAGTTTTTACAACCAGTTACGAAGCTAAATGTAGGATACAGGTTTCTTACATAACGTTAAAATGCTGATGTTTATACTAAACGTTACCTGATGCACCATAATAATATTATGCATGTTGTAGTCCCACCGCAAACATCAACATTTATATACTCAATTACTTGTCTGACATACTTCCAACATTGCGTAGATGAAGGCAAATATCATTTACAAAGCGGCTATAAAAGTAAAAGTACAAGAGAAAACAAACTGGTACACATCATGCCTTATGATGTCCCAGATGAGTATCATGTCAAAGGCTGGCTATAACCGTAAAGCGTGCATCAGATAAAATTATGTAAACACAATCTTATTGGACGAGTCAACACAATGATAAGGAACTACATGTTAGTACTTCAGTGTAGTATTACGGGGTTTTGGCGCAGTAAAATCCTGGCAGTTTATGAAATAAAGGTTAATTTAGACCCACAATTTATATGCCTAGTACGTTGGATGTTTTGTTTATCCTGCTTTGAATTCTAGTTTTATTTTAGTCTAAATATAAAATCTAAAGAACCAAATTAATGTCTAATCTAATTTAAGGTCTATCTAATGTGTATAACAGGTCTCTAATGTTTTCGTCGATATATTTTGGATAGCGAAAAGTTAATCTTTGATAGGACTTCTTTTTTTGTATTTTGCTGCGATATGCAGAGTAAGTTTGTAAAATTGGATGTAGGATTCTTAGCTTTTTCATCAAGTCTTCCTTTTAAATTTATTACTAGAAGATACCTAAAGCTACGTCAGCACATTTTTTTAATTAACTGTTTCTTGCTGATTCCGTGGGCATTTAAGAAAATCTCTACTTAGTGCGCACCTATGTTCTCAAAGGGACTTACATACATGTCAAGTTACAGCTTATTGTGGCCAATAGTTTCAGGTGTGTAGATATCAGTCAGAAAAGAAAAAAGTATATAATTATTAATGATTGTAAATATAAAGTGATAATTATTCTAATTAAAATTTAAACGCGACAAATTCCATATATCTCAAGCGCTATGCTTGAAGCAGAATAAAAAAAATATACATTTTCAACCACTCGTTTCTGTCGCATATGGCCAGCATTATTTAGCCAAAAGAGAATGGAAATCACGTATGAAGCTCTCTGAACTTTGGCGTTTGGAATCCTTTATGTTTTAAAATAAACATAGTTAAGAATAGCATCCGTCTTTCTTTTAGAGTATGTGTGTGGCCAATTCAGGAGTAACAAAATGCAACAAAATGTGTGTCATGTGCCTCGGTGGACGGCGAAGTCGGCTTCACCGGGGCAGGTGCAACAATTTTTCCCATTTGCCCCGGTGCCGGAGCAGGCCCCGGGTAGTTGGGACTCACTTCAACTCAGGTACCGGAGTTTTTAGACCGATCGAATAAGGGATAATAATAAAGGGTTAAGCACAGGACAAGATTATTGGTGATGGTCAAGATATTTTTTTTTATTCATAAGCAGACCAACAGTTTTATCACTAGATGTAATACAAAAATATCTTATAAATAGGTACATATTTAGCGATTAACAAGTAAAAGGTATGCATGACATTTAATCATAGCTTCAGAATTGAGTATTTAACTTTACTATACACGGCTAATTAAAAAACATAAAAAAGCAACATCTAAAATAAATAAAAAAAAATTAACGTGAGTACATACCTACATATATCAATCATATACATAAAGGTTTATGCAAAGAATGATTTATTAGAGAGCGTCTGTATGATATAAATTTCATTGAAAATACATCAATGGTATTGTCTATTGTAGTGATCTATTTGTCGTAAATACCTATCGTTGGACGGCAGCAGCATGTGACAATTCTTATTGCGGCATCTAGCACAAAGTATATTTATTGCTACCTGGTTAGGAATCTGTAAATGACGGCAATAGCTACATGAAAAGGAAAAACTAAACATCCTAATAGGCAGAAAAGCACTTCAGTATTCTTGTTATTGTCATGCGATAATAAAAATGAAAATAACCCTTAAACATAGGATATGTTCACTTATACATACATAATACCCGCATACGACGAATAAAAACAACTTATTAACACCAATTTAAAATATCTTTAAGCTAAAATCAAAACTCTCATAATAATATTATGTGTTACCTTTTTAAGTAGTAATAAAAAATGACCTGATTCGGGGCTATAAATTTCGTTTAACGGCACCATAAACCTATTTAAATATCTGAACGGTACAGAATTTTTATCTTAACTCGACTGCTCCATTAAAAAGTTGAGTCAAGTATTTTTTTACTGAGTATTCCTACCTCGATCAAGGCTTATTATTCCTATTTTGTACAAATGCAGATCTACAGCTAATTGCAAAATTATTGTCGCTCCTGTAGATATGTTGGAGGATGTGCAGGTCAGCTACTGTAGCAACAAGGAAACTCTGATAAAGACTGAGATGAATTTATTCACTACATATTGTTGCAGTATAATTTGAGCACAAAATGAGGAACTTTATTGCAAGAACGCTACATTTCTACTATCGTAAATCGTAAAAGCAACTGTGTCTATTGCTCTACTCATATTTAACGTTAAATATATTAAAGAGATTATAATTGCTAAATATATGTTTTTGAACTTGAATGTTTTGAATTGATTACCTTTATGTCTGTTTGTTTGTAAGTACATGTATTATGCAAAACAAACAAAGTTGCAAAGTGAACTATATTGAACTTTTGTAATTCACCCAAAACATACATTACGAGTTCAAATTTTACACGAAGAAAATAATTATAGTATTTTTACAAAATTCCACAAAGGCAAAATTGCAGATACCAGTAATTTGCGGTGACAATTTGAAGTACCTAAACTCTACTTAAAATATATATATTTCAGCTGCCATACCGTCCCATTGATTATTTAATAGGTACCTGAAAATGTTCTAAATCAGTTTCTAACCCAACTGACATTGTATGTACAGTGGTTACCAAAATGTCATAAAAGTCACAGTTTGTAGGCTCCACAGACGACATTTTCAGTACTCACAAAATTTGTATATAATTGTGACAAATTATAGGAGCATGTGACAAAATAACTACATGCAGTGCGATTACATAAGAAGCGTGGTTCCGTGTATTCTCCCGCCACCCATATAATGGAAGGGAAAAATATTGCAGTCTATTTGTTACGGCATTTAATCTTCATCTGACCATTACTGCTGCTATCCGCATTAACCATCCCATAATCTCTACGGAAACCATTTTAAATGGCGAGGATATAGTACGCCACTTAGTCTTTGTGTTTTGCTTTGCGTTGAGTTTTTCTTACTGTGCGTCTACTAATGGTTATGAGAGAGATATATATATATATATATATATATATATATATATATATATATATGTGTGTGTGTGTGTGTGTGTGTGTGTGTGTGTGTGTGTGTGTGTGTGCATTTAATGCAAAATAGCATTTTGTATAAGTCCCTATTTTCCTATTTTCGTTCGCTAGTATAATGAAATGCCACATCATATTCAGTTGCTAAACAATATATCTATCTACAATTATATCCATAAAAACTATAAAATTATATGTTGCAGGGATATTATTTGATAGACAATCATTCTCTGAAGGATCGAATTCGTAATGAAGTGATCCGACAGAGAACCAAGGTAATCGACATAGCTCAAAGAATTAGCACGTTGAAGTGGCAGTGGTCTGGTCACATCTGTCGCAGAACCGATAACCGATGGAGTAGTCGTGTTCTAGAGTGGAGACCGCGCCTTGGCAAACGTAGTATAGGACGCCCTCCGGCTAGGTGGAGTGACGATATACGCAAAGTGGCTGGCAGGGGCTGGACACGAAGAGCCGAAAATCAGGCTCAGTGGCGTGCCATTGGAGAGGCCTATATCCAGCAGTAGACTACGGCTGGCTGATGATGATGATGATGATGAGACAATCATTCCCTTGCTTGTTAAAATGTAAGTTTTACGCCATTTCCGCCAAATATCAATGATCAAACAAGTTCTGTAGCAAAATAAACAATATGTACAAAATAAATATAAAATTTCTCTTGTCCTTGCAAAGCAGTGGGAAAACTATCTTACGAATAATATCGCCCAGTGATGTCATTTGTGATAGCTGCCGTGATCTTTTGCTCTTTAAAATATCGAGGTACGGCCTTATTATATACTATGCATTAAGATAAAGGCAAGTAAGAACACCGTGTAACAGACTGTGTTCTGATAATATGAATATCGACACGGTAGTAATTACCTAGTAATTAATATAAGGCACAAGCAATTGCTCGTTTCTCCACTTTCACGTCCTCTTAGATATTTATGAATAACGCATGTACTTATTTTTAATGTACATATATTTATTTAATTGCTAACTTGAAACTATAATATGAAAATTTCTAGCTTTCAATATGGAAACGACGGACTTCTATATAACTACCTAAGAGGCAAACATTTCCAAAATACTGTCAATGCTACGCTTCTGGCAAAATGTGGGGATTGTACCCAGTAGTAAGCTAATTTCATATTACTCGTAGTCAGGGGGCGTAGTTCATGTTTAGCCAGTGCAATTATACCTTTGATTTGAACAGTCGATAGTGACCCGCTCTTGCATAATGTCCAATAACTCGCTGCCAGCCAATCAAAGCATCAAATGCCTTTCGATAAAAAATTGCACAAGCAATGCAATGAGGGTGTAAAGTTAATTTTGATTTGTCAGCTCATAGCGTCTCTTGGTGTTGTTATTCATTATAGGTCGGCAAAGTAAAGCACCACTTGAACAGGTTGCCACTTGGCTGGATGATGGTGTATGGCATTTTTATCAGAACGCAAACGTGCTCCGGAGAGCACGTAAGATGAATCGTTAGACCATGTCTGAGGCTTGTAGGTGGTCTGAAAACATCTACATCGAGTAAAGCACACAATCACCCGAAATAGAAAGAAAGATCGGCTTTAATTATATGCCTGCGGTAGCCAAAAGTTTAAAGAAAATATCAAATTGACCTCATTCATAGTAAATATCAAATTCACATAAGTAAATATCGAACAAAATCAAATTGTTCATCTTATAACATCAAACTAAGTGGACACAATCCAACAACCAACCGTTTTCTCTTAGTTATCGAGTGCCGCTCGTATTGCGTTCGATGCAATTGATTGTTACAAATGTCTCTGAGCAGTGCACGGACACAGACTTCTGTAACAGTAACACAATCCACAACCATTAAAAGTCTCGGTTAGTAAAATTAAACTGAAAGGTTTGTAAAAATGAGCTAGGTTCAGAACTAACAGCCTGTTGGAAATTTTGTCCTTGAAGAAGATGTCACACCGTTTATAGAAACAACGTTTATAGATAGTAGTCTGTTAGTCATTGGGCAAAAGCTTTTCAGTTTATTTAGGCATATTAAATTTCAAATTTGACCAAAATACGCTATGAAATTGCCTGTCATTTTATAATCGAAATTCTAATAATGCTTACGTAATTATTGTTTACAAATTACTAGTAGGTACTTTGATGTAAAAATTGTTCAATTAATTTGTATGCTCCAATTTATTTTTATTTTAAAAATGTCGTTGAATAATTTTACTAAGCTAGCTAGCTAATCATTATCATATTTGGAAATAGTACCTTCTTCATCTATTTCAGAAATAAAAACTTAAAACTCGTATTTTAGTTTTCGATGTGTTCAAATTTACTATCCTGGGACACAGAGAAAATTTACCCATTAAATAGACTCACTTACTAAATGCAAACGATTTTATGCTCAAATTATATTGATGACAAAAACATTCATAATATTGCACAAGTTACGGAACAAATATCATGATGACGTCACATCAAGTCGTTTCCAGCCATTCACCAATGTAATTTCAGATAACTGGCCATTGTGGTTTACAAACAGTCAAATTTTATCGTCCTTTACATTTTACAAACCAACTGCAATTTATAATGGCACTTTGTTTGATATTATACCCTGAATTGAGGTTTCGAATTATACGTACTATTTCTTTTAAATATTTAAGACGTAGGCGTTGTTTTTAAATAAAATAGTAAAGACGACAAAGTACTTTATAGTTCTGGGTAGTAGCATTGCTCAAATTATGTTGCGTTACGATTTTATGATGGCACTAAATAATTTTATCAGGTGTAGTTTCATTCCAACTACGGCTTGCATTAAAAAGGCTGTGTTATTTCAGTAAATAGGCTTCTACTCATTTCACTGAAAATACCGCAATACTTGTGTGTGAAGATTCTATTCTATGATTTCCAAGTTAATTCCAGCTAATTGTCATCTACATAGTATCATCATATGACAGCTTACTAGATTGCTGGTAGGCCAAAGCTTTCCAGCAATAAAATTGGCAACTTGCGATTATTAATGTTGAATCAATACCAAAATAATTTGATTGTTTTATTAACAAGTTTCTAGAAAAAATATTGCTACCTTATTAGGTACATACATACCTGAATTTAGGAATAAATTTATTTTACCCATTGCCAGATGCCTCGACAATATGTTATCCAGCATACCATTTTTTTGAGAACAAAATGACTATTTCTTAAGATTAATACTCAAACCATTACCTCGAGTCGCATCAAACCAATTTACCGTATATTCGTGAAAATAAATACTAACAAGAAGCTCCATAAAGCAGATGAATTAGTTAAACGTTTACATCCTTTTGTTATTATGACATTTAATACGTTTGAATTAATTTTAATGTCGTACGTATGCGGTCTGAATATTTAGCTTATCTTGAAAGGATGCCGCTTGTTGTTATTGTTTTTATTTCACTTATATTTACAAAGTCACGTGTTAAAATATTAGGTGAAATATTTAAACTTATTGTTTTCCAGACAAATTTAAAACGTAATTTAATATATATAGTTGGTGCCACGAGAAGATAGACTTTTTGTAAACAAACATTCAGGGGTTCACAACCATTTTTCAAACAGTTGTCTTTTAGATTTTATACTTTTTGGACAGTCTTTTTTTTCAATACCTATTTATGCCACTATGTTTCAAATTTATATTGCTAAATTTTACTGAAGTAAAAATATTTGATTTTGTGTTTGAATGGTCGAATGTTCATAAATTTGCTGTTTTTTTTTGTCGTTTTACACGTAATTTATTCTGTAAATTAAGGAAAAATAGAGTATCATGTATGTAAATGATAGAGTACATACATGTTACTCTATTATTGACATGATTATTTTTTAATCATAGACAATAAATCATTGCAAATGATTTAGAAGTTCATTGAAGTAGCCCACCTATCCTAAAATATTAAATTATTGACCAACAATGAATAATATTACAGATAACTAGCTAGTATATTGCATAAAAATTCCTAGGCATGGAGATTTTACGTTGTCTGTGAATGAAATCGTCAGAATGAACTTCAATTATTTGCAATGATTTATTGACATGATTTTTTTTTAATCATAGACAATAAATCATTGCAAATGATTTAGAAGTTCATTGAAGTAGCCCACCTATCCTAAAATATTAAATTATTGACCAACAATGAATAATATTACAGATAAATAGCTAGTATATTGCATAAAAATTTCTAGGCATGGAGATTTTACGTTGTCTGTGAATGAAATCGTCAGAATGAACTTAAACGAAATCTATTAAAAATTACGGAAGTCTGAAAACGCAATTTCTTTTTTAGGTATAAATAATTTTCTGCGCGACTAATAGTTTGCCATCAGCTATTCTGCATCCGCTTTTTCGAGATGCCGGCAGCGGGAAGAGCGTTTCGATCCTATAAACTTGTATTTAACTTTACTTACCCCTTCTTGATAACTAAAAAAATAATTTAGTCCTCTGATAAATGCATGTTAAGCCCAAGAATGTAACATTTCAATGAATTAATGCCAAATGTTGACATTCTAGGCAGTCAGTACCACAAAACATCAAAAGATCCTGTTGACAGCGCATAATATCGATAAAAACCCGATCCATTGACATATAAGTTTCCAATGACGCATATCTATGTACTTTTGCGCTCATTTGATTTGACATTATTTGTTTTTTGACAGAACTATCGCTAAGTCACTTAGTAGAAATTCTTTGTTTACAAAAAGTCTATGTTCTCGTGGCACGGACTATAGTATATATTGAGGTATTTTTAGTGCTATTGATTAAATACTAGTGTTCAGTTACGATTATAAGGTTTACCAGTAATCCTTCGCATGCCAATTAGTTTGGATACAATGGTCGGCCTATTATTAAGCCTTTCGACCTGCTTGTACCAAAATAAACCATAGTCTTAAATTATATTTTACTCGCTAATACTCGGTCTTTAGTTACATCAGTCAGAGTAACACGTGTTTCAATTTCGGGCTAGGACGACAAGACTTTAAATATATTTCCTATTCCACTGATACGCAAATTAATAGTAAAAAAATAATTACGTTTATGTAAAGTAGTGAGATAGTGTTTGCTTCAGAAATTTTAGAATATCCCGTCAAATTGATTTTTATTATCATTTTTATTAGTAATACTGTTTCGGCGAACCGAATGTTCTAGGCGATTTGGAGAAGGATTAATATTGTGGACTGTATTAGGGCGAGTTCTGCTCGCCTAGAAAGGATAAGGGAAGAGGATTGTGAGTGGGTATAGGATATTCTAAGGACACGCCTTACCTTGACAAAATGGCGGCCCCCTGGTGTCTTCGTCCTGGTATCTTCGAGGAGTCGGGCTGTACGCTGATCACTCCGCCTGGATCCAACCCAGAACTACACAAATCACTTCACTCGCGAGCGGTTTGTTGAGTTTTTGGTATAACGCGGGAGCGGTAAAAATATGGCGATGTGGTACATGTCTTCGTCGCGACACGGATTATTCTAGAGTGTTCTGAAGGCGTGCCTTGGGAGGGGAGCGAAAGAGACAAAAGGATCGCTCGCATTGGACGAGCGAGCGTGGAACGATTGACGTCGATGTAATTAGTTATCGATAGAAAGGTAGATGGCGCTACCATATCCCCCCGGCCCTAAAGGGTTGCCTTTAAAAAAATTGAATTGAACTTAGCTATGTTGGGTGTACTACCGCATAACCCATCAATAGGCTAAGACAGCGATATGATAATAAAATTAATCTAAATTAACTTTAGCGAAAATTACAAACGCATTAATAGAGAAAACTACAAACTAAATACTTAAACTAAGAGGTAGATCCAATTTCAGGCTAGATCTCACTGCGTTGGAAGCGGGCAGAGACGTACAACAGGGCGCACACAGCTCCCCTTCGCGGTTTTCACGGTAACAACGCGGGTTGTACCGTCCTTGGAAGTATGCAGTTTCTCTACGATGGCTAACGGCCATGAAAGCGGCGGAGCATTATCATGTATTATGACGACCAACGTACCCTCCTGTATAGGGGATGCAGGATCTAGCCTGAAGCTGGTGGAGATATTCCGCCAGCGTCGCCAGAACAACTGCACGAGTTTATCCAGCAGAGTATGTCTCTGGAGCAAGCTTGAAGAGTCTGCTTCAGGAGCCGGAAATGACGATAATGGCACTGTGTTCAGAAAATGTGCAGGGCTTAACGCGGATGGTTCTGCAGGGTCACTACTCAATGCCGTGAGCGGACGCGAGTTGATCAGTGTCTCGACTTGTGCAAAGACAGTTAAAAGCTCTTCGTAAGAGAGGATCTGTTGACCTATAACTTTGAAGAGATGCGTTTTAATTACTTTGACCATGCTTTCCCAACATCCACCAAAATGTGGTGATGCTGGTGGAATAAACTTCCAGTCAATATGATCTATGGAAAGTTCCTCCTGAAGACGAGTACGATATTCTTCTCTGAAAAACTTATAGAGGTCGCGTAAATAAGAACTTGCGCCCACGAAACAAGTGCCGTTATCCGTATACAAACACTGTATAGGGCCGCGCCGTGAGAGAAATGGTTTAAGGGCTGCAAGGAATGACACCGTGCTTAAATCTGTCGCAACTTCAATATGCGTAGCGCGCGTTGTTAAGCATGTAAAATACATAGCCAAGCTTTACGGCTTTTAACACCTCGACCACCCACTGGCGTATAGTGCAGCGGTCCTGCGTAATCACAACCGGTATGTGTAAACGCTTTATCAACTTGATTGACGCGTTGGCTAGGAAGATCTGCCATGGGAGGGAAAGTCGGACGCGGACGAAATTTGAAACAGACGTTACATTTATGTATTCTGTGACGAATTATTCGTCGAGCGGCTAAAATCCAATACTTATGCCTAAGTAAGGACATAAGCAACTCTGGACCCCCACATTGTCTATGGTCGACGCGGGAAATTTAACAAAATTTTGTTTTGTTAATATTTTATTTTCTATTTCGACGCGATAAAACTACTGTATATTGTAAAAACTTATTCAATCTTACTATTAATGTTAATTTGATGAGTGAACATGTAGAATTTTGCGACTCCAGTGGAAGCGCGATGATAGAAGAAGAGTCTGTAATGGAGTGCGAGCTAGAGTGCAAGGCACAAGATAACTTAACTACAACAAGAGAGCAACAAGTATTATTAGAAAAAAAGAGAGGTTGGCAGGAAGATGATGATGAAATATCTATAGGCGATGATGGCTTCTTTGCAGTAAAAAGAAACAAACGTTTTGCAAAAACATATTCAAAAATACCTGATGACATAAAACAGCATATTGTGTGTGTTACTGCTAGTGACATACTCCTTAAACAATTTGGAATGGCTAAACAATTGAAAGCTCAAAATATTGAGGATATTACAAAAATTGTCTACAAGAATCCTTACAGGGTGCTAATATATTTTGATAATAAAGAAAGTGCTCTGAAGATGCTGAATTGTGAAAAATTCCTAAGTGACATGAAATACAAAGTTTCTTTAGTAGGTGAGTCATCAGTATGTTATGGAATTCTGCGGCATGTGGATCTTGACATGGAAGACAAAGAAATTTTAGAAAATTTTAAATGTGATTTTGAATTAATCTCAGTAAAGCGTCTTAAAAGACAGGAAAATGATGGTAAATGGGTTAACTCAGAAACAATCCGATTATGTTTTAAAAATTCTACATTACCATCGTATGTATATGGTTTTGGATGCAGATTTCAAGTTGAGTCTTACACTTTTCCTGTGTCGCAATGTTCTGGCTGCTGGCGATATGGACATCTGGTACGGGTGTGCCCTTCTAAGAAAATTATATGTCCAAAGTGTGGGGATAGCCATGCTAATTGTGATACATCTGTATTCAAGTGTATAAACTGTAAGGGCCCAAACATGGCATTAAATAAAAAGTGTCCAATTTTTCTAAAAGAAAAGGAAATCAGAAGAGTCATGTCTGATAAGAACTGTTCTTATAAGGAGGCATTAGACTTATATCATAGTCAAAGAAAAGGACAAGAGAAGACCAATGAGAATATAACTTTGGCTAATAATAAAGAGTTAATATCACAACCTTCACTGGTAAACTTATTAGAGTCAGAACCACGAAGGTCATATAGGGATGTAGTCATTACAGAAGCTTCTATACATAAAGATATATCAACATCATGTGAATCGGAGTCAGAGGAGAGCCATGTAAGTCAGAATATACTATCACAGTTTGGACAATCAAAAAAGAAGAAAACTAAGAAGAAGACAAAAAGTAGGTCTCAGCGTGGAAATACTTTAGAAGAGAAGTCTAACAGTATTCAAGACAAAGAAACAAAGCAGAGTGTATCAGACAAACAGGAAGACCTTTTGTACAGGTTGTATAAAAAAACTAAAGATATTTGTGTGTCAAATGAAAGCTTAGCTACTAAGTTAGGATCAATTGTCAAAATAATTATCCAAGATTGCATTTCATTTGTTATGAGATTGGTAAGCAAAAACGAACTTTTCACACAATTAACTTCCTTTTTCCATAATGGCTAATCTATATAATAATGACTGTTTTATTAATATCTTACAGTGGAATGCCCAAAGTTTGCGACCCAAAATTGTAGAGTTTGAATCATTGTTATGTCAGGAAAAAACTCACATAGCTCTTATATCTGAGACTTGGTTAAAACCTGAATCTACATTACATATAAGTGGCTATAATATATTTAGGAATGACAGGATTGATTCTTATGGAGGTGTGGCTATTATCATTAAAAATACAATAAAAGTCCAGGTAGAAAATTGGAATATTTGTAATTCAGGAATAGAAATTAAATGTATAAAACTTTTAAATTGCAATAACATTAAGAATATTATCTTGATATATTGTCCTTCCTCAGTACATACCAATCAATCTGATTGGGATTCCATTTTTACCAGATATTCCAGCAAATGCTTAGTAGCCGGTGACTTCAATGCACATCATTTTAACTGGTCGAGTAAGTCTGATTCAAGAGGTACTATGCTTTTTGATGCTGCTTTAGAGGCTGGGTACACTTCACTTAACACTGGGGATCACACACGAATTAAACTAGTTAATGGTTGTATACAAAAAACTTCACCTGATATTACATTTGTTTCAACAGATTTGACTTGTAATTTTGAGTGGTATGTATTGAGTGAAAACTTGGGCAGTGATCACATGTGTATCAAAATTAAAAGTAATTGTAAACAATATATTTATATACATAAGAAACGTAATTATAAGCTAGCCAACTGGCAAAGATACACTAAAATGATTGAAAACTCTATGTTACATTTACAATATGATGAAAAGGGTGGTGTTCAAATGAATTATGATAGTTTCATTACTGTTATCAATAAGGCAGCTCATAAATGTATACCATATACAAAACCCAGTAAAAACCAAGGTTTTCAATCAAAGTCCTATTGGAATGTAACTTTGTCAAAATTAGTAGCAGAACGCAGGTTAGCTTTAAGTAAGTTTAGATCAAACCCTACCCCATTCAATTTGAATGTTCTACAAGAAAAAACACTCATTGCTAAGAAGGCTATCAATAAGGCTAAACGAGCTGATCGGCAGAATTTTTACACTAGTATTGATGAATCAACAACTGTTCATGATATGTGGAGACGCATGCGATGGATGAAAGGATGTAATTCAGTTAGTTCTACTAGGTCTTATCCATCAGATGAACAGAAGCTTTCTCTTCTCTGTAATTTAGCTCCTGATTATGTTTGTAATAGCAAACCTCGATTTAATAACTCGAATACACTTATAGATGACACAATTCAGTTACATGAGTTATGTAAATCATTAAAATCCAAAGACACAGCACCGAGCGAGGATGAAGTATCATATTCAATGAAATCATCAGCCTCAAGGAGGCATTTGACAAGTAACCCATTCATCCTTAATCCGCAGTCACTATATTTTAGATCTTGCAAACAACTGTCCATGAAGAGGTTAAGCAGCCACGGCGACGCTACACATCCCTGTCTAACACCTGTGTCGATGGTAAACCAGTCAGTGTATGCCCCGTTTATCCTCACACAAGCTCTAAAATCCTCATAAAGGGATTTCAGAGCTCGAATGAAGCCGCTGTCCACCCCATTCATTGACAGCACCGACCACATTTCATTCCTCACTTTATCGTAAGCCTTTTCCAAATCCACGAATACGCAATAGACCTTTTGGCCCATGGTCAAAAGCTTTTCGGCTATGCTTCGCAAGGAAAAGACCTGATCCGTACATCCCATAATTTTCCCGTATCATCCCTTTCAATTTTCATCCCACATTAATTGATATATTAATTTAGTTCATAACGAATAAAAGAAATGCAATTTGGCACCTTACTAATAATTGAACAGCGTCTAATCCTGGTCTTAGCCTAATCATAAATAACATGAATAAAAAGATAATTGTAAGATAACTCTGAATACAAAAATACACGAAATCATATAACTCAAAGAAACGCCAAAGAAAATATTGCGAGTGATGAACCTCAATATAATGACCCCATTTTACCAGCAAATTTTCTTTATTTCCTGTTTCTTGATGAATGGCCCACGGAATGGGTCATCAAATAATATTGCAAAGAAAACCTTTAATAATGAGAAATGAAAAAATATAAGCTACAGTTTTGAAAATTTTAATGAAGCAAACTGACCCGGTCATCCTCATCGCTGTTTACTTTTTTGTTGTTTTGAATATTTCATTAAGGTGTGCTTCATGGTTGATTTGTATCGGAATTTAATGAAAAGAGCAGTCAAATAAGTAAGGCAAACATGAAAAAATCTCTCGGTACTATTAGCGAATCTGAAAATCACTTAATATTATATTATAGAGATTGGTGATACAATTTTATTTTTTGTTTTCTGCCACATAGCAATCTGTCTCGAGACAATAAGCTATTCTTTTGAGTATTTCCACTGATAAGGCATTTTATGCAGAGAATTTCTGTTATAAGGAGTACACCATCAGACAGTTCTCTTAACTGTGTTATGAGGTGATATAAATAAAGTATTTATCGCAAATCAATGTCTATTTCTGAAGATGTGTTATGCTAGCGTATGCTACAAAATTACGTAGGTACCTATATGATATTGGTATATTCTAATTTCATAATTATATTACGTGTTAAAGTTTTAATGAAGGTACACAATAATTCTGAGTTCTCTTATCTGCGTCACCATTTATTCCTCCATTGTAAATATTGACATGGTACTTACGTGTCATCATCATCCTAGCGTTATACCAGAGATGCGTGCCGGACGATGATGATGATCATTATCGTTTCCACAAAATAACTTACTATCTGATCTCCGCAACTCAAAGGGATAGCGATATTCCATGGTTTATACTAGCGTCAGTTTAGACAGAGCACTGATTCCCTATAACGACATTCGAGGATATTTATGACAACCAGGACCGGGCTTAACGTGCTCTCTGAGACACGAGACAAGATACAATTAGCAAACTATAAATAACAAATAGCGATATTCCGACATGGTACCTACGTGAATTACGTTTTATACAAGGTTTCATATATTATGAGGCCTTAAGCCTTTTGCGTAACTACACAAAACCTTGTAAATGAAGTAAAGTTATGAATAACTACATATATCTATCAACGGGTTTTCGTGCTATGCCTCCGAATTCAATACCTAAAATGAAAAAAAAAATATCTGAGTTTTCTTGGTAAAATATCAATAAAAAACAAATAATTTTATTACTTACAAAATTATTTGTTTATCTCAATGCTTAAAACCTTATAGTGGCGCTGCTAAAGTACATTACAATTACTTATAACAGCGCTCTCTACAATATTTCTCTGTAACGTCGAAGCCTATGGAAAACCCACGTAGCGCGTAATTCATAAAACTTCCAACAGATGGTGACACAAAGAAAATAGTCCAACCCGAACCTTAAATTGACAAAATTAGTACAAACAAAGTCCTTTTAACTATTAAATTTAATAATAGATGGCGGTAAATTAAAATATAGTTAATAAATCACGAGGGCTACCTTGTGAAAAGCTTCTTACTGCTGCAACAGGCTTAATTTGGTGAGAGAGATGGTAAAGATTGTCCTTACAAGTCTTGCTCTTCTAAGAGCCTTTCATCTGCATTATAGTTTTGCATCATACTATTAGACATCTATCTATCCTTCCTTCAGACAATACTCAGTGTAAGTAAACCGTTCTAGTAGGTTAACTCGCTATGATAGTGGTCCATTATTTTAGATAAGTAACGGTCCATTATTTTAAATAAATTGTGTCTACAAAAGAAGTATAAAATAGCCAGCAGTTTTTACAACCAGTTACGAAGCTAAATGTAGGATACAGGTTTCTTACATAACGTTAAAATGCTGATGTTTATACTAAACGTTACCTGATGCACCATAATAATATTATGCATGTTGTAGTCCCACCGCAAACATCAACATTTATATACTCAATTACTTGTCTGACATACTTCCAACATTGCGTAGATGAAGGCAAATATCATTTACAAAGCGGGCTATAAAAGTAAAAGTACAAGAGAAAACAAACTGGTACACATCATGCCTTATGATGTCCCAGATGAGTATCATGTCAAAGGCTGGCTATAACCGTAAAACGTGCATCAGATAAAATTATGTAAACACAATCTTATTGGACGAGTCAACACAATGATAAGGAACTACAAGTTAGTACTTCAGTGTAGTATTACGGGGTTTTGGCGCAGTAAAATCCTGGCAGTTTATGAAATAAAGGTTAATTTAGACCCACAATTTATATGCCTAGTACGTTGGATGTTTTGTTTATCCTGCTTTGAATTCTAGTTTTATTTCAGTCTAAATATAAAATCTAAAGAACCTAATTAATGTCTAATCTAATTTAATGTCTATCTAATGTGTATAACAGGTCTCTAATGTTTTCGTCGATATATTTTGGATAGCGAAAAGTTAATCTTTGATAGGACTTCTTTTTTGTATTTTGCTGCGATATGCAGAGTAAGTTTGTAAAATTGGATGTAGGATTCTTAGCTTTTTCATCAAGTCTTCCTTTTAAATTTATTACTAGAAGATACCTAAAGCTACGTCAGCACATTTT